>LR738712.1:207351512-207439442 GCA_902687465.1 Secale cereale
GAAAAGGGCCCCCGTTTAGACTGTAGGCGCTCCAACACAAGTACGTTTACTCCATTTTGCAGTACGCCACACCCCTCACTATAAACAGCTCCCCGTTTCGACCGTAGGAGCTTGAACACAAGTACGTTTCCTCCGTTTTGAGGTACGCCAGACCCTTCCCGATGAACGGGACCCCGTTTCGACCGTACGCGCTCGAACATAAGGCCAGTTTCCTCCGTATTGCGGTACGCCAGACCCCGTTCTGGCTGTTCCATCCAAGTCGGTTGGCTCCCGTTGAACACGAGGCGTTCCGACCCAGTGGCTTCGCTCCGTTGAACATGACAATGTTTCTGCGTTCTGACCCAGCCGGTTGGCAGCTCATAAACATGACGTCGTTGATGCTGTTCATTGCCTATCCTTGTAAACGTGCCCTGGCCGTACGTATGCGCGAGTAGCTAGGCATTCAACACCCTAGCCTATGTACGTACGTGGCCGTATTTTTTGGCATCTTCTGTACGTACGTGTGCATGGTTTTGACTGGACTTCCTGAATAGCTATGACGGTGGCTCTACTACTACATGTGCCGCTACTTGCTCGGCCACGGTTCATTTTTATAGGGAGACCGATCGACCAATATGTACGTACACAATCGAGACCAGAATGACAATGCTACGTAGGCTTCGACCAAGTGGGTTCCGACTGTCAAGTAGGATAAGGAGGCACTTCCTTGTGTGTGAAGTTATTGATGGTGGGTGAGGGAGTCCTTGATTCGGGGGTCCTCAACTGTCCGAACTAGTTGTGGTGGGCGGAAATATGGGCTGTGAAGATAAAATAGAAGACCGTCCACCGTGTCCGTGTAGGACTCCAATATATGTAGTAAGTCAAATTTGATGTCCGGGTGTGATCATTCCTTCCTCCACAAGTCAACTTTGTAAAACCATAGGCCACCTCCGGTGTGTATATAAACCAAAGGGTTTAGTCCGTAGAGGCTAACAGAACAATCATAGGGTAGACATCTAGGGTTTAGCCATTACGATCTCGAGGTAGATCAACTCTTGTAACCCCTATATTCATCAACATCAATCAAGCAGTAGGTAGGGTAGTACCTCCATTAAGAGGGCCTGAATTGGTTAAACATCATGTCCCAGCATCTCTTGTTACCATCGATCCAAAGACTCACAGCTTGGCCCTCACTACCCGAGATCTGCCGGTTTTGACACCGACAATGGTGCTTTCAGTGACAGCTCCACTGTGTAGTCACGAAAAGTTATCTGTGGCTCACCTCGTCATCAATGACGATATCACTTTTGGAAAGAGCCTGACCTTGGGTCAGATCCTCCAGCTCAGCGTGTTTACCATATGTGCCTGCATGGTTGTTAAGCCGACAGTATACCCTGCGATCGCCAATCTTTACCGCTACATCAGTGTAGAATATTCCGAAAAGACGGATCCGGTGGACACCTCATCCTTAAACGAGCTTTGAGACCACATCGCCATCCTGGAGCTTTCTACAGACAATGATCGGACTGGTATTAAACTCGACGAAGGGGGAGACAATTCCTCGCCGATCACCCATCTGGTGGCGGATGTTGAAGGACGAGCTGGAAACGCCTCTCCTCTTGAATTAGAGATTGGTTGTGTTCGGATGCCATTCCCTTGGGCGGCACTCCACATCTTCTGAGCTCAGGGTCGGAGGAGTAGCCCAGGGAGCGCTCAGATCCTCCCAGGCCCGAACTCGCAACACCGGAGACCTTGGGAACTCCGGATACTATAGTTGGTCAAGACTCAAATTTTACGACACCCACCCACCACAATCAATATTCTCCAAGTAATTCTGGCCCTCTAGACATATATGACTTGATGTATGTATGTCAGCAACTTCAGGAGATGGTCGATCACTTCTGGGTCTGGTTCCTACTTGTCAAAAATAAGATTAAAGATTCCTGCGACATTGAAGAAGTTCTGGTTTTTCATCGCAATTGCACTAACGAGGGAATTTTGAACCCCCTCAACCGCCATAGCATACGGATTTTTGCAGAGTTGTCGCACTTAGTACGGAAGTACTACACAATGGAAAGCACATGGAAAGCCCAAAACACCCATCTGGTACAACCCGTCTTGGGGCAATATGCCGCTAAGGCAAAACGGACATACCCTAACGGGGCATCCGATCATCACCCCGTCGGTAAGAAAATAATACCTTTACGAGATACAGGTCCATTCTTGACGAATTCCTGGACAAACCCTGCCCAATACATGCGATTCCTGGCACGACCCCAACTCACAGCCTCCGAGCGTCTTGGGTACTCCGGCAGGTAGCTAAAAATGGCAAAGCCATCCTCGCCACCGCAACTCCAGAGAAATACCCCCCCCCCCGAGGAGGACGATTTTAATGCCCTCATGGTCTTTGAGACCTGATCTTCAAATAATCGGCACAAATGGGCACTTCCCGAACTTGCCGAGGTCCACCAAATAACCATAGTGAGCCCATGGAACGACGCGACAATTACCTTCACCGCTAATGTTGAACCAAGGGTCTGATGAGTCCAAGCACCAGCCGCTCTTGTGCTAAGCCCAATAATAGATGGCTTTCATCTCAGCAAACTGCTCATGGACGGCGGCAGCAGACTTAATCTCATATATGAGGTCACCCTCGATAAGATGTAGGTCAATAAAGCCTGCACCGAGCAAATTAATACAACCTTTTGAGGAATTATCCCCAGCCGAGAGGCCGATGTTCGGGAAGTATCAAACTCGATATAGTATTCGGCACGCCTGAAAACTACTGGTCAGAAGAGCTGCTCTTTCACATTGTTCCCTTCAACAGCGGATACTACACCCTTCTAGGGCGAGACGCTTTCTCACACTTTCAAGCTATACCCCATTATGGGTACATGAAGCTTAAAATTCCACGGCCCAATGGAATAATCACAGTCACAAGTGACCCGGAGAGAGCACTCCGTGCCGAAAATAAAACCGCATCCTTGGCACTTAAGGCACTATCTGAAGCCTTTATGGTCGAAGAACTAACCACCCTACGATCCACGATGGACAAGGACAACGTGGTCCTCGATAAGAGGTCCCAATCCACCTCTTTCAAGCCAGTAGATGAAATTGTTAAAGTTCAGGTGCATCCGACAGACCCTAATAAAATAGCATCCATCGGAGCATACCTGGAACCGACGGTAGATACCACTTTACGCGCATTCATGCGCGAAATTTGGGATATATTTGCCTAGCACCCTTCAGACATGCCCGAAATCTCGCGCGGACTGGCCGAACACACCCTCAACATCATCAAAGGATTCAAACCGGTTAAGCAATCACCGCGACAATTTTGCAAACATAAAACATAAGCCACGAGGGTGGAGCTAGCCAAATTACTTGAAGTTGGGTACATCAGAGAAATTAAACACCCGGATTGGCTAGCCAATATGGTCATGGTGCCAAAGAATGATAAATGCTGGAGCCTCTGTGTCGATTTCATAGACCTAAACAAGGCTTGCACTAAGGATCCCTTTCCGTTGCCCCGCATTGATGAGATCATTGATGCAACAGCAGGACATGATTAATTCTACTTCATCGACGCTTACTCCGGATATCATCAGAAAAAAGCGAAGGAATCCGAGCAGGCCGCAACGGCGTTTATCACCCTGTACGGGCCTTTCTGTTTCAATGATATGCCTTTTGGGCTCAGAAACGCTGGCAAGAGTGGAGGCATTTGTGGACATCGAAGTTATCAAGACCAAACACGTCGAATCATTGGTAGACGATCTTCGCCTCACGTTCAACAACCTCCAAACATATGACATACGGCTCGGTCCGGAAAAATGCGCCTTCGGTGTTCCACCTGGAAAGCTACAGGGGTTCATTTTCTCCCGTAGAGGAATTGAAGCAAACCCATCTAAAATCCGAGATTTGTCACTATTGGCTACACCAACCAACCTAAAACAGGTTTAGAAACTATCAGGGTGCGTAGTGGCCTTAAGCCGCTTCATCTCCACACTAGGAGAAAACGCATTCCCACTTTATAGACTGCTAAGGCGCATGGACAACTAGGAATGGATGGACGCGACCACAGCCGGAATGGAAGAAATAAATGCATATTACCGAGCAATCCAACCCTAGCCGCTCCAAGTGTTGGCGAGCCAATGTTGCTTTATATATCAGCAACCCACAAGGTTGTGAGTGTTGTGCTCATCGTCGAACGAGAGGAAGAGGGACATAAATTCCTCATACAAAAACAAGTCCATTATGTATCGGAGGTTCTCACACCGTGCAAGTCACGATACCCCCATTATCGAAAGATTGCTTATGCGGTGTTTATGGCATCCCGGAAGCTTCGACACTACTTTCAAGAATGTTCGATCATAGTGGCATCCGAAGTACCACTTAATGATATTATAAACAATAACGATCACACTGGCCACATAGCTAAATGGGCAATCGAGCTCTTACCGTTCAAAATAATATGCTAGCCACGCCGGGCTATTAAATCCCAGGTATTGTCCGACTTTGTCCTAGAGTGGACGGAAGCCGAACTCCCTAAAGAGTATAGTTCATACTCCAACATGACCATGTATTTTGGCGGGTCAAAAATGGTAGCCGGACTGGGGGCTGGCGTCATATTGACATCCCCCACAGGGGACACAATCCGCTATGTATTGCGAACCATGTATACGGACTCAAACAACACTGCCGAATATGAGGCACCACTATATGGTCTCCACGTGGTTGTATCCATGGGCATACAACACCCAGAGGTGCGTGGAGGCTCAAACCTCACCATATCTCAGGTAAACAGAGAACTTGATGCGAAAGATCTAAAATTGGTGGCTTATCGAAATGCCATATTTAAAATATTGGCTCGGTTTGAGGGGCTTGAATTTCATCACGTCGCCGAGATAGTAATCAGGCAGCGGACATACTTGCTCGCATGGGCGCCAAGTGTGCCCCAGTCCAACCTAACAACTTTGTGGAAAGGCTATTCATGCCATCTGTAGTATGGCAGGACGAGAGCAAAGATGCTAGTTCAGACCTGATCACACCCCCAACAGCCGAACACAATGCAGATATCATCGGGGATACGGATACAGATATAACACCATAAGATCATACGATCATGGTCATCATTGCACCATGGACCAAACCATTCCCGGCCTACATTAATAGGAAAGAGCTCCTCTACGATCAAAATGAGGCCCGTCGTATAGTTCGGCGTTCTAAAGCCTACAAAGTTCACGAAGCCGAACTGTACAAGAAAAGCACTACTAGTGTTCCGCAAAGGTGCATCTCCGAAGAGGAGGGATGACAACTTCTAGCCGAAATAAATTCTGGTCTTGGTGGCCATCATGCCGCAGCTCGAGCTCTAGTAAGCAAGGCTTTCCGTAAAGGCTTTTTCTAGCCAACGACCCGAGCAGATGTAGAAGCCCTCATCCAACATTGTGTCGGATGTCAGCTTTTTGCCAATCAAAGCCATAGGGCTCCCACCGCCCTAAGAACAATCGCCATTACTTGGCCTTTTGTGGTCTGGGGGCTGGGTATGGTCGGGCCCCTTAAAAGGGGAAGCCACAAAAAGAAATATTTACTGGTCATTATGGATAAATTCACTAAATGGATAGAAGCCAAACCAGTAAAAATGGCTAAAGCGGGACCAATGATTGATTTTATATCCGCTGTGGTACACCGTTATGGTGGCCCACACAACATTATCATAGATAACGACTCCAACTTTACGACTGATGAGGTTAAAAACTGGAGCGCCAAGTTAGGCAATAAACTTGACTATGCATCTATCTATCACCCTCGGACAAATGGTCAGGCCGAACAGACTAATCGCTTAATAATGAGCGGCATTAAACCCTGACTGGTGCACTCCCTATGAGAGTCAGATAAACACTGGTTTGAGGAGCTTGACTCCATACTCTAGGGGATGCAAACCACACCTAACCGGACAACTGGATATACACCTTTTTCATGGTGTACGTCACAGAGGCTTTCCTACATGTGACATTATTCATGACTCACCTCGGGTGCGTATGTACGAAGAGCGAGAGGCCGAGCTTGATCGGCAGGATGACCTAGATGGCCTTGAAGAGGAGCGCGATATCGCGCAAGCTCGTTCTGCATTCTATCAACAACAGGCCAGATGATACCAAAGCAGAGAAGTGTGGGCCAAAACATACAACGACGGCGAACTCGTTTTGGGCCTCCCAGAGAAGAAAAGGATAAACTCGAACCACGATGGGAGTGTCTCACCATTAAAGAAGAAGTTCTCATAGGATGAGGCTATCACCTTCGAAATGCATCACATAATTGCCTTGAGCCGAATCCATGGAACACTGTTCGGCTCCGGTGGTTCTGTGGATACTTCGGCAACACCTTTTATTTTATTTTCGACTAGGTCCTTTTTTCCCTTGTTTTTTCTTTAATATCTCAGGATTGTATTTGGATCTACCGAATTACGAGGCGTACACATCCTTTAATGTCCACACCCCATAACAACTGGGGGCTTCTTTGACAAAGCTTACTAATAAAGCTTACTTCTTAAATTTATTCATGACATTTGTTCGTGTTTTCGCCATTATATGCACCTTTATGACTTAATTTTTTGCCAAGCTGGGTCGCCTCGCTCCTGTGTTTATACCTTCCGTTCCTGATTGTTCGGCTAGGATGTAAAGGCAACACCTCTGCGATTGTTACAACCAGGTAATTCGGATATGTACCTCAGATGGGTGAAGCCGAAAGCTATCGTTCTTAAGGGAATAATTGGTCTGCAAGGAACGATATAAAATTTAAATTTGTGTGATTCTATGGGATAGGCTGCCCGTAATTCCATTTATGGGATCAAAATCCTATGCATGTATAATTAGACATACTGCCCAAGGGAAAAGAACCCTTAACAGAACTATTCTCCCTGCAAAATGTTTCTTACGTTAAATAGTAATATAATATAACTCCCTGAACAAATTCCGTCTGTTCGAGAAATATGAGTGGATTGCCTGGATTCCCAACATATTGATTGTTTATTACATTCAAACATAGTATCCGGAAACACTCCAACCTTTGGGTTCAGGAGGTTAAAGCGGAAGGCCTGCCATAATTTTTTTTTTTTACAAGTTTGGTTGGAGATAGGTTTGATGGTAAAGTACATTGATACATTGACTCAAACGACTATTCCTTATTTATGCCGTCTATGAGACTATTTAAACTACAGTCTTCTTGTGAATATTTCGCGGCTAACATTACTTGGTCATACACCCAAGTTCACGGGAATCTCTTTCCCGTCTAGTCCCTGACGTCCAACTCGGGCAATATGATCTGGATCAAACCCGGTGTAGCGTGTTTTCACCATGGCCCACACCTCTCGTGCACCCTCCCGGCACGCTGACGCCTTCCATAGCTAAAAAACGGCGCCGAGCTCCTTTCAACAGGTTTGCCAAATCCTCCATAATTTATGGAGGTGATACGGATGGCTATAAGTCTTTAGCCATATTCTTCATGGCTTTCCGGGCCCGCTAATGCACTATGGAAAGCACTTTTAGCACGTTGCCTCGGAACTCGGATACTTCTTCGGGATGCCCAGTTAATAGACCTGCAAGAACAACATTATAATATTCCGAATAGCCAGACAATATGAATTCCGGAGCCGGTTTAAAATTCACACCGAATATGCCGCCTTTCAACTTTTTATTTTCTTTCACCGCATCGGATAACTACCTCTTAATTCCTTTATCTCTTTGGCTTGCTTCACAATATCATCCTACAAATTGTTCTTTTGTTCTATGGTCCGTGATAATACACGAAGACAGTCTGCTTCTTGCCCCTTAGCATATTTTTTTCTCCTCCTGGGCAGTCTTTAACTTCTCTTCCAGCTGACCTATAGAATCTGCTGCTAAAAATAGCACTATTGTCTTAAAAAGTCATTGCAGCCAAACTTATTTTTTGCATATTATTTTTTCTTACCATGAGATCCCCTCGTGGAATTCTTCATGTCCTCTAGCTCGGTGCTGATAGCATTTAGCTTTGTTTGGATTATTTCAAGCTCCTTGGACAGCGTGTTGTTCTTCACCTTGAGAACCTGCGAACATAACAATCTTTAAATCAGTTTGAATTAAACCTCTTCAAGTCTTCGGGGCTACTGGCATATACTTATTAAATTTACACAAACTTTTACCTGCATATCCTTTGAGAACAGCTGAGTGACCCCCGTGATTCCATCTCGGGCAGCTCGGATATATGCATCCATAGAGCTAAGGGCATTGAACTCTCGCTCGGTAAAAGCTGGAGCTTGCATGGCCTCTTTTCGACGCCGATGATTCATCACGCTCTCCACCTAGGAATTGGTGACAAATACGTCATCCGAATCATCCTGTGGTGGATAATTCGGTGCCGCATCTGTATTGACTCTTCTCCTTGTTGACGAGTCCGGTGCCGGATTGGATGCTGATCGACCGACAGGGTCCTCGTACACGGTCGGACATATATACCTCTTCGATGAAGGAGAAGGCTCGAAAGTGCTCCACGTTTCCTTTTGCTTTGAGGGCTCGCTCTGCGTAGGAACTGATTTCTTGGAAGGTGCCCTTAATGCAATACGGCGAGCCGAGTGTCGACCCTTTTGAGCACAAGTCAGTGTAGTGGGTGAGGCATGAGGGAAGGCTCCCTTTGTCAGGATGATTGTTGGGTACTTACATTGGAGGAAGCGAGAAACCCAGGATAATCGGCTACAATCGCCACTTCTGAGCCATCGGGGCTCGCCTGATGAAAAACTCCATCAATAAGCTTTATAAAAATGTTTGGATCTTGTTCGAATCCAAGATCTTTGCTGCAAACATGGTCCTCTGGCTATGAGGCGGGGCAATGAACCCCTTCGACCACCTTCCTTCATGCATGTTTTAAAACAACCAAAATAGTTCAATTAGCACATCTTAGTAAACATGTTGAATAATGCTAACAATCGAAAAACTTAACCAGTCGATAGGGTTATACATGGAAAAACCTTCCCGACAGTTTAACTGGGTGAAATCTTCTTTCTCCCGCTTATAAAGATCTACCAAAATGGTGGCTAGGGCGGTTGAAGTATTTAGTCCCTCGCGCTTATAGCGAGACGCGTCGTCCGTCTCGTTGTAATGCCACATAGGGAACCCCCTGTATTGAAGGAGCTGGACGCATCGCTTCACCGCGATAGCCATGACTTCGATTATAGTGATTTCAGAGTGGGCCAATTCCTTGATATTGTTGACTAATCTCTTAACTTCTTTCATATCTCCTTGTTTAAAGCTCTGGGGACACCAATTGACACATTTCTTCAGAGGAGCGCTAGAAATTAAGGATGTCCGCGCCGAACTGGGTCCGAAAGGGGAACATCTTCGACATAAAACCATTTTGAAGTCCACTCTTCAGTCTCCTTCTTGGGAGTGCCGATCAGGTAGCCAGTTCAGGCCATGCGCCATATTTCGGCGCAGCCCATTTCGAATATAGAGCCCCCTTGGGACCGAGGGACGAGGCAAAAGAACTTTCTCCATAGTTTGAGATGAGCCTCATAGCCTAAGAATAGCTTGCAAAGGGCAACAAAGCCAGAAATATGTAGAATAGAGCCTGGCGTGAGGTTGTACAGTTTGAGCCCACAAAATTCCAATAGGTTGATGAGGAAGGGATGGATTGGAAAGCCTAAGACCCTCAGGAGAAACGAAACGAAGCACACCCTCCCTTCCTTGCTAGGGTCGGGGAAGTTTTCTACCGGCGCTTCATTTTCGATTAAGGCTAACCCAGACTGTACGGAGACTAGATCCGCGGGGGGGGGGGATATCCCTATTTCTGAAGTCTGTTTAGCTGAAGGTGGGATACTGAGCAGCTTCTACAATTACCCGCTTCAGGGCTGTAGGGGCACGAGGAAGAACTGGGAGCGCTCGCCATGTTTTGAGGATTTACGTGGTTTGCTCTAAGGATCTCTGCATGGTATGGAGGGGCATTTGAGATCTAATCTCCTTAAATAGACTCCATCATTGTGTGGCCAGGGGTTTATTTGTAAAAAATACATGGACTATTCGCATTCGCCTGACGCGTGGAAATTGAGGCGACGACGGGAAGGAATCATCAAGGCGGGGTATAAAGGTTCAAACCAAATTATCATTGTTTCGGAGTATAATGAAGAACCCGCCTTGCAAGGCCGAAAACATAAAGCCGGATACTACATCCTCATTGAAGGAAAGTTTGGGGGCTACTGGGCAAGTCCTGGATTTGGGGGTCCTCTAGTGTCCGGACTACTTGTGGTGGGCCGGATTATTGGGCCGTGAAAATAAAACAGAAGACCACCCCCCGTGTCCGTCTAGGACTCCTATGTATATAGAAAGGCAAATTTGATGTCCGAGTGTAACGATTCCGTCCTCCTCAAGTCAACTTTGTACAACCCTAGACCCTCTTTCGGTGTGTGTATAAACTGGAGGGTTTAGTCCGTACAGGCTAATAGAACAATCATAGGCTAGACATATGGGGTTTAGCCATTACGATCTCAAGGTAGATAAACTCTTGTAACCCCTATATTCATCAAGATCAATCAAGCATGAAGTAGGGTATTACCTCCATTAAGAGGGCCTGAACATGGGTAAACATTGTGTCCCAGCGTCTCTTGTTACCAGCGATCCTTAGACTCTTAGCTTTGGCCCTCCTACCCGAGATCTGCCAGTTTTGACACCGACAGTGGGTCCAAGTGGTCAGGGGGGGGGGGGTTCAATTTTTTTGCCCGTAATATGGACGCACTTCCTTGCATGCAAAGATGTAAATGGTAGGTCCCAACTGTTAGGGGGCAAATGTTTTTTTCGCAAAATACAGAGTCCCTTTCGGTGGGTCCCCGCAATCAGGTAGAGGAATAATTATTTATGTGAATAAGGAGGCACTTCCTTGCTGTGGCTGTGGACCCAGCTGCCGGCCTCTTCACATACAGTCCTCTTCTAATGAAAATCCTTCCTTCACCACATTGATCACGCCGTGCCGAGAGCACGAAGGCGGTGGACGACGGTGAGGCCTCGGAACTGGATGACGGAGAGCCGGGAAGAGGCGGTAGTGGATGCCCACATGGAGAGGAGTATGATGATTGACTGGTTTGGCTGCGGTGTGAGGCCGCCGTCGCCGCAGAATAACACGGTTTGTGGGTTAGTAGAGGGATGGCCTGGCCAGCGGTGGGAGTAGGGTGGGGTGATGAGACCTGCGCGGCAGCACAGCCGGCCACTTGGGAAAGGAGTAGGCGGTCTCGCCAGCGTTGGTTTGGTCAGCTGGTGCAAGAAGAGCAGCGACTGAAGAAGCAGCAGGACCGTTTGATTAAAATCCAACAGTCACTGCTGCTAGAATTGTTTGTTGAGTAAGTTGACAAAGTCTTGTGTAAGTGTCAAGTTAGTAGGCCCATAGGTCAGCCTACGAACCGATGCACCCCAGATGTGAGTGGGAGAAATAATTTTTTCGTGTAATAAGGAGGTAGTTTCCTGCGTGCGGCCATGGACCATGGGGGTCCCTACTATCAGCCTCTCCATGTGCATCCCTATTCCGATGGCTGTCATTTTTTGAATATTGAGCACACCGCGCCTAGAGCACCAATGGGGTGGACGATGGTGAGGCCTAGGAATGGAACGACCAGGAGCCGTCCAAGACTCAAAAGTGGATTCTCACAATGAGGAGAGTATGACGTTTGACTGGTTTGACTAAGGCATGAGGCTGCCATCACCGAGTATAATAGGAGGTAAAGGTGGGTAAAGGGATGGTCAGGCCAGCGAAGAGAGTAGGGTGGGCCGGTGAAGCCTACGCGGCATCACAGCCGCCCACAAGAGGAGGGAGCAGGCAGTCCCGCTAGCGCTGGTCTAGGAGGCTGGCATAGGAAGATCAGAGATGGAGGAAGCACGTCGGCCGTCGGATGGACAAAGTCTTGCATAAACAAGTTAGCCTCGAGATCTGTGGCGTGTACATCCCATTTACTAATTCGTATGGAATTTATTGCAGCCCATTTTCCATTTTTATAACTGATGCCCATTTTCTTGTCACTGCCAGGGTTAAAATTTGAAGTAAAAAATATGAGAAATTTTAAAAATTCGCATATTTTTGCTGTGGCACAAAACATTCTTAATCCAAAATTTAGTAGCCATACTAAAACAAATTTAAAAATAAAGTACTACTATGTCACGTTAAAATCCATTGAAATATAAAATATTAGTGAAGAACAAAAACAAAAAACAACACTAAATTCCCATTAGCTATTTTTTTTTGGGAATTTGCATCCCCTTTCATATTACTTTGAAGATATACTGCCCATACTCTTTGGTCAGGTCGGAATGCATCCCTCCTCGTCTTGAACGATTTGGAGCCCAGAAAGTCAGAGAAAACAAATAGGCCTGGCTTGGGTATTCTTCAAAAAGAAATAGTGGGCTACCTATTTTCCCAAAGAAAAAACTACTCAGCTGGACATGTTGGTAGATAGGCCACAGAGACCTATAGCCTGCACCTCCGAAAAAATCCTCAAAAAGTTGTGCAATTTAGTAGTTAATTGACTATACATTGAAAATGATGTGGATCCCACATATAAGCAGGGTGGATTAGAGTAAAAGAAACAAGGCATGCATCTGAGTAGTAAAAGAGGTGCTTGCTTGTGTTCGGGAGTGGACCTGGTGGGTTCGTATTGTCATACTCATAACTACACTCCTCTCCTGATTCACAATATTGGAAGTGCCGGACGGCGGCGCCGCTGCGAGCACATCGAGGCGGAAGACAACGGTGAGGCCTTGGACGGGAATGAACAGGAGCCAGGGAACATACGGCGGTATGGACGTCTGAACAAATCCTTAGAAAAATGGTGCAATTCTGTCGTTTACTGACTATACGCTTACAATGATGTGGGTCTCGGATATCAGCAGGGTGGATTAGAGTAAAAGAAACAAGGGGTGCATCTGAGTAGTAGAAGAGGCGCTTGCTTGTGTTCGGGAGTGGACCTGGTGGGTCCATACTGTCATACTCACAACTGCAGTCCTCTCCCGATTCACTATGTTGGAAGTGTGGACGGTAGAGCCGTCGCGAGCACCCCAAGGCGGAGTACAGCGGCGAGCCCTCGAACGGGAATGAAAAGGAGCCAGTGAATATGTGGCGGTATGGACGTAGGCGGAGGGGAGTACGAGGGTTCATTGGTTCTGGTGCAGGGTAGGCTGCCGTCGCCGGACAAGAGTAGGATGTTGCGGGGAGTAAAGGGATGACCTGGCTAGCATTTCAGGGTACGGCAGGGCGGCGATGCGCGCAGGCAGCACAATGAGCCGTAGAAGGCGCGAACATGCGCTCCCGTCGACACTTGTTTGGATTTGACGGATGGACAAGTCAGACCCAAAAACTCATTATGCTGGATGATAAAATTTAATTTTATATGGCTAAAACTTATTGAAATGTTTTGGAGCACCTTTTTCTTCTTGATGTTTTTTGAGACAATTTTCTTCTTGAGGTGTGAAGACGAGCACATTCTGAAGCCATGGGATAAAGTGGTGTCGGCAATGTGTTCGACTGGGTTGGGCAATCTTATCGAAAAATAATAATGGACCAAAACTATTTATGATGTTGACTATGATTTGCATGGGTACGTTGGTTGCAGGAAGAAATTGGTGGGAGAAAAAGATGGGTCGCTATCTTCGCAACTTTTCCTAAGAATGATATCGACTGAATGTAACGACACTCCCATAGAAAATAATATATTTATATGACTTTCCAAATCATAAATTTAAAGAACTGGTGCATGAGCATTTAGCTCTATTTATTTATTTACCTATTTATGTTTAGGGGACCATGAGCATGTACCTGGGACCGATTCATGTGAGAGCCTCCTTTCGATTTAGTCATGGGCTCATCTATTGGGCCATCATCAGTGGGCTCCATGTTATAGACAAGTGGAAAATGTGTTCCGTACCAAAAATAGTATGCGCTACATATGGGGCACTAATGGATCGGACCGTGCAACGACTTCCAAAACATTGTGTTTGTCGTTCTAATAACACATTTATACAACCAACAAAGGAAATATACGACTGATTGTACATTGAAAAGAACAGAAGCGGCAACCAGGGCTGGGGTGCAACAAAAGCAGTAAGCATACCAGAGAGTAAAGATGATGCTCTCTTTTTGAAACCAAACATCATCCATCCTTACGAAAGGGCTACCAAAAATGAACAAGTGTATGCATCAACCTAAATAAAGATCGTACTCCACCAAGCGTACGCATGTAACTAACTGGCTCAGTTAGACGTTACTATTTATTAAGCTGTGGAGATTGTCTGCTGGCTTGAACCAGATGGGTCCCTGACGGGGGAAACTCCAGCCAGCAGGTCAAAGTCTGATACTTGCGACCCTCGCTCCTACTTTGGGTTGCAGAGCCTAGCGGCACATATCAGGGTATGGTGCATGGAGAGACGCATCGTACGCTGTGTACACACAGTTTAGCCTGATGAACGAAACCGCGTGATACGTCCATTTTGCATCATGCTTTTATGTCGATATTTATTGCACTATGGGCTGTTATTACACATTATGTCATAATACTTATGACTTTTCTCTCTTATTTTACAAGGTTTACATGAAGAGGGAGAATGCCAGCAGCTGGAATTTTGGGCTGAAAAAGGAGCAAACACTAGAAACCTATTCTGCACAACTCAAAAAGCTTCGAAACTCCACGGGACACCGTTTCAGAAAATATAAAAAATATCTGGCGAAAGAGATTCATCAGGGGGGCCACCACCTGTCCACGAGGGTGGGGGGCACGCCCCCTGCCTTGTGGCCCCCCCGATACCCCCCCGATTCCCATCTTCTCCTATATGAGGTGTTTTGACCTAGAAAAAATCAGGAGGAGGCTTTCAGGACCAGACGCCGCCGTCTCGAGGCGGAACATTGGCAGAAACCAATCTAGGGCTCCGGCAGAGCTATTCTGCCGGGGATACTTCCCTCCAGGAGGGGGAAATCGTCACCGCCGTCATCACCAACAACTCTCCCATCTTGGGGAGGGCTATCTTCATCAACATCTTCACTAGCACCATCTCCTCTCAAACCCTAGTTCATCTCTTGTATCCAATCTTTGTACCCAAACCTCAGATTGGTACCTGTGGGTTGCTAGTAGTGTTGATTACTCCTTGTAGTTGATGCTAGTTGGTTTACTTGGTGGAGGATCATATGTTTAGATCCATTATGCATATTAATACCCCTCTGATCATGAACAATATTATGTCTTGTAAGTAGTTACTTTTGTTCCTAGGGACATGGGAGAAGTCTTGCTACGAGGAGTCATGTGAATTTGGTATTCGTTCGATATTTTGATAAGATGTATGTTGTCTGTCCTCTAGTGGTGTCATGTGAACGTCGACTACATGACACTTCACCATTATTCTGGCCTAGAGGAAGGCATTGGGAAGTAATAAGTAGATGATGGGTTGCTAGAGTGACAGAAGCTTAAACACTAGTTTATGTGTTGCTTCGTAAGGGGCTGATTTGGGTCCATATGTTTCATGCTTTGGTTAGGTTTACCTTAATACTTCTTTTGTAGTTGCGGATGCTTGCATTAGAGGTTAATCATAAGTGGAAGGCTTGTCCAAGTAAGGACAGCACCCAAGCACCGGTCCACCCACATACCAAATTATCAAAGTACCGAACGCGAATCAGATGATCATGATGAAAACTAGCTTGACGATAATTCCCATGTGTCCACGGGAACACTTACCTCCGTATAAGAGTTTGTCCAGGCTTGTCCTTTGCTACAAAAAGGATTGGGCCATCTTGCTGCACCTTATTTACTTTTACCTTTTGTCACTTGCTACCAATTACCTTATCACAAAACTATCTGTTACCTATAATTTCAGTGCTTGCAGAAAATACCTTATGGAAAATTTCCTATCATTTCCTTCTGCTCCTCGTTTGGTTCGACAATCTTACATATGGAAAGGACTACGATATATCCCCTATGCTTTGTGGGTCATCAAGACTCTTTTCTGTCACCTTTGCCGGGGAGTGAAGCGCCTTTGGTAAGTAGAATTTGGTAAGGAAAAATTTATAGTGTGCTGAAATTTACTATCACTTGTTACTATGACTTATCATCCTTTGAGGGGCTTGTTTGGGCTATCTTCACCCCGACCAGAAGAGCAAAGAATTTCTCCTCAACCTACTGCACCTACTGAAAATGTTTGCTTTGAAATTCACTCGGGTATGATAGAGAAACTGCTAGATAATCCTTTCACAGGAAACGGAACACTACATCTCGATTTACACCTAATCTATGTGGATGAAGTTTATGGATTATTTAAGCTTTTAGGTATGCCCGAGAATGTTATCAAGACGAAGGTCTTCCCTTTATCTTTGAAGGGAGATGCATTGACATGGTTTAGGCTATGTGATGATATTGGATCATCGAACTATAATCGTCTGATGTTGGAATTTCATCAGAAGTTCTACCCTATGCATCAGATTCATCGTGATCGTAATTATATTTATAATTTTTGGCCTCGCGAAGGAGAAATCATCGCTCAAGCTTGGGGGGGCTTAAATCAATGTTATATTCATGCCCCAATCATGAGCTCTCCAGAAAATGGTCATTCAAATTTTTTATGCTCGGCTTTCTCTCAATAATCGCACCATGCTCGATAATTCTTGTTTTGGCTCTTTATGATGAAGAATGTTGAATTCAAATGGGATTTATTGGAAAGAACTAAACGCAACTCTAATGATTGGGATCTTGACGATGGTAAGGAGTTAGGTATGACCCCTAAGTTTGATTGTGTTAAAGCTTTTATTTATACGATGTTTTCCGTGAGTTTAGCACTAAATATGGATTTGACTCTGAGATAGTAGCTTCTTCTGTGAATCATTTGCTACTCATGTTGATCTACCCAAGGAGAAGTGGTTTAAATACCATCCTCCCATTGAAGTAAAAGTAGTTGAACCTGTTAAAGTTGAAGAAAAGACTATCACTTATAATGTTGATCCTATTGTTCCTGCTTATATTGAGAAACCACCTTTCCCTGTTAGAATAAAGGATCATGCTAAAGCTTCAACTGTGGGTCGTAAGAGTAGTACTAGAACACCTACACCCCCTGAGCAAATTAAAGTTGAACCTAGTGTTGCTATGGTTAAATATCTCTTGGTAGAAAATTCAGATGGACATGTTATTTACCTCCAAGAGGAAGCTTCTAGAATAGCCAAACCCGATGCTAGGAGTAAACATAGGCCTTTTGTAGGCTTGCCTATTATCTCTGTTAAAATAGGAGATCATTGCTATCATGGTTTATGTGACGTGGGTGCTAGTGCAAGTATAATCCCTCATTCCCTATATCAAGAAATTATGCATGATATTGCACCTGTTGAGTTAGAAGGGATTGATGTTACTATTAAGCTTGTTAACAGAGACAATATTTCACCCATTGGGATTGTTAGAGATGTTGAAGTCTTGTGTGGGAAGGTTAAATACCCTGCTGATTTTCTTATTCTTAGCTCCCCACAAGATTATTTTTGTCCCATTATATTTGGTAGACCCTTCTTGAATATTGTTAATGCTAAGATAGACTGCGTGAAAGATATTGTTACTGTTGGTCTAGGGGATATGTCTCATGATTTTAACTTTGCTAAATTTCGTAGACGACCCAATGACAAAGAAGTACCTAGTAAGGATGAAATTATTGGTCTTGCTTCTATTGCTGTGCCTGCTAACGATCCTTTAGAACAATATCTGCTAGACCATGAAAATGTTATGTATATGAATGAGAGAAGGGAAATACATGAAATATTCTTTAAGCAGGGACCCGTCTTGAAAAACAACTTGCGTGTTGAAATCCCAGGGGATCCTCCTCCACCCAAGGGTGATCCTGTGTTTGAACTTAAACCTTTACCTGATAATCTGAAGTATGTTTATATTGACGAAAAGAAGATATATCATGTTATTATTAGTGCTAACCTTTTAGAGAAGGAAGAACAAAAATTATTGAAAACTCTGAAGAAGCAGCTTGCTGCTATTGGATATAATCTGGATGATCTTAAGGGCATTAGTCCCACTTTATGCCAACACAAGATAAAATTGGAAGTAGACGCTAAACCGGTTATTGATCATCAACGACGGTTAAACCCTAAGATGAAAGAAGTGGTAAGGAAGGAAATACTAAAGCTTCTAGAGGTAGGTATTATCTATCCAGTTGCTGATAGCCAGTGGGTAAGTCCTGTCCATTGTGTCCCTAAGAAGGGAGGTATGACTGTTGTTCCTAATGATAAAGATGAATTGATCCCACAAAGAATTGTTACAAGTTATAGGATGGCAATTGATTTCCGCAAATTAAAGCTACTAAGAAAGATCATTACCCCTGGCCTTTTATTGATCAAAGGCTAGAAAGGTTATACAAACATACTAATTTTTGCTTTCTAGATGGTTATTCTGGTTTCTGTCAAATACTTGTGTCAAAAGGGGATCAAGAAAAGACCACTTTTACTTGTCTGTTTGGTACCTTTGCTTATAGACGTATGCCTTTTGGTTTATGTAATGCACCTGCTACCTTTCAAAGATGCATGATGGCTATATTCTGTGATTTTTGTGAAAAGATTGTTGAGGTTTTCATGGATGATTTTTCCGTTTACGGAACTTCTTTTGATGATTGCTTGAGCAACCTTGATCGAGTTTTCCACAGATGTGAAGACACTAATCTTGTCTTGCATTGGTAAAAGTGCCACTTTATGGTTAATTAAGGGATTATCTTGGGACATAAAATTTCTAAAAGAGGTATTGAAGTTGATAAAGCTAAAGTAGATGCTATTGAAAATATGTCGTGTCCCAAGGACATCAAAGGTATATGAAGTTTCCTTGGTCATGCCGGGTTTTTATAGAAGGTTCATTAAGGACTTCTCCAAAATCTCCAGACCTCTGACTAATCTCTTACAAAAAGATATTCTTTTTGTATTTAATGATGATTGTCTAGAAACATTTGAAATACTTAAGAAATCATTTATCTCTGCACCTATTGTCCAGCCTCCTCACTGGAATTTACCCTTTGAGATTATGTGCGATGCTAGTGATTATGTTGTGGGTGTTGTTTTAGGCAAAGAGTTGATAAGAAATTGAATGTTATCCAATATCCTAGTAAAACTCTAGACAATTCCCAGAGAAATTATGCTACTACTGAGAAGGAACTTTTAGCAGTTGTATTTGCTTGTCATAATTTTAGACCATACATTGTTGATTCTAAAGTAACTATTCACACTGATCATGCTGCTATCAAATATCTTATGGAAAAGAAAGATGCTACAACTGGACTTATTAGATGGGTTCTCTTGCTGCAAGAATTTGACTTGCATATTATTGATATAAAGTTAGCTGAGAACCCCGTAGCAGACAACTTGTCTAGGCTAGAGAATATACTTGATGACCCACAACCTATTGTTGATAGCTTTCCTGATGAACAATTAGCTGTCATAAATACTTTTTGTACAGCTCCATGGTATGCTGATTATGCTAATTACATTGTTGCCAAGTTTATACCTCCTAGCTTCACATACCGGCAAAAGAACAAGTTCTTCTATGATTTGAGACATTACTTCTGGGATGACCCACATCTTTATAAAGAAGGAGTAGATGGTATTATTAGACGTTGTGTACCTGAGCATGAACAGGAACAGATCCTACGCAAGTGCCACTCAGAAGCTTATGGAGGACACCATGCTGGAGATAGAACTGCACATAAGGTATTGCAATCTAGTTTTTATTGGCCTACTCTCTTCAAGGATGCACGTAAGTTTGTCTTTTCTTGTGATGAATGTCAAAGAATTGGTACTATCTGTAGACGTCAAGAGATGTCTATGAATTATTCACTTGTTATTGAACCATTTGATGTTTGGGGCTTTGATTATATGGGATCGTTCCCTTCCTCTAATGGGTACACACATATTTTAGTTGCTGTTGATTACGTTACTAAGTGGGTAGAAGCTATTCCAACTAGTAGTGCTGATCACAACACCTCTATTAATATGCTTAAAGAAGTTATTTTCCTGAGGTTTGGAGGCCCTTGATACCTAATGAATAATGGTGGTTCACACTTTATTCATGGTGCTTTCCACAAAATGCTTGCTAAGTATGATGATAACCATAAGATTGCATCCCCTTATCACCCACAGACTAGTGGTCAAGTAGAACTAAGTAATAGAGAGCTGAAATTAATTTTTCAAAAGACAGTTAATAGGTCTAGAAAGAATTGGTCCAAGAAAATTGATGATGCATTATAGGCCTATAGAACTTCATACAAAAATCCTATGGGTATGTCTCCATATAAAATGGTTTATGGAAAAGCATGTCACTTACCTATTGAACTAGAAAATAAGGCATATTGGGCTATTAAAGAGCTCAATTATGATTTCAAACTTGCCGGTGAGAAGAGGTTATTTGACATGAGCTCTCTTGATGAATGGAGAACCCAGGCCTATGAGAGTGCTAAGCTGTTTAATGAGAAAGTTAAAAGATGGCATGCCAAAAGGATACAAAAGCGTGAGTTTAACGTAGGTGATTATGTCCTGCTATACAACTCTCATTTAAGATTTTTTGTAGGAAAAATTCTCTCTAAATGGGAAGGACCTTACGTTATTGAGGAAGTCTATCGTTCGGGTGCCATAAAAATCAACAACTTCGAAGGCACAAATCCGAAGGTGGTGAACGGTCAAACAATCAAACATTACATCTCAGGTAATCCTATAAATGTTGAAACCAATGTTATTGGAACCGTAACTGTGGAGGAATACATAAGGGACGCTTTCCAGAATGATTCAGACTCCGAAAAGGAAGAGGTATGTGGTACGGTAAGTAAACCGACTCCAAAACAGTTCTAAAGGCAAATTTTCACCGTTTTGGAATATTTAGAAAAATAGAAAAATAAGTAGCAGTCCAGAAGAGACACGAGGCATTCATGAGGGTGGAGGGCGTGCCCCTTCCCCTGGGCGCGCCCCCTGCCTCATGGGCACCTCGTGTGACTCCCGAACTCCAATTTCTTTAGGTTACTCCTTTTGGTCGGTAAAAAATAATTATATATTCTCCTAAAGGTTTTGTCCATCGTATTACGCAAAAATCCTCTATTTTCCTTTCAAGCTGTTGTTTTTGACAGATCTAGATCATCATGGCGTCTTCCAACACCCCCAAGGAAAAGTTCTTCTAGAAGGTCATCAACCCCTACCTTGCGGAGGTGTTGCACATCTGCGATGTTGAGGGGCCAAGGAGGACTAGAAGCGTGGAGACAAGACTCGAAGCAATGGAGCAGCAAGTTTCAAGTGCCAAGATATGGTGGAACGAGGACTCAACTCCAACCACATGATGATCACGGAGCTCGCCAACAACCTCATGCTAGACTCAAGGATATTCAAGGAAGCCATCTCCAATCTCCAAGAGAAAATCGAAGACCGCCAAGCCCAGATCTATGACCTTGAAAACCAAAACTTCGAGTATGAATATAGATTCAAGAAGATGAGTTTGGCTGCAGATTTGAGCATCCCGGAGACTCGATCATCCTTCCACGATGGTGAGCCCATGCCTTGGAATATGGACGACAAGCCTACATCATCAACAACTCCATCATTACCACTTCCGAAGAAGGAGAAATAATCATATGGGTATGGGCACTCCCCTTGGCAACTGCCAAGCTTGGGGGAGCTGCCCCGGTATCGTATAACCATCACACTCCTATCTTTACCATTTTCTTAGTTCGATCCTTTTGGTACTATCTTTATATAGTAGAATAATAGCATGATCTAGTTGTGAGATTTTGCTTTATGATCTTTACCCTTTCTAATCGAGTTTGTGAGCTATATAATCAAGATTAGTGTCGAGTCAAGGGCTTGATTCCCTCACATTGGTTATGATAGAATAAAAGAAAACATAAAAACTATCAAAGAGATCCAATTGATCCTATGGGAAGTAATGACTTCACATATAAAGAGTATGATGAATAAAAGTTGTTGAGAGTTGACAAACATAGTTTTGTGTCATCGTTGCAATTAACAGGAAGTAATAAAGAAATAGAGGTTTCACATACAAATATACTATCTTGGACATCTTTTATGATTGTGAGCACTCATTAAATATGACATGCTAAAGAGTTGATGTTGGACAAGGAAGACAACATAATGGGTTATGTTTTCTTATATCTAAAATAAAGTGTATTGTCATGGATCATCCAACATGTTGAGCTTTCCTTTCCCACTCATGCTTGCCAAAACTCCTTGAACCAAGTAGAGATGGTACTTGTGCTTCCATACATCCTTAAACCCAGTTTTGACATGAGAGTCCACCATACCTACCTATCGATTGAGTAAGATCCTTCAAGTAAGTTGTCATGTTTCAAACTCGCGAAAATATGTATGATTTATTAGTGTGGAGGAAATAAGCTTTGTACAATCTTTTGATATGGAAGTAATAAAAGTGACGGACTGCATAATAAAGGTCCTTATCACAAGTGGCAATATAAAGTGACGTTCTTTTGCGCTAAGACTTTGTGCATCCAACCATGAAAGCACATGACAACCTCTGCTTGCCTCTGCGAAGGGCCTATCTTTTATCTCTGCCTTATAAGAGTCAAGGTGAAAATCACCTTTCCCTTTTTACATTTTATCCTTTGGCAAGCACACTGTGTTGGAAAGATCCTAACATATATACCCAATTGGATGTAAGTTTTCATGGTCTATTACTGTTGACATTACCCTTGATGTAAATGGTTTGGGAGGCAATACCATAACCCCCTATCTTTCTCTGTGTCCGACTAAAACCTCCATAACCATAAGTATTGCGTGATTGTGAGCAATTGTGAGAGACTATATGATAGTTGAGTATGTAGGCTTGCTGAAAAGCTCTTATGTTGGCTCTTTCCGATGTTACGATAAATTGCAATTTCTTCAATGACCGAGATCATAGTTTGTTGGTTTGCAATGAAGTTTCTCCTTCATACTTGACATTGTGAATGAATTGTTAGTTTAGCATAAGAATCATATGACAATATATATGTATTGCTATTATAAGAATGATCATGATGCCCTCATGTTCGTATTTTATTTTTTATCGACACCTCTATCTCTAACCATGTGGACATATTTTTCGATATCGGCTTTCGCTTTAGGACAAGCGAGTTCTAAGCTTGGGGGAGTTGATACGTCCAGTGTGCATCATTCTTTTATGTTTATATTTATTGCACTATGGGCTGTTATTACACATTATGTCACAATACTTATGCCTTTTCTCTCTTTTTTTACAAGGTTTACATGAAGAGGGAGAATACCGGCGGCTGGAATTCTGGGCTGAAAAAGGAGCAAACACTTGAAACCTATTCCGCACAACTCAAAAACCTCTGAAACTCCACGGGACACCGTTTCAGAAAATATAAAAAATATCTGGCGGAAGAGATTCATCAGGGGGGCACCACCTATCCATGAGGGTAGGGGGCGCGTCCCCCCTCTCTTGGCGCGCCCCCCTGCCTTATGGGCCCCCTGATGGCCCCCCGATGCCCATCTTCTCGTATATGAGGGTATTTGACCTGGAAAAAATCAGGACGAGACTTTCTGGACTAGATGCCGCCGTCTCGAGGCGGAACCTTGGCGGAAACGAATCTAGGGCTCCGGCAGAGCTATTCTGCCGGGGATACATCCCTTCGAGAGGGGGAAATCGTCACCGCCGTCATCACCAACAACTCTCCCATCTTGGGGAGGGTTCTCTTCATCAACATCTTGACCAGCACCATCACCTCTCAAACCCTAGTTCATCTCTTGTATCCAATCTTTGTACGCAAACCTCAGATTGGTACCTCTGGGTTGCTAGTAGTGTTGATTACTCCTTGTTGTTGATGCTAGTTGGTTTACTTGGTGGAAGATCATATGTTAAGATGCATTATGCATATAAATACCCTCTGATCATGAGCAATATTATGTCTTGTCAGTAGTTACTTTTGTTCCTGAGGACAAGGGAGAAGTCTTGCTATAAGTAGTCATGTGAATTTGCTATTCGTTCGATATTTTGATGAGATGGATGTTGTCTCTCCTCTAGTGGTGTCATGTGAACGTGGACTACATGAAACTTCACCATTATTTGGGCCTAGAGGAAGGCATTGGGAAGTAATAAGTAGATGATGGGTTGCTAGAGTGACAGAACATTAAACCCTAGTTTATGCGTTGCCTCGTAAGGGGTTGATTTGGATCCATATGTTTCATGCCATGGTTAGTTTTACCTTAATACTTATTTTGTAGTTTAAGATGCTTGCATTAGAGGTTAATAATAAGTGGGATTCTTGTCCAAGTAAGGACAGCACCCAAGCACCGGTCCACCCACATACCAAATTATCAGAGTACCGAACGCGAATCAGATGATCGTGATGAAAACTAGATTGACGATAATTCCCATGTGTCCTCGGGAGCGCTTTCCTCCATATAAGAGTTAGACTAGGCTTGTCCTTTGCTACAAACTGGAATAGGCCATCTTGCTGCACCTTATTTACTTTTACCTTTTGTCACTTGCTACCTATTACCTTATCACAAAACTATTTGTTACCTATAATTTCAGTGCTTGCAGAAAATACCTTACTGAAAACTGCCTATCATTTCCTTCTGCTCCTCGTTGGGTTCGGCACTCTTACTTATCGAAAGGACTACAATAGATCCCCTGCACTTGTGGGTCATCACCGCGCTGCCATCATGATCCTTGTCGTCGATTATCTCCGGGTTAATCGGATAATCCAGTCTGAGAAATAGAGAGCATGTACCAAGGCTACTTACTAGCCTCCAGTTTCCTGAAGGCCTAGATAAGTCGGGATCCTGCTCAAAGACATTGCAGCGACTGTGATTGTATTTTGCAAAATAACATGTCCAATATGTGCGAACGATCATGAATCGTTCACCATCATCTGATCGAGCCAAGAACCACCTGCAACTTCCATGCTGCTTTTCATTGAAAGGTTCTCGGATTAGGAAGGGTAGGGACACCAGGCGGCCTACCACATCATATCAAGTTGGAGTCAAATAAAAAAGGGATCGTAATGTAGTCAATCTAAAGAACAACATGTTATGAGCATGAATATTTTTTCAGTAAGTTTTGACAGTAATATAAGCAAGCCATCATGATATCATAGGAAAGTAACATACTACTGTAATAGCCGTTTTTAGTGATGACTGGAGTAGGCCAGCGTTACATCCAGCCATAGAAGGCACTAGTACACGTCAGTGATAAACAAACGGTTTTCACCCCTTTCTGTGATGACATTTGGAACCGTCGCCTGGTAAGTGTGGGTGATAGGGGGGTCCTGCTCACGTGACCCAGAAACCATCGGGGATATGCCCTCCTAGCACACACGCTCGGCAAAATGAGGTCGTGTGCGATCGGCGAGCGACCTAATACGGTTATACGTACAGTACTGCTCAAAAAAATGCAATTATACATGCGAAAGGATTTCCAGTCATCAGTACACCCAACACAGTCAGTCCCCGCTAAAAGTTTCTGTTCGAATGTACATCCCACACAGTCGCTCCAAGGATGATCTTGGCTATACTGTGTGCACCATGGCATAGGGCGGCACTTATTTGGTGGAGGGGTCGGTGATTTGGGTGGATGGTGTCGCGTTCACACCGTCTGTACACCCCCACACAGTTAGTCCCCGCCAAAGGCTCCTTGAGATCTTGGCTATACTGCGTGCACCATGGCATAGGGCGGCGCTTATTTGGCGGAGGGGTCGGTGATTTGGGTGGATGGTGTCGCTCTTGCGTCGTCGGTCGGGGCATGTGGGATGTGGAAGGAGGACGAGGATGGGGGTTAGGTGTGGATTACCTACCTGGATAGAGGAGGCTGAGCAGCGTGAAGGAGGGTCACCGGCGAGGAGGTGGCACTGCAAGCAAGGAGTGAAGGTTTGAACTTGGAAGGCAGGAGGAAATAGGGAAAATGTGGATTTTGGTAACGGGGAGGGGGCGGGGAGGTAGATATTTCAACGGAAGCCGAAAATTTAGAATCGCTTCAGCGAAAAAACTGGCGCGCAAAGTGTCATCAGACACGGTCCCTTATTCAGAACTGTGTACGATATGTGAACATCACAAACAATTGAGATAGCTTAACCCGTGTGTGATGAGTTTGAACATTAAAAATTTTGGTTTGAATTTCCATGGTTATAGTGGTCATCCACGTCATTGCATAATTTAGGTACACAAAGGATACTACAGCACACCCACACATCTTAATCGAGCAAGTTCAGCAATTAAACAGAGCTAGCTGACCTAAACATTACTCGAACAAATTAAATACCGGCGCTCTTAATTAAACAAAACAAAGAGTAATACTACAGCTGGTGCTCGTCGATCTCCGCCGCCTCCTCCATGTCTAGCTCGTGCCTGATGGTCTCCTAGGGAAGGGGCTCCATTGCATCCATCGCACCATACTGGGCAAGCATCTCGCCATCCACGTCCGCCATCTCTTTGGAAAAGGCCACCACAAACTAGGCGTGGGCGTCCACGATCTTGGCTTGGAAGGGCTCTGTCAAAGCAAGGTATGCGGCGGAGGAACGAACGGCTGCTCGAACGCTATCGACGATGGCCAACTCTTCGGCCGTGGATTGCCGACTGTTGTCAGAGAAGCTTCGTTCGATTTGTGCGGTGACCAGCACGAGCTGGGCGTGGGCGGCCTCTACATGGTCGTGGTAGGCCTCCCTCAGGGCTAAGGCCACCGCTGCGGACCAGACAGCTGTTGTGATGCTCTCACCAGTTACTATCCCCGAGGCAGATGTTGCTGCTGCCACCTGAGAAGCAACAACGACCGTTTGGGCTTCCTCGGCCGCTCGGTCGTAGATTGCGGTCGTGCTCATGCATCTTGTTACCACGCGCAAGGCGGCCGCGCTCTCGCCGGAGTGGGCCACCGAAGTTGCCCTCACGACGCGGGTCCACGTGCCCATATTTCACCGGCGATGATTTAATAGTGAAATGATCTTTGGGGATATTTTGTGCTGCATCTCACATGGTTGGTGATTATTAATTGGTTGCGATCTACTTGATTTTTCATCTTGATTTGAATTACATAATGGGGTCATAGTGGACATGGACGTTGTTTGAATTGCTAGACCTTTTATCTGTAGTGAACATGCAACTATATGTGTGTGGTTAAAGTATTGGAATTATTAAGGGTTCATTTGAACATGTTATACATTAAATTGGTTTTCTAGATATTTAAAGTACATAATTCAAAATTAAACTACATGGACATGCTCGGGTGCACCAACAAGGGTTGTAAAATCATATATGTGTCCATAGGTTTATGCTTATGTCCCATGCAAGAAATGTGGATAAATTCGAACACCACGACACCGTGGCTCTCAACCAAACATCGATGTACTTGCTTTTGTAATTCTAGTAAATCCAAAATTCGTCCGAAATTGATGAAAGTTGGCATGCTATCACGGAGCGGCATCAACATGCCGTGGTAAAAAATGTGTCCCATTTGAGGCAGGTTTGGGTATAAGCTTCTCATAAACCAGAGCTTCTCAGCAGAAGTGTGATGGTTTCAGTAGGGAACGTTTCACCTTTCTAGACGAAACGATATCCGTTGCCACTTCTCGATTTCAAAGGGAGTGTCGTGTCAATTTTTGGGATTCTTTTCAGTTCGTTTGGACATTTTTATGCATTAATTGAGTTTTCAATACATTTATGTGCATAATTTAAATTTGAACTACATGCACATGCTCTAATGCATATAAATGGCCTGAAAATTTAAATATGTGTCCTTGGTTGCATGCTTAGGTCCCATGCAAGAAATGGGAATGAATGTCAAGAACCCTGCCACCGTCACTCGGCCGCGAACATTGAGATACCTGGTTTTTAAATTCTAGTAAATCCAAAGCTTGTCTGAAATTCATTAAACTTGGCATGCTATCATGGAGCGGCGTCAACATGACATGGTAAAACTTTTGTCCCACTTTGGGCAGGTTTGGGGATATGCTTCTCATAAACCAGAGCTTCTAACTACAAGTGTGATGGTTTCGGTAGGGAACATTTCACCTTCCTGGACGAAATTATATCCGTTGCCTCTTATCGATTGCAATTTTTTTCCTATTGCCAACAAAGGACAACAAGAGTGTTGTGTCAATTTTTGGGATTTTTGGGGTTCGTTTTGACATTTTTATGCATTAATTGAGTTTTCAATGCATTTATGTGCATAATTCAAATTTGAACTACATGCACATGCTCTAATGCATATAAATTGGTTAAAAATTCAAATCTTTGTTCTTTGTTGCATGCATAGGTCCCATGCAAGAAATGGGAATGAATTTCAAACAACAGGGCTCCGTTGATTTCCGATAATATGTTGATATACTATATTTTTAAATTCTAGTAAATCCAAAACTAGTCTGAAATTGATGAAACATGGCATGCTATCATGGAGCGGCATCAACATGCTGTGGTAAATTTTTTGTTCCATTTAGGGCAGGTTTGGGTATATGCTTCTCACAACAAGCATGATGGTTTCGGTAGGGAACGTCCCACCTTTGGGGACGAAATGATATCCATTGCCTCTTATCGCTTCCAAATTTTTTCTCGTGTCAACATAGAACAACAGGAGTGTTGTGTAAATTTTTGTGATTTGTCGGGGTTCGTTTGGACATTTTTATACATTAACTGAGTATTCAATGCATTTATGTGCATAATTCTAAATTTTAACTACACGACATGCTCAAGTGCATATAAATTGGCTAAAAAATCAAATCTGTGTCCTTGGGTGCTGTCGGTGTACTAAGATAGGGGTACCTTAGTACCCCAACTTGTGCACGGGCAGTAGCAGATTCCCGTGGCAGGGCTTACCACGTGCTCGCCAAGAACCGCTCTGGTCCCTATGAAGCCATTCAAGAACAAAGTATACAAGTCAGAAGATCAAGGCCCCGGCAAGAGGAGCTTGCCGGGAAGGCCGCACCAGGCTCAAGGTTATCACTTTAGCACAAGACCCTGGCAAGAGAAGCTTGCCAGGAAGGCCAAGGAACACATACCTCAAGAGATGTCTCAGCGCATCATGCGCCCCAGCAGAACCCGGAGAGCGACAAGCTTCCGGGCCCGGCAAGATCACGACCCCGGCAAGGTGCTTGCCGGGGAAACCTACGCCGTGTGCCCGCGCTCCAGCTCATCTGCCCACGCGTCGCCCTGGGGCCCTTCCAGGGGCACGTGGCAGACGGCTGTGCAGCCTGGGGCACACGGTGGCAAGCCACGGTGACGAGGCTACCGCCGTGGCGAACGGAGAAGCATGGACGGACGCTTTTGGGGGCGACGGCGACGGGCATTTAATGCCCTTGTCCCCCACTGTCAAAGTTAGGTGAAGACCACTGTTCATATACTGTTCATGCACTGTTGCAACTACCACCAAATTTACACTTTTACCCTCCTCTACGTTGACACCTATCGGTGACCCCTTTGAGCTATAAAAGGAGGCCCATGCACAGCGTAGGGGGGGTTCGAAACCTAGACAACTCTCTCGCTCGGTGTAGCTAGTACTGTAGATCTTCAAGCTCCCGAGCTCAAGAACTCAATACAACCTAAGCAGGAGTAGGGTTTTACGCGTCCGCGTGTGCTCCTCGATCTGCTCTCCGTGCTCCCTCCGTTCCCTTACCGCAACGTAGAAGGGGCTCCAGTCCCATAGGTGTTCGTGGGCGGACAGTTTCCCCCGACATCTTTGGCGCGCCAGGTAGGGGGCCTCGAGGTTGTGCGAACCTGATCCGGCGCTCACGCGGGCGCAACCTTCAGCAACTTCACCAGCTTCATCAAGCTCATCGACAGCATCAACATGCCTCCGAAGAAGAAGGCTTCGGAGGTCGGAGGCCCGTCTGCGTCGATCCCGCCACCACCAGAACCAACGGTTGGTGGGGTAGACGCCGGCGGAAGGGTGACCGCCGGTGAGGAGACTCACGGCGCCACCAAGTCCAAGGACAAGACGGACGACCGGGCGAACTCTAAAGCCTCGGTGTCAGTACACGCCCCACGTCCCTCCCAGGAGGTGCAAGACCAGCAGCGGCGTGGTGCGGGAGGTACCATAAGCTTGCTGGGGCGTGGCCAAGCCGGAGGATCGCGGGATGCTCAAGGCCAGCGTGCTGGTACGAGCAAGGCGCGGTCGCCAGGGCGAGAAACTGCTCCTTCTAACCCTGTTAGAAGTCCGAGCATATCTCGCTCCTCGCACCGCTCGCCGCCGCTCCCCTCCTCTCCAGCAGAAGCTCTAGCAAGAGCACAGCTGCTCCTCGATTTCCCTCCAGCGGCAGATAAAGCCGAAGACTGGAGGGCGACGATCCAGAGCCTCATCGCCTTCGCCAACAACGACACGCCGTAGCAGCCGGCAACGTCGCGGCCGCAGCAAGTCGACCAGACGAAGGCCGATGGAGACAAGACCGCCGGGGGTGCAACTACCGTGCACTCTCCGCCGCGGAAGCAGAAATCGCCACCCCGCCGGATCAACGTCGACGACGACTCTACGGCGTCGTCGGATCCGCGGGCTTGCCGCGATCAGCGCCAAGTCCTAGACGACAGGCGGCAAGAGGACGCTCGGACTCGCATCGAGCGTCGACGAGAAGCCCGAAGACAGTCAGATCAGCGCGCTGGGACCGCTGTCGACGCGCACACGCCCGGAGAACCAGGCGACTTGCTGTACGTGGCAGGTTGCCCTGCGTTCACCCGTGAGCTGCGGCGAGTCCAGTGGCCCAGCATGAAGAATTTCAAGCCCGACGTACCCGAGAAGTACGACGGCAAGACACACCCCTCGGAGTTCCTCAGCATCTACACCATTGCGGTGCAGGCTGCCAGGGGACGCGACGAGAAGATCCTAGCCAACTATTTCCCGCTAGTGCTTAAGCCAAACGTCCGGTCTTGGCTTATGCACTTGCCAGAGAACTCCATCTCTTCGTGGGCGGATCGGTGCCACCAGTTTGTTGGCGCCTTCACGGGCGGCCACAAACCCCACGGCCAGGAGAGCGATCTCCACATCCTCGCCCAGAAGGAGGGAGAGTCCCTACGCAAATACATCCAAAGATTCAGCCGCGTCCAGCACAACATTCCCGACGTCCACCCTGCCGCGGTTATCAGCGCGTTTCACCGGAACGTGCATAACCGCCGGATGAGGGAGGAGATGGCCATGACCAAGATCCGGGATGTCAGCGAGCTCTACGCTCTGGCTGACAAGTGCGCGCGCGCTGAAGAGGGGAGGAGACTCCCCAGAGAGGATACTAGCGCAGGAGGAAGCGATAGCGAGGATGCCGCCCCGGCAAGGAAAAACCGGCGGCGGAATAACAGAAAGAAGAAGAGCAAGGAGGTGCTGGTTGTCGAGCAGTCCGGCAAGGAGGCTCCCGCCAAGAAGGCACAGGCTGGCGGTTCCGGCAAGGAGCCTGCCCCTGTAGCGGCAGCCGACAAGCAGGACGGCTCCGACAAGCAGTACTGCAAGATCCACCGCACCAAGGGCCATGATCTCCAGAACTGCAAAAGAGTGGAGTACCTCGTAGAGCAGCAGAAGGCTGAATACGAGCGACGTGACAAGGAGAAAGCCCAAGGAGGCGGAGGAGAACCCAGCAAGAAGCGGCCGTTCAATGGCCGGGGAGGACGCCGCGGCAAGGCCAAGCAGCGGCAAGGTGACAGACCTCCCCGGGGCCGCGACAAGGATGAGGATGAAGAAGACGATGATGACATGGAAGAAGGAGACAATAGCGAGCAGGAGTTCCAGAAGGCCATAGAGGTTCTGTGTGTCGACGTAGGTGCCTCTCTGCATACTTCCCACCGCCAGCTCAAGCAGTGGGTGCGAGAAGTGAATGCAGCTGAGCCGCCCGTCGAGTCACGCAGGCTGCTGAAGTGGTCCGGCACGCCCATCATCTTTGACCTTGAGGACCACCCTGACCGCACAACTGCGGTCGGGTGCTTGCCGATGTTGGTCTCACCAACTATCCGCAACCTCAAGGTCACCAAGATGTTGGTCGACGGCGGGGCCGGCCTGAACTTGATCTCCTCAGCTGTGATCAAGAAGCTACAGATCCCAGACGGCGAGCTCGAGGAAACCGGGTCGTTCCAAGGGATCAACCCGGGAAGGAGCAAGCCGAACAGGAAGATCACGCTGCCAGTGACCTTTGGTGGAGAGCTCAACTTCAGGACGGAGAGGATCACATTTGATGTTGCTGATATCCCATTGCCATACAATGGGATACTTGGTCGTCCTGCCCTCGCCAAGTTCATGGCAGCTTCCCACTATGCATACAACATACTCAAGATGCCGGGGCCGATAAACGTCATCTCTGTCCCCGGCGACAAGAAGGACACACTTATCTGTGCCGACAAGATCTACCGGGATGCAGCAGCCGCAGCAGAGAGCAACACACTTGCCGCTGAAGCTCCCGGGGGGAAGAACAAGACCAAGTCCGGCAAGAGCTCTGGAGCCCACTCCGGCAAACGCACCTCCTCGGAGTGCTGCGCTGCCGTCGAGGACGCGCCATCGAGCTCCACCGGCAAGTGCAAGAAAGGAATGGCAGCTCCACCAGCAACCAAGAAGGTGTCCGCCAAGGAGGACGGCACTGGTGGTACCTTCACCATCAGTGCTACACTCGACCACAAATAGGAAAGCGCGCTTGTTGCCTTCCTGCGGGTGAATGTCGATGTGTTTGCATGGCAACCGTCTGACATCCCCGGCGTTCCCAGGAAGGTAATGGAGCACGAGCTTGCTGTTTGTCCTCACGCGCGGCCCATCAAGCAGAAGGTCAGGAAGCAAGCCGTGGAGCGCCAAGAGTTCATAGCTGAAGAGATAAAGAAGTTAGAAGCAGCAGGCCTGGTTAGAGGCGTAATACATCCCACGTGGTTCGCCAATCCAGTTGTCGTGCGAAAGGCTAATGGAAAGTGGAGACTTTGTATAGATTTCACCGACGTGAACAAAGCTTGTCCCAAGGATCCTTTTCCCTTGCCGCGCATCGACCAAATTGTTGACTCCACAGCTGGATGTGAGTTGCTCTCATTCCTTGATGCATACTCAGGTTACCACCAGATTTTCATGGCTAAGGAAGATGAGGAGAAGACTGCATTCATTACTCCATGTGGCACATATTGCTTCATACGCATGCCTTTTGGATTGAAGAATGCAGGCTCAACATTTGCAAGGGTGGTGCACACTGCTTTTGAGCCACAGATCCACAGGAATATAGAAGCCTACATGGATGATATAGTGGTCAAGAGCAAGAGCAAAGATACCCTGATACAGGGCTTAGAGGAAACCTTTGAGAATCTGCGCAAGATCCAACTCAAGCTGAACCCCGAGAAGTGCGTCTTCGGAGTTCCCTCTGGCAAGCTTCTCGGGTTCTTTGTGTCCCAGAGGGGGATTGAAGCCAATCCCGACAAAATAAAAGCCATCGAGCAGATTGAAGCCCCGAAGTGCATCAAGGACGTAAGAAGACTTGCTGGTTGTGTGGCTGCCCTTAGCAGGTTCATTTCAAAGTCTGCAGAGCGCGCCCTGCCTTTCTTCAAAATTTTGAAAAAGGCAGGTCCCATGAAATGGACTCCGGAAGCGGAGGCAGCGCTGCAAGACTTGAAAGGATACCTGTCCTCCACTCCGATACTTGTCGCACCTAGGCCACAAGAGAAGTTGCTGCTGTACCTAGCGGCAACCAATCAAGTGGTTAGTGCTGCGTTAGTAGCGGAGAGAGAGGCGAATGAGGAACCCACATCCCCGACAAGCGAATCCAGCGACAAGCAGGGGGCTTCCCCGACAAGCTCTGGCCCCGACAAGGACAAGTCTACGCAGGAGCAAGGAGAAGTGCGAAGGAAGATGGTGCAGCACCCAGTTTATTTTGTAAGTTCCCTCTTGCAGGGGGGTAGATCAAGATACTCTGGGGTGCAGAAGTTGCTTTTTGGCCTCCTCATGGCCTCGAGAAAGCTGCGCCATTACTTTCAAGCACACGAGATAACATTGGTCACTCGCTTTCCGTTGAAGAGGATATTGCAAAATCCAGAAGCAACAGGTAGGATCGTTGAGTGGGCACTGGAGCTATCAAGATTTGGTCTCAAGTTTGAGAGTACTTCAACCATAGAGAGCAGAGCTTTGGCAGAATTCATAGCAGAATGGACCCCAACGCCAGATGAAGAAGTCCAGAAACAAGCGTCCCCGTCCAAGAAGCGAGCAACGAGTGGATAATGTACTTTGATGGTGCTTTCTCGCTGCAAGGCGCCGATGTCGGCGTGGTACTCATAGCGCCCACCGGAGAGCACCTCAAGTATGTAGTCCAGATGCACTTTCCCAAGGAGCAAGCGACAAACAATACTGCTGAGTATGAAGGTTTGCTTGCCGGCCTCAGAATTGCAGCCGAGCTTGGGATCAAGAAGTTGATTGTGCGGGGAGATTCACAGTTGGTGGTCCGACAAGTGAATAAGAGTTACCATAGCCCTTTGATGGAAGCTTATGTTGATGAAGTGAGGAAGCTTGAAGAGCACTTTGAAGGTCTGCAAATGGAGCACGTCCCAAGAGCTCAGAATGATATTGCAGATGGCCTCTCAAAGTGTGCTGCAATGAAGTTACCTGTGGAACCAGGGACCTTCGTGCTCAAGTTAACTCAGCCATCCGTTACACCATCAGTTGGGCAAAACAAGAAGAGGAAGTTGGTCTCCGTCGACTACTTGCCGGCGGATCTTCCAGAAGCCGCCGCTAAGGTCCCCAAGATCAACAGCCAAGATGCTGAGGAACAGTTTGCTCCTGCATATCCAAGGGTCTGTACAGTTGAAGCAAGCGTTCCCGACAAGCCTTGCCCCGGCAGGCTTGCCGGGGGACCATCAGCTCCGGCAGAGCCGCAGGTTCTTGCCGTAGAAGCTGAGGTTCCCGCAGCAGCCCTCATGCCTTTAGTCCTTGTTGTTGAGCCTCAGGCCCCAGCATGGGCACAGCAGATCGTCCGCTTTCTGCAAACTGGAGAACTTCCCGACGAGCCAGAAGAGATAGAGAAAATAACCAGGTAGTCGAGTATGTACCAGTTCGTTGGCAATGAACTGTACAGAAGAAGACTCAACGGTGTCAGGTTGAAGTGCATTTCCAGGGAAGATGGACAGAAGCTGTTGGTAGAGATACATGGAGGCATATGTGGCCACCACATTGGCGCAAGGGCACTTGCCGGGAAGGCGTTCCGGCAAGGGTTCTTCTGGCCAGAAGCCCTCCAAGATGCAACTGCACAAGTAACCAAGTGTGAAGCGTGCCAGTTCCATGCCAAGCAAATTCACCAGCCAGCTCAAGCTCTCCAGACGATCCCTTTGTCCTGGCCCATCTCGGTCTAGTGGCTCGATATTCTCGGCCCCTTTCCCCGTGCAGTCGGGGGCTTTGAGTACTTGTACGTAGCAATCGACAAGTTCACAAAGTGGCCAGAAGTGGAACCAGTGAGAAAGGTGACAGCACAGTCAGCAGTCAGGTTCTTCAGATCGATTGTTTGCCGTTTCGGAATCCCTAACAGGATCATCACCGACAACGGCACACAGTTTACAAGTCGCACCTTCATGCAGTACGTCCAAGACCTTGGCGCCAAGGTCTGCTTCGCTTCTGTTGCTCACCCGAGGAGCAATGGTCAAGCGGAGAGGGCCAATGCTGAAGTGCTGCGTGGACTCAAGACAAGAACCTTTGACAGGCTGCACAAGTGCGAAAGAAACTGGATAGAGGAGTTGCCGGCGGCTCTTTGGTCAATCAGGACGACGCCAAATCGAGCCACCGGAAAGACACCCTTTGCTCTTGTCTATGGAGCAGAGGCAGTTCTCCCCACGGAACTCGTATACGGATCTCCTCGAGTGCTCGCTTATGATGAGCTCGAGCAAGAGCAACTGCGACGAGATGATGCATTGCTCCTTGAGGAGGAACGTCTCCAGGCTGCTGTACGAGCTGCTCGATACCAGCAAGCCTTGCGTCGCTATCATAGCCGCAAGGTCAGGGCCAGGAGTCTCGAGGAAGGCGACCTTGCTCTTCGGCGTGTTCAGTCCGCCAAGAATTCCAACAAGTTGACGCCGAAGTGGGAAGGCCCTTATCGGGTGAGACAAGTCACAAGGCCCGGCGCTGTCCGCCTTGAGACAGAAGAAGGCTTACCGGTGAGCAACTCCTGGGACATAGAGCATCTTCGCAAGTTTCACCCGTAAGGCGCGGTTGCCGTGATCCGCTCCGGCAACCACCTTTTGTACAAGTCTTGCCGCTGTTGCATGTAAACCTTTGTACAAAGCCGGGCGCAGATCCCGTGCATTAGTAAAGCTTTTGTGCTTCGCACTATTTGTCATTTCCATGCTTTTCTTTGTTATTTGCATGCATCATCTGACACCTTGTGCAACGCACATCCCCGGTAAGCACTAGCAAGCCATGAGGCCCTATACTTGTTTTTCCTCCTCTTTTTCTTTCCCTCTTAAGCAGAAGGAGTATTCCTCGCGCACAAGTTTGCCGGGGGGGGGGGAGGAGATGGAGGCAAGAACCAAGTACTGTTCAAGAAAGAGAAGCCTTGTCGGGGAGGAAACAATCTATGAAGCTAAGTTACCAAAGTTTGAGTAATTCAAATTTTTCAAATTTTTTAGTTGTCTTCCTTGAACAACCACACTTTGTATGGAAAACCTGTGCGCGGAGGGACCTACCCGTGGCTAGCCGCACCCTTACTTTGTTTCGAGCGCGCTCAACGACTTAAGTGAGCTACGACAAGTGTCGCGCCCTTACTTCGTTTTCGAGTTCGCTCAGCAATCTAAGTGTGTTGCGGCTAGCTGCGGCAAGGTTTCTTGCAGGCAAAGGTATTGCCAGCAGGCTGCTAAGAGTCCAGCACTCAGCGCTCTTGGCAAGGGTCCTCTGCCGACGAGTTCCCTAAAAACGTAGGGTGGAATGCATACAAAGTGAAGGGACCAAAGCAAGGGAGATAACACTGCATTGGTTGCTCAAAATAAGATTGTATATTACAAAGATAACTTGCCGCAATACTAACAGATTCTTGTCCGTAACATGCTTTGCAGCGGCAAAGGAAGCAGAAAGAAAGGAATCTAATCTACGCGGTCGCCTTCACGCCTCGTGATCTTGCCCACCTTGGCGACGATGTGGGCAACTTGCGCCTTCAACGCCTCCTGGTCAGCTTCGGGCGGCAAGGAGCGGAGGACATTGACGAGGTTGATGCCGGGGTTGCGGTAGACGATCTTCGATAAGACCCGCTCCATGGTGCCCATGCAGAGCCGACGTGCCTCCTCGGCCAGCAACACGGGGATCTTCTCCCGCAGCCGCACAAGCGCCGGCGCAATTCCCCTGAAGAACAGACTCAACTTGGCGCTGTGGGGGAGACTCTCATCCGGGGAGTACACGAGATGCTCCGCCCTCAGCGCCATCATCTCCATGTCAATATTGGCAGCGGAGGTGACCAGCTCATCAGTCCACTGCTCCACTGCCCGGTTGAAGTTGTTCTGCGAGACGGCGGCGCTCTCCACCAAGGCCCTTTCCTTGTGGAGTTCGTCCTTCAGCTTCGTCTCGCGGTTCCGGGCGGCGTCGAGCGAGTCAGTCAAGGTGGAAACCTTCAGCTCTAAGTCAGTGATGGAGTTCCTGGCGTCAGTGAGCTCTTTGCCCTTCTCGGAGAGACGTACCTGCAGCTCAGAGTTGGTGTGGGCATGTTTCTCCCGCGCCACGTTGAGCGTAGTGACCCTCTCCTCGCTCGCCTTCAGGTACAGCTCCGTCTGCGCCACCTTGGCCTCCAGGTCCTTCTTGGCGGTCTCTGCGGCGGCTGCGGCGTTCCTCGCCTCCTTCAGAGCCCCGCCAATGGCCTGCTCCCGGGCGGATAGGTCGTCCTCGTGGGCGTCGAGGTCGACCTTCCGCTGGTTGAGTACTCCTTCCTGCCGAGACAGCTCCTCGGCGGCCAATCATTGCTGCTCCTCGGCCTCAGCTTTTTCAAGGATAAATGCTTGCTGCACCCCGGCAAGCTCTTCACGCTCCTCCGCCAAACTCCGGAGGGCCGCCTGATTGGCGTCGCGGAGCTCCGCGGCGCGCTTCTCCAAGTCAGCTCCAGCCTTGGCGGCGAGAGCCTCCCGAGACTCCAACTTCGCCTGCCTGGCCCGGTACAAAGCCAGGAGCCGACGAAGGAGTCTCTCATCTTCGGGCTCGTCGCTGCCGCCGGGCGTTTCAACAATCTTCAATCTGGCGGAGGCGAGGACCTCTCCGTCAAAGGTCTCTCCCTCCGCGGGTGCTCGAGACGAGGACGCCCACGGGACTTGAATAAAAACCCCGTTGGCGGCCTCCAAGTAGACACCCGACCGCTCCGCGGGGGCGGAAGGGTCGGCGGCCGGTGCAGCGTCCGGCGCTCCCGCAGCCTCCGGGCCAGCGGTACGGTCGCCGGTCCCTTCCCCAGCCACAACGTCGGCGGTCGGGGCGGTCTCCTCGACGGCTGGCTTGTCAGCTCCAGCCATCTCCTCGGCTGCAGTGGCATTGCCGCCGTCGCCATGCACGCCCTCGTCGACGGTGGTCTCCGTTTCCATCCGCTCCGGGGCGGGAAGATCTAGCGGAAGAAAAAGAAAAGAAAGATCGTCAAGCAAATATCCAAAAAAGACGAATTCGAGAAGAAGAAGTCACAAGGGTTACCTTCGCGGACTTCTTCGACGACGGGGTCCCTCGCCGGGGAATTCTCCCTTCGCGGCGGAGTAGTGGCCCCCGCTGGCGGAGGGCCGCCTGCGCCCTCCCTTGGCAGGGTGCTCACCCTTGTCGGGCTGCTCACCCTTGGCGGGGTACTCGCCCTTGGCGGAGCGTTCTCCCTTGCCGGGGAGTTCATCCTTGGCGGGGAGGGTGGAGCAAGTAGCTCGTCGGGGGCGACCTCCTGGTGCTCCTGCGGCTGCGGCTCCACTTCTGCACAAGACAACAAGACATCAACCAAGATGATAACCTCGAGCGCACCCGTCAAGCAGAAAGATAAATACCAGACTTACGCTGGGGGCTGCGCTGGGGGCTGCTCCTCGGAGCAGCAGGCTGATCCGGCAAGCTCGTCGCTGGCGCGTCGCTTGTCGCCGCGACGGGCTCGTCGTGCTTGATATTGACCACAGGAATCTTGGCCCTCTTCGCCATCCGCTGGGTCAAGGTCCTGCGAAGCAAAACAAAAGCAAGATCAGGACCAAGCAAGGAAAATCAAGACAAAATCAAAGAAACTAAAAGAATTGCAAGTGGCTGTGAAGACCCCCTCGGGCGCTTGGCGGGCTCCGGGGCTGTGGGCTGTGAAGACCCGGCCCCCGTCGTCGCCGAGGACCGAGGGGCAGAAGGAGCGCCTGTTCCGCTCCGGGAAGATCCCCCTCCGCTTGGCGCTCGAGCACGGGGCGCCTCCTTGACGACTTCGCTCGTCTTGGTGGCGCGCGTCGCACGGCGCGTCGGCTGCTGTCGAGGCGCCTGTGGCCTCGCCGTCTCAGCTGCCTTGCGGAGGTGCTTCTTCGGTTGCTGCGGAGGGCTTCGCAGAGGCGGAGAGTTCTCCGAGGATGAGGAGGCATCGTCGTCAAGATTCAGATATCCACCAGAGTCTTCATCGGAATATCCAGACTCGGCGTCCTCCTCCTCCTCGGCAGGCCCGCTGGACTCAGTGCCATGCCCGGCGGCCTCGCTCCCCCCGGCAACCTCGCTCGTCCCGGCAAGCTTCACGGAAGGCTCCCCGGCAAACTCCTCGGGCGCAATCTTCAGCAGCTTGAGGATTTCCGCCTCCTCTGCTTGACTCACTGCGTCCGCGGCCTCTGCCTCGTCCACAGTGTATCCAAATTCGCCCGCAGCCGCAGCTGCGGCGGCCTCCTCCATCCTGGAGGCAATGTAAGCTACATCCCGGTCAGTAGTATCCCGGGTGAGGCCCTTCTTCTCCTCGGCGTTGCGGGGCTTCTCGACCAAGTTGTCGAAGAAGGTCTGCACGGTCTCCGCTGGAGGCTCCAGCCAAGTGGGGACGACGCCATGGGAGTCGCACTCGGGCATCATCGCGTGTATGGAATCGCGGGCAGTGCTGTTGCACAGCGGCACCACTCCCCGGGAAGGTTTGAACCACTCCGGGTGGGTGGGGTCATGCTTGAAGATCTCCCGGACCATCCCCTTCAACTCCAAGACGGTGAAATTGTAGTTCAATCCAGGTCGCAGCCTCATGCAATCTGCCGCATTGCCGAATTCCCAGGCAGGCCTCTTTCTTTCTTGTAGAGGGGCGATGCAGCGGCGGAGGAAATCTGCTCCAACTTATCCAACAGTCAGATTGGCGGCCCGGAGACGAAGGATCCTAATGAGGGCGATCTGAAGCTTGCTGTCCTCCGGGGCCAATTCACTCCAATCCTTGCCGTGCACTATGGCAGTCTTGCGCGGCGAGGTAAAGGGCTCAGGCTTAGCTTCCAGCACCCAGCACCAATCGGCTCTCCACTCCTCCCACTTGCTGCGGAGCTCTCCCTTCAAGTACGCCTCCTTCTTGTTCAGCCTGAAGATCCAGGAGATGCCGCCGGAGAGGGCAGAACCGGACTCTACTCTAGGCGTGAAGAAGTGGCGGAAAAGAGCTACATTTGGAAGAACCCCAACATAGTTTTCGCACAGATGTGCGAAAACGGCCATCGTAAGGATGGCGTTGGGGGTGAAATCTAGGAGGTGGAGGCCATATGTATTCATCACATCACAAAAGAACTCCGAGTACGAAGGGCACAGACCACAATGGAAGAATGCGGCAAAGTAAAAGTACCCGCCGGGGAACATGTCGTTGGCAACGGCGGGGAGGACTCTAGTGCGGTGATGAGCTTTGGTCTCCCTCGCCCAGAACAAATAGTATTTTCCCGCAGCTCCCTCGCGCCAAGCCTCGGCGCGAAGACCACGCACTTCCTCCGCAGGGCTGCCAGCTTCGCCGCCTGCTCGGACTTCTCCTTCTTGGCCTTGTCACTCTTCGCTTTGTCGCTCTTCGGAGCCATGGCGGGGGCGGCGAGGAAAGAGGCGAGGAGGTCGATGGTGCCGCGGATGCGGGAGATGGCGGAGGAAGGGAGGGGCTGGGCTCTCTGTCAACCTTTGGGAGGCAGAGGGCGACGGGGGTTTCTGGAGAATCAAGGCGCAATGAAAACGATGGAGGGAACTGCCCCTGCTTCCTCTGCTTTTAAGGGGGAAGTGGGGGACGTTCCGCATTTCCCATTAAAGAATAGGCCACGATCTCTCCCACGACGCCGCAATCGACGCGTGCCGTTAGGGAGGGATGCGGCGGATACGGAAGGGGATATGGCTTGCCGTGGGCCGCGTGTGCCCGTGCACTGTCTTGGGCCTGGCCCAACAGCGCTCGGCACCGCGTCTGGCCCAGGCCCGGGGGCTCCTGTCGGTGTTCTAAGATAGGGGTACCTTAGTACCCCAACTTGTGCACGGGCAGTAGCAGCTTCCCGTGGCAGGGCTTACCACGTGCTCGCCAAGAACCGTTCTGGTCCCAATGAAGCCATTCAAGAACAAAGTAGACAAGTCAGAAGATCAAGGCCGCGGCAAGAGGAGCTTGCCGGGAAGGCCGCACCAGGCTCAAGGTTATCACTTTAGCACAAGACCCTGGCAAGAGAAGCTTGCCAGGAAGGCCAAGGAACACATACCTCAAGAGATGTCTCAGCGCATCATGCGCCCCAGCAGAACCCGGAGAGCGACAAGCATCCGGGCCCGGCAAGATCACGACCCCGGCAAGGTGCTTGCCGAGGAAACCTACGCCGTGTGCCCGCGCTCCAGCTCATCTGCCCACGCGTCGCCCTGGGGCCCTTCCAGGGGAACGTGGCAGACGGCTGTGCAGCCTGGGGCACACGGTGGCAAGCCACGGTGACGAGGCTACCGCCGTGGCGAACGGAGAAGCATGGACGGACGCTTTTGGGGGCGACGGCGACGGGCATTTAATGCCCTTGTCCCCCACTGTCAAAGTTAGGTGAAGACCACTGTTCATATACTGTTCATGCACTGTTGCAACTACCACCAAATTTACACATTTACCCTCCTCTACGTTGACACCTGTCGGTGACCCCTTTGAGCTATAAAAGGAGGCCCATGCACAGCGTAGGGGGGGTTCGAAACCTAGACAACTCTCTCGCTCGGTGTAGCTAGTACTGTAGATCTTCAAGCTCCCGAGCTCAAGAACTCAATACAACCTAAGCAGGAGTAGGGTTTTACGCGTCCGCGCGGCCCGAACCTGGGTAAAACTGCCCGCGTGTGCTCCTCGATCTGCTCTCTGTGCTCCCTTCGTTCCCTTACCGCAACGTAGAAGGGGCTCCGGTCCCATAGGTGTTCGTGGGCGGACAGTTTCCCCCGACAGGTGCATGCTTAGGTCCCATGCAAGAAATGGGAATGAATTTCAAACACCAGGGCACCGTTGATTGGCGACAAAACATTGAGGTACTTTATTTTTAAATTCTAGTAAATCCAAAATTCGTCTAAAAATCATGAAACTTCGCATGCTATCATGGATCGGCATCAACATGTTGTGGTAAAATTTTTGTCCAATTTTGGGCAGGTTTCGGTATATGCTTCTCAAAAAGCGGAGCTTCTCACAACAAGCATGATGGTTTCGGTAGGGAACGTCCCACCTTTGGGGATGAAACGATATCCATTGCCTCTTATTGCTTTCAAAAAATTTCTCGTGCCAACATAGAACAACAGGGGTGTTGTCTCAATTTTTGCGATTTTTCGGGGTTCCTTAGGACATGTTTACGCATTAACTGAGTTTTCAATGCATTTATGTCCATACTTCAAATTTTAACTACACGCACATGCTGAAGTGCATATAAATTTGCTAAATAATCAAATATGTGTCCTTGGGTGCATGCATAGGTCCCATGCAAGAAATGGGAATGAATTTCAAACACTAGGGCACCGTTAATTGCCGGCACGACATTGAGGTACTTTATTTTAAAATTCTAGTAAATCCAAAACTCGTCTGAAATTCATGAAACTTGGCACGCTATCAAGGAGGTGTATCAACATGCCGTGGTAAATTTTTTGTCCCATTTCGGGCAGGTTGGGTATATGTTCTCATAAACCGGAGCTTCTCACAACAAGCATGATGGTTTCGATAGGGAACGTCCCACCTTTGGGGACGAAAAGATATCCATTGCCTCATATTGGTTTCAAAAATTTTCTCGTGTCAACATAGAAAAACATGAGTGTTGTGTCAATTTTTTTGATTTTTTTAGGTTTGTTTGGATATTTTTATGCATTAACTGAGTATTTAATGCATTTATGTGCATAATTCAAATTTGAACTACATGCACATGCTCAAGTGCATATAAATTGGCTGAAAAATCAAATCTGTGTCCTTGTGTGCATGCTTACGTCCCATGCAAGAAATGGGAATGAATTTCAAACACCAGGGCACCGTTCATTGCCGGCAAAATGTTGAGGTACTTTATTTTTAAACTCTAGTAAATCCAAAACTCCTCTGAAATTCATGAAACTTGGCATGTTATCATGGAGCGGCATCAACATGCCCTAGTAAATTTATTGTCCCATTTGGGGCAGGTTTGTGTATATGCTTCTCACAAACCAGAGTTTCTCACAACAAGCATGATGGTTTCGGTAGGGAACGTCCCACCTTTGGGGAGAAAATGATATCCATTGCGTCTTATTGCTTTCAAAATTTTCCTCATGTCAAGATAGAACAACAGGAGTGTTTTGTCAATTTTTGTGATTTTTCTGGGTTCGTTTCGACAATGTTATGCATTAACTGAGTTTTCAATGCATTTATGTGCATAATTCAAATTTGAACTTCATGCACATGCTCCAGTGCATATAAATGGGTTGAAAAATCAAATATGTGTCCTTGGGTGCATGCTTAGGTCCCATGCAAGAAATAGGAATGAATTTCAAACACCAGGGCATAGTTTATTGCCGGCAAAACGTTGAGGTACTTTATTTTGAAATTCAAGTAAATCCAAAACTCGTCTGAAATGTGCCGAGTAGGATTTTTGTAGCTCTTGATCGCAAACATTTTGGATAGAACAAAGTATGCAAAGTGAGAGCAGGAATTGTGCATCTCTTCAACGCAGACGGTTCTTTTGGATGACCCTTGTGCAACCACTTACAAACAATTTCGTAAGATTTGCATCTGTCATATTGGGTATGTTGCCATTTGTCAAACTGGAAAGATTTACATTTGTTGATCTAGTAACATTGCCATTTGTAAATCTTGTAACACTGCGATTGGTCCAAAATATCACTAGCAGTATCTAATTTTTGCAATTAATATTTAGTAATTAAGCATAGATTTCATTCATAGATTAAGCGGTCGTTCTTAAGTTATACAAATAGTTCAACTCGACAGCTGAACCGACCAAACTTTTCCCAAATTGTTGCCAACCATGTACTATATATACTAGCTAATTTTAAGTACATTGTACAGTTCCACCACATCTATAGTCTGATGAACTGAACAAAATTGCCCCTAAATACTTCTACTACTACTACTACTACTACTACTACTACTACTACCACTACTAATACTACAGAGGTGCTTTGTACTACTTCCGGATGCCTCTCCTCTGCCGAGCACACTCAGTAAGAGGCAACCGAGGAGGAGCCTACGGACGAGCTAAACAAATGCAATACGGTGCCTGACGCTACTTCAGCTTCAGCGACACTCACCTCAAACGCCCTCTGCCGCTCTAGACGACCCCTATTGCAGTGGGATGTCGGCCACGACGGCCTCCTCCCGCCTTCGGGCCATAGTGGTGGAGCAGGAGATGGCCCTGGCTCTCGACGTTGGTTTGGCGGCAACGAGGGCCGGCAACAGCCACCGACGGGCAGGGGCGTTGGAGCATGTGGTGGGTGTTCCGCGCACACCTAACAGGGATGCCACGTGCACTACACTATGCCGGGGACTGCGCCGCCGCCGCGGTGTAGCCTCCCAGCTGGAGCTGTCCTCTGATGATGGCGGAGTGGGTGAGCGACGATAATGGACCGGGGCCATTGGCGATTGTGGGAGAAATAGACTAGATAAGCTACAAGGAGGGAGGGGAAAATGCGACGAGGGACTCGTCGGCTGTGAATGTTTATATAGAAGGATCGTAAGCATTGGGATTTTGGGGGATTTCACCGAGTTGGGTGGGAAGCTTGCGCGGGAACCTGCGAGGTTGCAGGGGAACGGGCTCACCGATGAATCATTGGTGCCACCGTTTGGCCGAAAGAGTGCTCCCGCACGTTGCGCAAGTTTGCGTTGTAAGCCGTCTGCGGCAACAGGGTGACAAGACGTGCGAGAGGAGGACGAAGGCCACGTACACATATGGTTATTAAAAAACGTTTGCGATTTAATTACCCGCTATACCCCCCGTCCTGGTTTATAAGTATAATTTAACTAATAAAATACGAATGCATGTCGCCAAAGATTATATAGTTGGATGCGTATTTGAACATAGTTACCAATTATATAATTTTTATAACATGCTTTAACATTTTGTTGGTTATATATGAGGACAAAGTATGGCACATAATATAAAGGGTACTATAGACTAGATGGAGGTAGTAGCACATGGATGCTCTCTACGCAGCAACACAATTGTCGTCCGGCTTGTAGGCAACATTTCCTGCATATTCAACTGATCTATGCGTGTGGTTGCTTGCGGTTCACGCAGCCGCGGTGTGCTCTGCTCACGTCCCTCCGCGCGCGATCTGCTCTCGTGTCACTTCGGGTGCTATGCCCTCATCCCTCCATGCGCGTTGCGAGTGTTTCAGACCAGGGCAGGTTCGTGTGCATGCGGTTGCACAAGCCAGGGTGCGACAATGCAGTTACCCGCTGCAAAAACAGCCATGCGGACGCGCAGAGAATCCGGGCGGTCCCCATTTCTTCCTGCGACCATTTACCTTCATTTCTCGCATAACATGACAAAATAAGCACTCCCACGACAACACATACAGAGAGGACATCCGGTGGTTCCAATGGCGATGGCCGTGGTTCCAATGGCGCTTCCAGCGGCCGACAACGACAACGGCGGGGTGTTCTCCACGCATCACCTAGTGGACACCCACGTGAGGGGGCAGTACCTCTCGGTGGTGTACACGAACGATTCAGTCTTGGTGGAGAGCTCCATTCAAACTGTGGAGCAGTTTCTTGCCGAGGACAAGTACCAGGTGGTCGGCTTCGACCTCGAGTACACGATCGGTCGTGCCGGGCATAATCAGAATGTTGTCGTCGCCCATTTGTGCGTGCGACATGATGTCCTCGTCTACCACTACCACCTTGCCATAAGGCGTTGCGAGTGTTTCTCCAGGTTTATCAACAGCTCCGACCACAGTTTTTCTATGATGGACACCACCAACAATATAAAAGCGCTCGAGGTTTCGAAATTGAAATGCCCGAATCTTTGTCAACATCCAGCACTACTACAAGGTTTGGGGTAGCGACAAAAACAAACTAAACTCCCTGGTTGACCTCGCCTCGGCCATCATCGACCCCTACTACATGAGGATGAATAATGAGAGAAACAAGGACAAGAACGCCTGGAACAGTGTATGTCATGAGAGACTGGATGAAGAACATGTCAAGTACGCGGCCAAGGACGCGTACACAAGCTACGAGATGTACATCTGGATTTTTGACATGAGGAAATGTCTTCTTCCAACCCAGATGAGGGATCGAGCTACAAAGTAGTGGCGGGAGCGTCACAAAGAAGTAGATGACTAGACGATCATTTCTCCTACTTTAGAATGCGGACAATTGTTATCATGCACATGTTAGTATTATGTAGACATAGCAAATAACATGGCTTATTAGCAACAATCGTCTTTGTTATTATTGGTCTTTGCACACATTTCTAATTACAGACCTGTTTGCCGCATATCAAACACATCTTGTTCAGTTGAACCATTTCCATTGTGTTGCCTAATCACACATAGTTCATCCTAGTGAACCATATGATGTATACGCACACACCTTCATCTGGCTGTCTGTTTCTTTTGTTCCTCCTCATCGCAAACAGTTAATTGAACTAAACAGTATGCCCTTCATTGCACACGCAACTAAAATCTGAACTGTTTGATGCATCCATCATCACAAATGTTTTGCACCTTTTTTGACGGTTCTTTTACACCACCGTTTGCGATTATGGCATCACACACAGTTTCGTCGAAGGGTCTCTGATTGTAGTGTCGCGTTTGGACCATCCTGCGGTAGTGAGGAGTCCACAACGTAAATGTAGCCCTTGTGTTCAATGGCATTAGAGAACCATGGAGGATGTATGATCCTACAATGGACGTGCAGATTTATCAACTTACCTCAGTGACCTGTCCGATAGGTGAGACCATGGTTGAAGGATGCAAGTAGCCTAAAGTCTTTATAATTCACAGATCTTGTGGGCACTTGGCAGATTACAACCTTGAGCAAATCAAACTTGGTATCATTGGCTACTGTGAGATTCCGAGTATTCTGGGCTGTGGTGCCAAAGTAGTGCAGTGTTAATCGAAGGAAGGGGGTCAATCATGGGGTCTACACCTCCACGAGCTTCCAGCTGCCGCGACTATCGATGAAAACAATCCAAGATGTGTTCATGCCGACCAAGTACATAGCGTTAATGTAGTTGAGTGTGACGGGGATAGGATCACAGTCGAGGGGGTTGATGCTTGCGAGTATACGATCTTATGTTGCATGACACACCGTTTCTGAAGATCAGGCGGCATCAGCAAGTAGGGAGCTGGCATAAAAAGCTCCGGCGTAAGGGATTTGAGTAAACAGTATGGTAGAGATATTGTCCACACGTGAAACAATGAGCTTGATTACCTCTGTGGTGAGCGAATTCCAGCCACTATTTTGGTGGACGCTACTCGGTTCTGCCATTATATTTCTTGGGTTTCGGAAGAGGGGGGAGGCACCTAGCAGGGATGGAAGATTGGACGATTATGTGCGGACGAGGATGGAGAAGCGAATATGTGTTGTGGGAACTAGATAGGTGATGATGACAACAGAAAGCCGCTTGACTTCTGAGACACATCCGAACAACATTTGGTCATATCGATGCCAGACAACTTGTTTGAGTGATCACAGTACAAGTACAATAAACAACAATACCTTCTACTATGCCCTAGTTTGCATATAGTGGCGTAGGAATCTGCACTACTACTAGCACCGGAGTAGTATTATATTCTAAAATAGTTACAAACTTCAATGCCTGAGCGTGGAATGACTACGAACCGCCGTCGATGCTAACTCAAATCCCAGAAAATGTTCGCTGAGAGACATGGCAGTTGCAAACGCCCCCGACACAGTAACAATACGTGTGTAAGTGTGGCATTTTTGTCTAATACTATGGCTTAAAAAGAGGCCACTGTTGGATGGAAATCTGACGGTTATGTGGATTCTCCAGGATTGGGCTCGTGGCGAACAATCGCCTGATATCATTACTAAAAAAAGGTTAAAAGACCCGGGGCTATAACTTGCACCGGCTGAACACTAACAATGATATTAACATAGTTGTAAAATGGTCAAAGAACGTGTCTACATGGTGTTTGGAATTATATGCAAACTGGCAAGATGACAGTGCATTGCACGGAACATGAAGATGCATTTTTTGCAAAACACCTGCTGTGATTGACCCATGCAGGAGTAATCCCATGCGTAAAAACTAATGATATGTCGAGAATTTCAATGCAAAAATGGTATCTTGGGAATTTCATTGAAAAACATATATTATCTCGAGAAAGATTAGAGATAAGGTGGGGAGGAGTGGGGGCGTGGTGGCGTACGGAGGTCGGACTAGGCGGAGGCATGGGGATGGACATCGCTGGTAGCAGCCACCATGACAGATTGTTCTAGAGAATTCCTAGTTTAATTTCTCAAAAATGAGGTTGTGGGAGATAAGGATGAACTAGGCAAGGCCTTATTTGCAAATGTGGAGAGTGGTGTGGGTATCTTTTTGCAAAATTACCCTAGTTTACTTCCTATCAGTCAGATATAGACCAGAAGGCCTATATTACTAGATGACGGGCACACAATTATCGCCAACTCTATTTTTTATCTCGAAAAGAATAATAGCAAGATGCCCGTGTGTTGTACAAAACATCACGATTCCTTTATATGAGTAGTTTATCTTGTGGGAGATAGGGATGAACAGGAGAAGGCCTTATCTGCAAATGTGGGTAGGAGTGAAGGTATCTTTTTGCAAAATTGTCGTGGTTTCCTTCCTATCCGTCAGATATAGATATGACGTCCTATAATGCTGAATTGTAGGCACACCCTCATCGCCAACTCTATTTTTTATAAGGGTAGAGGAAAAAAAGCAGTAGTCAAGTAGAGATTAGAGAAACAGAGGGATTACTAGTAAGGACACCATCTACTACTTTGTGTGCTACTCATGCGCTCCATTCGGCGGGCTCAACGTCCCATACAGCCACTCCCTCCTGCACTCCATTCGGTGGGTGCAATGTATCCTACAGTCACCCCCTTTTATGGACGGCCTGGTCGATGCCTGGAACTGCCCTGCGTCTACAAGTGTTTCAACTGCAAGAGGTACCTCGACCAACACTCGTTGGCGAAGCATAGTTCCAGATGCACGCACGCGCCTTGCTACTGCTATGAGTGCACGACACCATTTGAGGGCTCGCCGGCGAGCCTCTTGTATCACCACACGACACCGTCCGTAAATCACTACTGGCCCGCAGCGTTGAACATCAAGTATGAGACGTGCCGGAGTCGCTGGAGGATCACTGCCGCCTGCTAGTCGCGGAGGAGGATGGCAGCGTCTTCCTTTTGGTTGTGGGCACCAGCAAGGCCCGCGCAGGCAACCACCCCGTCTTTGTAGTGTGCGTTAGGGGAAGGCTGCTGAAGCATGCACGAAGCCACTGTAGGGGTGTGTGCTTACTATTACTTCCCCTCCCAAGTACGAGGGAGCCCACGCCGCCCCTCACGCTTACTGGGACTGTGCTGAGCTGCTCCGTTCCAGACAATGTGGCCATGGGAGACACCTGGTATGATTTTCACTCCAAGATGATGAACGGGGACTCCAATGAGGTTCAGCTGGTCATATGCATTACCAAGTTAACTGTTCATCATTAGTCTTCCTCAATGTAAGCCACTGTCTAAGCATGTAGAGACTTCTTATTTATATATTATAGAACCTTCCAAGCATGATCTTGCACTATTAGAGTATCACGCTTGAATAAAAGTGTATCCACTTATGGTTTAGTCTAGAATCTTTCATGTATGCTTTTCCTCCATTAGAGTTCTCGTTTGACATTTATGAGATTAATTGAGAATTTTTACTACACTAATGGTGAAAGACTTATGATGAACCATTTCTTACATCTCCTCTGCCCCCTTCCAAGTCATCCTGACATAAATTCATGGTGGTCTAGAAAAAATAAACAAAATCGACACTCAAAAACTAATTCTTAAAGATCATTTCTTCCAAAGCACAATAAGTGTTATTTGTTCTCAAGTTTTGGATCCAGTACGAAGAGTTGAATGCTTTCGTTTGCAAAATATATTTTTCTTTCTATTTACCCTACAATTACTATTCACCTGGATGTTTGTGATCTCTAGAGAAGAAATAATATCCGAAGAAACCTATCGATACTCGTTACACATGGGATGATCCCCACATACCTTGTAAAAATAAACAACTCCCCTATGAATGCATTTTACTGTTCCGTGCAACGCATTGGCACCTTACTATGTATAGTACGAACATAAATTTAACTAACATTATATATAGTATGAGAAATTCTCATGCATGACACCAAAAATTGTATCATTGAAAATTATGTTCAAATACAAATCCAACGATATAGTTTTTGTTGACGTGCACTAACATTTTGTTAGTTAAATAAGCATTCAAATTACATGGGGGACTAATAAACCCCGACGGAGGCAGTACTAGTGTACAGGGCGGCGCTGCATAGGAGTCTCACCCCGCTCGAGGCGCGGCACTAAAGCCATCATATCACAAAACCTCACCACTCCCAGTAATAAGTGGCCTGGTAAAATAAAAAGACAAGAAACCATCACATCCCTCTGTCTTTTTTGCATTTCATCTCTTTGCATTTACTTTGTCAAGTTCACCTCGCACACTCGATCCCTAGCTACTACTCCTAGTATCCCTAGCTACTACTTCTAGGGCCAGTTCTTTTGGCATCTTAAAAATAAGCCGTCTCCATTGTAATTTGTGCTAAATTTTGACCAAAGATTTAACTGATAAAATATTAGTGCATGTCAACAAAAGTTATACAATTTTTGGTGACATGCATAAACATTTCATTAGTTAAATTTATTTTAAAAAATTTGACACATACTACAATGGGGACCAATAAACCAGAGGTTGTAGTTATGGGATTACTAACCTAGAAGCCTAAAAGAACTGACCCTGGTACTCCTTGTAGTAGTACTCAAGTCAGAATTCCAATTGCACGGAACAACTAGTTAGGAAAAAAATTCGATACAGCGTGTACGGAGCGTTTTGGGAATTTCCATGCCTTCCCCCCGACCAGCCAGATACTCCGTACAAAGTATGATATAGAAACTACCACAGAGAAGGAAGCTAAAAGTTATCAATCAAACGAGCATTTTTGCATTTCTTTTGCATTGAATCGTTTTACAACCTTGACTAGTGTTATTTTTCTACTTTTACAAAAACTGCATCGTAATATTAAAGCGTGCATTTGTACGTACATAAGTAATAGTAGTAGCACAGTCTGCAAGCATATATAGAGAGACACATGTAGTGCGATATATAGTTAGGTTTGTGCTATATGCACGTACTTACAAAATGCGTACGGATACACACGGTTTTCAAAGTTTTCCTTTTACATACTTAATTAAGGACGCTAATAATTCCCGAACGTTCAGGAATTATCATTTGCGTCCCAAAACTAATAAGATCGCCTTACGAAACTAAATTATTACTCATAAAAGCCATGACACGCGGAGGAGTGCTTGTGGCGCGCCACGAGTGCCCTGGTGGACGACCGTTTCCTAGCGCGTCGACACGACGCCTCTTCCTCAGCCTCGCTACTCGTGAGGTGCTGATTGGTGGCATGCCGGTGAGCGAGCGCGATCTCACTAGTGTGGTGATCCGGCGCCAATAGGTACTCCTCCTGGCTGGAAGCGTGCACCCGGTCAACATACCGCCAAGCGTAGATGAAGCACTTGGGCCCGACTGCACTCACGGCTTTGGCACGGGCGTCCTCGGCCACCTTCACGGCCCTCGTATGAACCTTTTGCGAAAGAGCCAATTGCCTGACTCTCTCAAACGCGAAATAGTCCAGTCAGGCAACATGCCTTGCGGCTTGCTTCTCTTCATCGACCTTCTTCTCTGCCTCTATTTTGGCGCACTCTGCCGGCGGCAAAGCCTCCCACAAGGCGACCTCCATTTCTTTCCAAAGCTCCTCAAGGCTGGGGGCTCGGTGGCCGGCGTGATGTCCTCCTCGTGGCGGGTTGCCAACGTGTCCTCCAACGTGCGTGCTGGCGAGACTGGGACGCAGCGAGGAGCGGAACACTGACCCATCCACCTCAACGTGTCGTGGCGAGGAGAGGAACACCGATGCGTCCACCTCAATGTGTTACGGCGGGGAGCGGAACACCGACGCATCCTCCTCGACTAGTGGTGGTGAGGAATGGAACGGCGACACGTGACCCTCCACGCGGTGTAGTGAGGGGCACCTAGGGCTTGGGAGGGGCGATGCCATGATGGTCGACGTGAGAGGAAGGGGGAGGAGATAGCGGTGAACATGAGCATTCTTCCGAATTCCGTGGGAGGCACATCATTCAAAGCTTCCAATGGCACACATACGTAAGGTATGTTGCGTGATTATCGTAACAGCTACGCGGGCATATTTTCTGGAGTAAATTACGAAGGAGGGAAGGGGTGGAAATATTGGTGGTCAGAACGGATTGGACGAGCGAGGGGGAGGAGAGTCATGCATGCAAAAAAAATCCACACGGGGTGGACTGGTGGGACTGCCAGAGGGAGAAGGAGAGTCAAGCACACAGTTTGTTTTCACACATGGAGAGGAAAACATTTGGAGACGAACGAGCTTCCTGGAGGTATGGGGAACAGTGTATAATAAGTCATCTTACATGCAATGAACTGACCATTGCATGTCGGGCTAGGTATAGTCTCAAGTCATTAAAAACAAACATGCCCCACACAAGTTCATATTTTATGGTGTAGTAAATTATTGCATGCGATGATTAAGACTGGCCATAGTGGTGGTATTTTAGCTGGTATCATGCACATGGGAATAGCAAACATGCTGATGTGGCAAAGAATTAAAGAAGAGAGGGGTTAGAGATACCGTAATATGTTAAATACTAAGCTACTTTGTGTCATGCATGGCACTATAAAGGTAGTCCCGTGTCATTCACTAGTAGTATCATGCACATGATACTTGTATATGATACTTTCCACTAAGAGTAGCCTAAAGAGAATACTGACTATTGCATGTAAAATTCTTTGTCATTTAGTAGTGTTCATGCATGCATGCAATGTAATAATGCATTGGTAGACACATTTCTTTGTGAATAATGAGAGCATTAACTGAGTACTTTTGCAGACTAGAAAAACTATTCCACCACCTCTATCTTGGTAAGAGTATGTGAAATTTTTGAATCGAGACCTTTAAACTAGAAGGTAGGTAGTAGTAGTACTCTAATAGCTAAGCTTGTTGTGATGAGTAGATAGGACATGGCACGCATCTGGACTGAGGAACTAGTCTGTGTTGTGCATATATGTTTTGTCTGAAGTCAATGTACCTCAACTTTGACCGAACTTATAGAAAAATGTATCAACATTCACAATGTCAAATCATTATTTCTATACTCATTATGAAATGTAGCCTCATAATATATATATATTTGGTATTGTAGATATTGATATTTTTAGTATAAATTTGGTCAAACTTTGCAAACTTAGACTTGACACAAATCTTACACCTTGGTCGCTTCCTACACATGTTCAAAAGTTCAAAGGATGAGTGGGTCACTGGGCTAGATGTTGAGTACACCCCAGTCCTGGAAAGGGAGAAGCTTCTAAATGTGGCAGAGATGAAGAAGCCCGCCGTGATCCAGGTTTGCGTAAATAACATGTGCTAGGTCTACCACACATGCCATGCCGATGTTAGGTGCCAGGATTGTGAGTTCTTCCTAAGGGACAAAAGAGTGAAATTCATTACTGTAGACTTTACAAATGACAGGAGAGTCCTGGTTAGGATAGGACTTGTTATAGGCTAGCCCTTCGATCGTCAGAAGGAAAGCATGGTGTCCTCCTCTCAGCATTCAATGTAGACCCTCGCAGCAGCCATGATTGATCGTTCATACGCTCAACTAAAGAAACCTCACCTGGAGTTTCATCATGCATGGGAGTCGAAGACAATAGATTAAAATCACATCATGTATGCAACAACAGATGCCTACCGTTGTTTAAATATCTACAAGGGTTAGATAAAGAAGCAGAGCCTAGTGTCCGGTTCAAGCAAAGAAGTGTCGAAGAAGAGGAAGAGGAAGATGGATGAGGATGAAGTCGAGGACGTGGGCTCGGCAGCTGAGTAAGGTGGAAGCGCCATTGCTCATGCTGGTTATACTGAAGTGTCAAGCGGACTAGTTGCTTAGTTTTATTTCAGGGGTGTGTTGTGCTGAGCCCCCATGAGAACTATGTGATGTTCTTTCTCGTTACTTGAACTCTTTAGAACATACAGTAGTACTAGTATGTCTTACTACTGTTCTTCTTGTAGTTGTTACTACTACTCGTATCTTCACATTCCTACTGTACTTAATATGTACTAGTACCATAATTTGGGCCAGTTGATTTGTGAAACAAGTTTGACGGAGAGAAGGAAGAAGACGACATAGAAGCTACCCAAGTATTTTTATTAGGGTGGCAGGGTGCCCACGTTCTATCTTATGAGTATTCGGGTGTGGAATGTAGTTTGCCGGGAAAAATGGATCGTGCCCGGGATTAAATGGATGGCAGGGGTGGGGGAGCGTGGTGGTGGCAGGATGTTTAGGTGAGGGCGGGCAGCGACGGCAGGCGGTTAGGCGTGTGGCGGACTAGCGGCTCGATGCCTGAGAGAGAAGATGAACAATGCATAATTTTGGGAGGTTGAAGAAGCCCTTTTGGCCGTCCATGTTGCATCCAATGGCTCATAAGAATCGACTTACCGTAATTTTTCATTCAGATTGCAGGATCCACATGGCACAAAAGGCATCGAAGCTAGATTCCACGTCCGCACCCGGTTTGCGGTGCTGGCGTAGGCGCAACCGGATTCTGCCACGATGGCCACCATGCGCGTCTTCTCCACGTGGGCGAAGACGACAATGACACGCTAGCTCATCGCCAGCGTGCTAGAGCACACGCTCATTGTCCTCTCCGTACGCCATGGGCATAGACGCGGCTGCACCTACTCGCGTGCTTGACATCGTGGCGTTATCGTGAGGAGGGACTGCAAACGACGTGAGCGGGCGAGCCTTGGGCTTCGTGGCACACGTATGGTGGGGACACGACGGTGATGGGAGACAAATGGTCGACCGGAGCAGGCAGGCGCCAGCATGCGCAACGTCGGCAACGACATATTGATGAATCATAAAATAACATCGGCAATGTCGGCAGGTGCGTATGGGACCGTTGTTTAGTTTTATATAGGGTTGGTGAATCTTAAAATAACACAGTACTAGTAAACATACACATTAGACTGATGCAGCGGTTATAATACCACATTAGTTAGCACAACATCGATACAGAATCCTGTGCAAGAGCGTGCACCACGGCCGCGCGGTCGACCGACCGGTGCATCACCGTGTCGCTCTCGAAGAACATCCATCGAACCTCTTTATGTGTGTGAAAACAATCCCCAAATATTATTCTACTTTTTTCCTGGAAAAGTTCTTCATGCTACAATATTTCCATATATTTGAATTTAGCTTCAGTTTATGGTTATTAGTATTTCGACGTTTTAGGTGTGCCCTAGACATTTTCTTAATACTGATTCTATGTGTGTGACGGAGAGAGATAGCGTGTATGTGTCCATATGTGTGTTGTGGCGGAAGGGCAATGTGGAGACGGTGTGCATGCGCTAGAGACATAGAGAGGTGTGAATGTGCAAATGATCATGCATGAGTGAGACGCTGAGTGATGCCAATATGTTGTGCATACATGATAAAACGTTCTTCTATTTGTACTTGTGTGTGCGAGAGAGCGAGAGAGGAGCATCCGTACCAGAACAACCATCTCTCTCGAGTCATCTGTCCCTCGCATGATCTCATGTAACACCTGCATCAACGCACACATTTTGACACCCTCACCTGGCCCCTTCCCTGCATCAAGGCCCGCACATCGCTCTCTATCTCACACGCACAATCTCTTCGTGGAAACTCTATGTAGCATGTAGCTTTCCGTCTCAATATCTAACACACACACAAAACACATCCCCCCCCTAAGCACACAATTCATCCCCATCCAAGGTTATATGGTCACCAATCTCGCTTTTGCTTCTCTGCACCCCAACATGCACACCACCTCAATATTCAAAGAGGGCATCGAGGAGATCGAAGACGGCAACCACACTGCACTAGAGAATGTGGGGCCATTTGGGAGGTGGATGATGTGACAATGGTTAACTGACTCCTCCCTCCGTCTCTCTCTCCTGCACAAAATTATCAATCCCTCAACCCATGAGATCCTTCTCCTCTCGTCCACGTTTTTCCAGCCCTCTCATCAAACCCGCTATCTCTTCTCCTTCCACATGTACAAAATCTGGATGCACATGCATCTCACGGATATTACATGTCTCATTCTTTCTCACATACCTAACTTCTTCCTCTCTCTCTCTTTCTCTCTCTCTCCCTCTCATTAGGTTTGTGTCCTACTCTCTCACCCACATACATACAATGTTTCCCGGCCTATTTGCTCCATCTTCACAAGCTCTCTCTACATGTTTCATTCACACATTGGGATGTGTTCAAAATGTTGCTTTATGATGGATCATGTAGAGTTATGGTTGGTTTTGTTGCATCCTACAAAGTAATAACTATGAAATGCATTTAGATTTTCATTTGACTAGGATTATGTGATTTTGAGCATATTATGAAGTAATATAGACCTCGTATATATATTGTAAATAAACAATGATTCTAACTATTGAACTGTATCTCTACTCTTATAAAAAACAGAGTTGGTGTTGATGGTGTGCCTGCGATCCTACAATATCGTCCGTCCGATCTATATCTGACGGTTAGGAAGGAATCTACGACAATTTTGCAAAAAGATACCGGCACTCGTACCCACATTTGCAGATAAGGCCTTCTCTCATTCATCCTTATCTCCCACAAGATAAACTACTCATATAAATGCATCTTGATATTTCGTACAACGCACGAGTATCTTGCTAGTAAACCATTACATTCGAAGTCAGTAGCCTAATATATTTATTTCACAATATCAACAAATGATTAATTCCACTACAAACTAAGAAAACAAATGTGTACTCCCTCGGTTTTTATTTAAGTCCGCATATTAGCATCGGTCAAAGTCAAGTTTTGCAAACTCTCACAAAGTTTATAACAAAACAATATTTAATAACAAATAAATACAATAATTCCACTACAAACTACGAAAACAAATGTGTACTCCCTCCGTTTTGCAAACTCTCACATATACAATAACAAATAAATACCATTAGGTTCATTATTGAATGTACTTTCACATCATACATATTTGTTATGCTAAATGTTTATATTTTTCTATAAACTTGGTCAAACATTAGGAAGTTTGACTTTGGTCAAACCTAATATGCAAAGTTAATAATAACAAAGGGAGTACTAGTAGTTACTACTAATACTCGCTAGTTGCATAGCCCAATCCGCCAAGACGCCAAACGGGGAGTTCAGCGTTACAAAATTTTGAGGTCGGCGGGAAAATCCTCCGCGACCCTGATTCAAGCAGTGCGAAGTTCCCATCATACCCTTTAGAACAGGCCTACGGATGCTGGTGGGTAGGCGACTATTTTGGTAACTTTAGGTTGACCCTACATAGCCAACCCCATCACGCCACCCAGAGTGAATACTCCCCATTTTCTATCCCAACCGCAAAATAGACTTTTCCGCGACACCACAACCTTCGTGACTTACATTGGCGCACTCGTCCACTGCAGCGCATCATCCTCATCGACGACATCGTATGCTGCACTGGAGCTGGTCCACCGTCGTCATCGTACATGGAGCCTCTTCACCAAGAGCATCTTCCACGGTCTCGGATCAGCTTCCAGGAAGCCGACGCCAAGCGCAGAAGCACCACCGTCGTGTACAATGAATTGACTCCCATTGCCGACCATGATGCACAGAGGCCGCCGCGACCATGGTATGCCTCCTCGATTGGCAATGTGTATATTGAATCTCTTAGCAGTACATGTGTAATTCCAATTTTGTTCATACCTACCCTTCGAATTTCCTGGTTGCTATTGTTCCGGTAAAGAAATTGGTTATAGCTTGCATTGTGCAACAGAATATCACCTTGTAATTGTGCGTTGCTCATGTATTGCGCTGTGCTTGGGTAGGTTCTTCATCTGCAACCAGTAGTGTGGCAAATGATGGATAATTTTTAGTGATATAAAATCCAACGCCCTCCTGCGCCCTCCCACCGCTTCGTGCCTCGTGGCCGCTCTCTCCCCGCTATTTCTCACCTCGCCGCCGCCGCGCCACCATGCCGTCGCGTCGTCGGGAAACTTGGGGCTACCGCAGCATCCGCGCGCGCCCCTCCGGCTCCTTCTCCACCGAGATCCGGTTCAACGAGATGCTCCTTCGCCTCCGCACTTTCAACACCACACACGAGGCTGCTCGCGCATACGATGCGGCAGCATTGCGCCTCCAGCGGTGTCGTAGGGACCTGAACTTCCCCAATGTGCAGACGCAGGAGCGGGCGCCAGCCCTTGGACCTTCCCCGTGACTAATCACCGACGAGGATCGTCGCAACAACCGAAGGCGGGAGCACTGTCTCGGCATCGTCGAGATGGACGAGGAAGCCATGGTACTGTGGTGCCTATGCTTTCTACAGGTCATCATGAATGAGCACGAGTTCTACGCGCAAAGGAGGGCGGAGAGGGAGAAGAGGAGGACGGAGCGAGCCGCCTATCGCGACGACAAGAGTACGCGGAAGGCGGCCGATCAGTTCAACATCAAGCTAGAAGCAGCGTCGCCCTGGGACTCCGACGATGATTGGTATCTTGACGCCTAGATTGAGATGTCGGAGGAGGACATCACCGAGGCGGAGTCGAAGGACGACGAGTAGTAGTTGAACTGTCTATTGTTTTATCTATCTATATGCTATATCTATGCTGAGAACTATCTATGTATCTATATATGGTAGTATTGAGTCGGAGTCGAATGTGTATCGAGTCGGAGTAGAAAGGACAAAAAAATATAGTGCATCTGCTGGAGCAGTGCACGCGCAATTTGTTGCAGCGGCCGCTGGAAACAGCACTACGCGGCGCGGAAAAACTGTCTATTCCGGCGTTGTGTACTCCTTTTTAGCATGCCGCACGTTGCGCGCCAGTTGGAGATGCTCTAACAAGGCAGCTAAGTACTTCTCTTGCCATGTTGAGATTTTAAAACGACAAATGCGAACATGTAGAGGAGCAATGAAGCCCAAACATGGGATATTGGGAACATCTTCAAGGAATGTCGTGGGTTAAAGAGGAGCTCTACCGAACAAGTAAAATGAGCTTTGGTAAGTAATAGCCTTTCAATTATTTTGACATTGAGAACCTCACTAGTAGTGGTGGATGTTTTGGGTGTCCTTGATGGTTTCGTTAATGTTAGGATGCAATTCCTGTGAGGACGAAAGTATGGTTAACCTCGAGATTATGTTTCCAAAATGAGGCTGGATTACACATAAGGTGCCCATTCCCAAATGATTCTGGATTAGACACAAGTTACAAATTCATAGATGATGCTGGATTAGTCACAAGCCAGGTGGACTCATCAAGTGTTCGTGTCCTCTTTGCTCAAGTAAAGACTGAAAGAAAGAGTGGAGCATCCCTTGAGAATGTACCCGAGTTCCTGAAGAAGCGAGAAGAGCCATCAGATGATGCCTTCACCTAAGACAAAGAAGAGATGGAAGAAGCCAGAAAGAAGCTAGCAGAGGTAGAGTAGGCTAGGCGTCTCCTACCATCTAAAACTGTTGTCAATACAAATTTTCATTCATAATAGCTAGGTTCAAATGTTTATCTAGTCAGCATGCCCGTGCATCTAGTAATGTGGCACAATTTTTTTTCGGGTCATGTAATAACAACCATTAATTTCTGAACAATAATAGATGAACAATTGGACATGGTATTGTTCACACGCAAGCCCAACATTCCAAGTTCAACTTCCACATCAAACTCATGCTCACAGATATCTGTACATTCATAGAGAATGTCCACAACCATTCACTTCAAAGCCAAAAAATGTGCGGATAGTTATAAATAAAGAAAAATCTCTAGTTCATACTACCAGTGCTAGCACAACAAGCATAGAAAATATTGGAGCGGTGGCTTGCTCCTCCGCTTGCCCACCTGCAGCCTCGCCCGTGCTACTGACAGTCTAGGGCAGGAAGGAAGGTGGGGCAGCGAGTTGCTTGGCTCATTGTCGATGTCAAAACCGGCAGATCTCGGGTAGGGGGTCCCGGACTATGTGTCGGAGAATCGATGGTAACAGGAGGCTGGGGACACGATGTTTACCCAGGTTCAGGCCCTCTCGATAGAGGTAAAACCCTACTTCCTACTATATTAATATGGATGAATATGAATACAAGAGTTGATCTACCTTGAGATCATATTGGCTAAACCCTAAAGTATAGCCTATGAGGATTTGAGATTCTCCGTTAGCATCTACGGACTAAACCCTCCGGTTTGTATACACACCAAAGGGGGCTAGTGTTTGTACATACAATCTTGCAAAGGAAGGAAAGATTACACCCAAACCAAAAAACTGCCATTATACGAATATACGAGTCATAACCGGATACGAGAGATGATCTTTGACTATGATCTTCATGGCCCACCAGTCCGGCCCACCAAGAGCTATATGGCCTCCCGAGGACCCCTCTATCCAGGCTTCCTTTGTAGCCCCTAAACATGACTTCAATGACGTTGATTTCAACTTTCGTATTGTCTTTGGCATTGCAATGCGGGTTCCTTCTTCCGAATATATCTTCTACAAAAAGCTGTATTGTGTTCAGCTCTTCAAGGTTAGTACAACCCTTACCCTCGAAGGCAAGGCTCTTAAAAGAAAATGAATATTGTGTCTCTACTGACAACTTTTTGCTGAAGCATCACGTCTATCCCACTAACATATCGAACCGTTTTATTTGGTCCTAGTTTCACGTTTCGAGGTATATCCTCATTGGCACGTGTCGGGGAAACTGGTCGCCCACGAACACCTATGGGACCGGAGCCCCTTCTATGGTACGGCAAGGGTGCGGAGGGAGCACGAAGAGCGGATCGAGGGGCACACGCGGGCAGTTTACCCAGGTTCGGGCCGCGATGACGCGTAAAACCCTACTCCTGCCTTGGTTGTATTGAGTTCTTGAGCTCGGGAGCTTGAAGATCTACAGTACTAGCTGCACCGAGCGTGGGAGTGGTCTAGTTTCTGGGATCGAACCTCCTCTACGTTGTGCATGGGCCTCCTTTTATAGCTCAAAGGGGTCACCGACAGGTGTCACCGTAGAGGAGGGCAAAAATTTAAAATCGGTGGTGGTTGTAACAGTGCATGAACAGTGTATGAACAGTGTATGAACAGTGGCCTTCACCTAACCCTGACGATGGGGGACAAGGTCATTGAATGCCCGTCGCCGTCGCCCCAAAAGCGTCCGTCCATGCGTCTCCGTTCGCCACGGCGATAGCCTCGTCACCGCGGCTCGCCACCGTGTACCCCAGGCTGCACAGCCATCTGCCACGTGCCCCTGGAAGGGCCCCAGGGTGACGCGTGGCCAGATGAGCTAGAGCGCAGGCACACAGCGTAAGCTTCCCCTGGCAAGCACCTTGCCGGGGTCGCAATCTTGCCGGGTCCTTAAGCTTGTCGCTCTCCGGGTCCTGCCGGGGCGCATGATGCGTCACGATATACCTTCTTGAGGTGCCGTTCTTTGGCCTTCCTGGCAAGCTCCTCTTGCCAGGGTCTTGTGCTAGAATGATAACCTTGAGCCTCGTGCGGCCTTCCCGGCAAGCTCCTCTTGCCGGTGTCTTGTCTCTTAACTTGGATACTTTGTTCTTGAATGGCTTCAAGGGGCTAGAGTGGGCTTTGGCGGGCGCGTGGTGATCCAGACCATGGGACACTGCTAATGCCCGTGCACAAGTCGGGATACTAAGGTACCCCTACTTTAGTACACCGACAGGAGCCCCCGGGCCTAGGCCACACATGGTGCCGAGCGCTGTTGGGCCAGGCCCAGAACAGTGCACGGGCACACGCGGCCCACGGCGCGCCGTTTCCCACTCCAGATTCACCGCATCCCTCCCTAACGGCACGCGTCGATTGCGGCGTCGTGGGAGAGATCGTGGCCTGTTTCTTTAATGGGGAAATGCGGAACGTCCCCCACTTCCCCCTTAAAAGCAGAGGAAGCAGGGGCAGTTTCCCCCATTGCTTTCATTGTGTCTTGAATCTTCAGAAACCCCCGCCGCTCCCTGCCTCTGCCCTTCCTCCGCCGTCTTCACCAGCCGCAGCGCCGTCGACCTCCCTCGCCGTCCCCGCCATGGCCCCGAAGAGCGACAAGGCGAAGAGCGACAAGGCGAAGAGCGACCAGGCGAAGAAGGAGAAGTCCGACAAGGCGGTGAAGCTGGCAGCCATGTGGAGAAGGATGGTGGTCTTCCCGCCGAGGCTCGGCGCGAGGGAGCTACGGGACAAGTACTACTTGTTCTGGGCGAGGGAGACGAAGGCTCACCTGCGCACCAGAGTCCTCCCCGCTGCAGCCATCGACCTGTACCCGGGAGGTTAGCACTACTTCGCTTCGTTTTTCCATTGCGGCCTGTGTCCTCCGTATTCAGAGTTCTTCTGCGATGTGATGAACACATACGGATTCCACCTCTTAGATTTCACCCCGAACGCCGTCCTCACTTTGGCCGTTTTCGCACATCTGTGTGAAAACTACATCGGGGTCCATCAAATGTAGCTCTCTTCCGCCACTTCTTCACGCCTAGAGTAGAGTCCGGATCTCCACTCTCCGGCGGCATCTCCTGGATCTTCAGGCTCGGCAAGAAGGAGGCGTACTTGATTGGGGAGCTCCGCGGCAAGTGGGAGGAGTGGAGGGCTGACTGGTGCTGGGTCATGGAAGATGAGCCCGAGCAATTTACCTCGCCGCGCCAGACTGCAATAGTGCATGGCGAGGATTGGAGCGACTTGGCCCCGGAGGACGACAAGCTGCAGATTGCCCTTACTAGGATCCTTCGTCTCCGGGCCGCCAATCTTACTGTAGGTGAAGTCGGGGCCGATTTCCTCCGCCGCCGCATTGCCCCTCTGCAGGAAAGGAAGAGGCCCGCCTGGGAGTTCGGCAACGTGGCAGATCGCATGAGGCTGCGCCCCGAGCTAAATTACAACTTCACTGTCTTGGAACTCAAGGGGATGGTCCGGGAGCTGTTCAAACATGACCCCAAGCACAAGGAGTGGTTCACCCCGTCCCGGGGAGTAGTTCCGTTGTGCAATAACACTGCTCTTAGTGCCATCCGCGTGGCAATGCCTGAGTGTCACTCCGACGGGGTTGTCCCCACTTGGCTGATGCCTTCAGAGGAGACCGTGCAGGCCTTCTTCGACAGCTTGGCCAAACGGCCACGCAACCCCGAGGAGAAAAAGGGCCTCACCCGAGCGACCACCGAGCGGGATGTGGCATATATAGCCGACAGGATGGAGGAGGCCGCCACAACGGTGGCCGCGGGGGAATTTGGGTACACCGTGGACGAAGCGGAAGCAGCGGACGCGGTGAGTCAGGCTGAGGAGGAGGAAATCCTCAAGCTGTTGAAGATTGCGCCCGAGGAGTTTGCCGGGGAGCCTGCCAGGGAGCCTGCCGGGATGAGCGAGGCCGCCGGGCAAGGCACTGAGTCCAGTGAGCCCGCCGAGGAGGATGCCGAATCTGGCGATTCTGACGAAGACTCCGGCGGGTCTCTGAACCTCGACGACGCCTCCTCATCCTCAGAAAACTCTCCGCCACCACCAAGTCCTCCACCGCCGCAGAAGAAGCGCCTCCGCAAGACCGCTGAGACGGCGAGGCCACAGGCGCCCCGACAACAGCCGAAGCGTCGTGCGACGCGTGCCACCATGACGAGCAAGGTCATCGAGGAGGCGTCCCGTGTCCCAGCGGCAAGTGGAGGGGGATCTTCCCAGAGCGGATCTGGTGTTCCTTCCGCCCCTCGGTCCTCGGGGACGACCGGGGCGGGGTCTTCACAACCCACGGCTCCGGAGCCCGCCAAGCGCCCGAGGGAGCCTTCTCCTCCAGCTCCTAGCGCTGGAGCGCGCGAGGCGGAGTTTGACTTCTCCGCCCTCAGCTCCGATGAAGAGGAGGAAGAGTAAGTACTTGCAATTTCTATTTCCTTTGATTTTTGTTGCTTTCGTCTTGATTTCTCTTGCCTGGTTCTGATCTTGTTTGGCTTCCAGGACGTTGACCCAGAGGATGGCGAAGAGGGCCAAAATCCCCGTGGTTGACCTCGAGGACGACGAGCCTGCCGCAGCGAAGGGGATGCGCCAGCGACAAACTTGCCGGACCAGCCTGCTGCTCCGGAGAGCAGCCCCCAGCGCAGCCCCCAGCGTAAGCCTTGCGTTCACATTTCCGCTTGATGGGCGCGCTTGAGCTTGTTACCCTTATTGATGTTGTTGTCTTGTGCAGATGTGGAGCCGCAGCCGCAGGAGCACCAAGAGGCCGCCCCTGACGAGCCGCTTGTTCTACCCTCCCTGCCAAGGACGGGCTCCCCGGCGAGGGACAGCGCTCCGCCAAAGATGGGTACTCCACCAAGGGCGAGTACCCCGCCAAGTGCGAGCACTCCGACAAGGGTGAGCACCCCGCCAAGGAAAGGCGCCAGCAGCCCTCCGCCGGCGGGGGCTTCTTCTACGCCGCCAAGGGAGAACTCCCCGGCGAGGGACCCCGCTACCGAAGAGGCCCGCGCAGGTAGCCCTTGTATTCTTCTTTTCTTGAATTCATCTTTTTTATATATTTGCTTGACGATCTTTTCTTTTCTTTTTCTTCTGTCAGATCCGCCCGCCCCGGAGCCGATGGAGACGGAGACCATCGCCGAGGAGGACGTGCGCGGCAATGCTGGCGACGCCACCACCACCGAAGGAATGGCTGGTGCCGACGAGCCAGCCGCTGAAGAGACCGCCCCGACCGCTGACGCTGCAGCAGGGGAAGGGACCGGCGACCGCACTGCTGGCCCTGAGGCCGCAGGAGCGCCGGACGCTGCACCGGCCGCCGACACCTCCGCCCCCGCGGCTGGGTCGGGCGTCTATCTGGAGGATGCCAACGTGGTCTTTATCCAAGTCCCGTGGGCGTCCTCATCAAGGGCGCCCGCGGAGGGGGAGACCTTCGACAGAGAAGTTCTCGCCTCCGCCGGGCTGAGGGTTGTCGACGCGCCCGGCAGTAGCGACGAGCCCGAAGAGGAGCAACTCCTACGCCGGCTTCTGGCCTTGTAGCGGGCCAGGCAGGCTAAGTTGGAGTCCCGGGAGGCTCTGGCTGCCAAGGCTGGTGCTGATCTGGAGAAGCGTGCTGCGGAGCTCCGTGACGCCAACCAAGCGGCCCTCTGAAACTTGGCGGAGGAGCATGAAGAGCTTGCCGGAGCACACCAGGCGTTCCTCCTCGAGAAGGCCGAGGTGGAAGAGCAGCAGCGACTGGCCGCCGAGGATCTGTCTCGGCGGGAGGGAGAGCTCAACCAGCGGAAGGTCGACCTCGATAGCCACGAGGACGACCTCACCGCTCGTGAGCAGGCCATTGGCGGGGCTCTACAGGAGGCGAGGGACGCTGCTGCTGCCGCAGAGACCGCCTAGAGGGATCTGGAGGCCCGGGTGGCGCAGATGGAGACGAACTTGAAGGCGAGCGAGGACAAGGTTGTCGTGCTCAACGTGGCGCGGGAGAAGGACGCCCACACCAACTCGGAGATGCAAGTCCGCCTCTCCGAGAAAGGCAAAGAGTTCAACGACGCCAAGGACTCCATCGCAGACTTGGAGCTGAAGGTCTCCACCCTCAACGATTCACTTGATGCCGCCCGGGACCGTGAAACGAAGCTGAAAGAAGATCTCCGGTCTGAAAGGGCGCTGTTGGACAGCGCCGCCTTGTCGCAGAACAACTTCCAGCGGACGGTGGAACAGTGGACCGAGGAGCTCGTCGCCTCCGCCGCCAACATCGACAAGGATATGGTGGCGCTGAGGGCGGAGCACCTCGTGTACTCCCCCGACGAGAGCCTCCCCCACAGCGCCAAGCTGAGCCTGTTCTTCAGGGGAGTGGCGTCGGCTCTCGCGCAGCTACGGGAGAAGATCCCCGCGCAGCTGGCTGACGAGGCGCGCCGGCTTTGCACGGGTACTATGGAGCCGGTGTTGCTGAAGATCGTCTACCGCAACCCCGGGATCAACCTCATCAACGTCCTCCGGACCCTGCCGCCCGAAGCTGACCAGGAGGCGTTGAAGGCACAAGTTGCCCACATCGTAGCCAAGGCGGGCAAGATCAAGAGGGTCGACGGAGACCGAAGAGACTAGGCTTCCTTCTTTCTGCTTCCCTTGCCGCTGTCGATCAAGTCGTAGGCAGTAGTTGGTTAGAACAGCGGCAAGTTATCTTGTAATATAACTTTTATTTTGGATAATCAATGTATTGTCATCTGCCTTGTTTAATCCCTTCACTTTGTATGCTTTCCACCCTACGCTTTTAGGGAAACTTGCCGGCAAAGGGACCCTTGCCGCGAGCGCTGAGTGCGGGACTCTTAGCAGCCTGCTAGCAAAGCCCTTGCCGGCAAGAAACCTTGTCGCAGCTAGTCGCAACACACTTATGCTGAGCGAACTCGAAAATGAAGTAAGGGCGCGACACTTTTCGCAGCTCACTTAAGCCGTTGAGTGTGCTCGAAACAAAGTAAGGGTGCGGCTAGCCACGGGTAGGTTCCTCCGCGCACATGATTTCCATACAAAGTGTGGTTGTTCAAGGAAGACAACTAAAAATTAAAAATTTGAATTGCTCAAACTCTGGCAACTTAGCTTTCATGGATTGTTTGCTTCCCGGCAAGGCTTTCTCTTTCTTGAACAGCACCTGGTTCATACCTCCATATCCTTCCCCCCCGGCAAACTTGTGCGCGAGGAACACTTCTTCTGTTTAAGAGAGAACAGAAAAGGGGAGGACACACAAGTATGGGGCCCTGTGGCTTGTTACTGCTTACCGGGGATGTGTGCTGCACAAAATGTCAGACAATACATGCATGTAAAAGGAAAAGGCATGAAATGATAAATGGTGCAAGGCACAAAAGTTTTACTGATGCACGGGGACTGCGCCCGGCTTTGTACAATTGTTTACATGCAACAGCAGCAAGAATTTTACAAAAGGTGGTTGCCGGAGCGGATCACGGCAACCGCGCCTTATGGGTGAAACTTGTGAAGATGCTCTATGTTCTAGGAGTTGCTCACCGGTAAGCCTTCTTCGGTCTCAAGGCGGACAGCGCCGGGCCTTGTGACTTGTCTCACCCGATAAGGGCCTTCCCACTTCGGCGTCAACTTGTTGGAGTTCTTGGCGGACTGAACGCGCCGAAGAACAAGGTCGCCTTCCTCGTGCCTCCTGGCCTTGACCTTGCGGCTGTGATAGCGACGCAAGGCTTGCTGGTATCGAGCAGCTCGTACAGCAGCCTGGAGACGGTCCTCCTCGAGGAGCAATGCATCATCTTGCCGCAGTTGCTCTTGCTCGAGCTCGTCGTAAGCGAACACTCGAGGAGACCCGTATACGAGTTCCGTGGGGAGAACTGCCTCTGCTCCATAGACGAGAGCAAAGGGTGTCTGTCCGGTGGCTCGATTTGGTGTCGTTCTGATTGACCAAAGAGCCGCCGGCAACTCCTCTATCCAGTTTCTTCCACACTTGTGCAGCCTATCGAAGGTTCTTGTCTTGAGCCCGCGCAGCACTTCAGCATTGGCCCTCTCTGCTTGACCATTGCTCCTTGGGTGAGCAAGGGAAGCAAAGCAGACCTTGGCGCCAAGGTCTTGGACGTACTGCATGAAGGTGCAACTTGTGAACTGTGTGCCGTTATCGGTGATGATCCTGTTAGGGATTGCGAAACGGCAAACAATTGATCTAAAGAACCTGACTGCTGACTGTGCGGTCACCTTTCTCACTGGTTACACTTCTGGCCACTTTGTGAACTTGTCGATTGCAACGTACAAGTACTCAAAGCCCCCGACTGCGCGGGGAAAGGGGCCGAGGATGTCGAGCCCCCAGACCGAGAAGGTCCAGGACAAAGGTATCGTCTGGAGAGCTTGAGCTGGCTGGTGTATTTGCTTGGCATGGAACTGGCACGCTTCACACTTGGTTACTTGTGCAGTTGCGTCTTGGAGGGCTTCTGGCCAGAAGAAACCTTGCCGGAACGCCTTCCCGGCAAGTGCTCTTGCGCCAATGTGGTGACCACATATGCCTCCATGTACTTCTGCCAACAGCTTCTGTCCATCTTCCCGAGAAATGCACTTCAATCTGACACCATTGAGTCTTCTTCTGTATAGCTCGTTGCCGACGAACTGATACATACTTGACTGCCTGGTAATCCTCTCTATCTCTTCTGGTTCTTCGGGAAGTTCTCCAGCTTGAAGAAAATGGACGATTTGCTGTGCCCACGCTGGAGCCTGAGGCTCAACAACAAGGACAAAAGGCATCAGTGCTGCTGCGGGGACGTCAGCTTCTACGACAAGAACCTGCGGCTCTGCCGGAGCTGAACGTCCCCCGGCAAGCCTACCGGGGCAAGACTTGTCGGGAATGCCTGCTTCAACTGTACAGACCCTTGGGTCTGCAGGAGCAGACTGTTCCTCAACAACTTGGTCGTTGATCTTGGGGACCTTGGCGGCGGCTTCAGGAAGATCCGCCGGCAAGTAGTCGCCGGAGACCAACTTTCTTTTCTTGCTTTGCCCAACTGATGGCGTAACGGATGGTTGAGTTAGCTTGAGCATGAAGGTCCCTGGTTCCACAGGTAACTTCATTGCAGCACACTTTGAGAGGCCATCTGCGATATCATTCTGAGCTCTTGGGACATGATCCATCTGTAGGCCTTCAAAGTGTTCTTCAAGCTTCCTCACTTCATCTACATAAGCTTCCATCAAAGGACTTTGGTAACTCTTGTTTACTTGTCGGACCACCAATTGTGAGTCTCCCCGCACAATCAGCTTCTTGATCCCAAGTTCGGCCGCAATTCTGAGGCCGGCAAGCAAACCTTCATACTCAGCAGTATTGTTTGTCGATTGCTCCTTGGGAAAGTGCATTTGGACAACCTACTTGAGGTGCTCCCCGGTGGGTGCGACAAGTAGCACACCAGCACCGGCGGCTTGCAGCGAGAAGGCACCATCGAAGTACATTATCCATTCCTTGCTTGCTTCTTGGACGGGGATGTTTGTCTCTGGGACTTCTTCGTCTGGTGTTGGTGTCCATTCCGCTATGAACTCTGCCAAAGCTCTGCTCTGTATAGTTGAAGTACTCTCAAACTTGAGACCAAAGCTCGACAGCTCTAGTGCCCACTGGACGATCCTGCCTGTTGCTTCTGGATTCTGCAATATCCTCTTTAATGGAAAGCGAGTGACCACTTTTTTCTCGTGTGCTTGGAAGTAGTGGCGCAACTTTCTCGAGGCCATGAGGAGACAGAAAACCAACTTCTGTACCCCAGAGTATCTTGACCTAGCCCCTTGCAAGAGGGAACTTACAAAATAAACTGGGCGCTGCACCATCTTCTTTCGCACTTCTCCTTGCTCATGCGCAGACTTGTCCTTGTCGGGGCCAGAGCTTGTCGGGGAAGCCGCCTGCTTGTCGCTGGAAGTGCCTGCCGGGGCCGTGGTCTCTTGCTCTGCCTCCCTCTCCGCTACCAACGCAGCACTAACCACTTGATTGGTTGCTGCTAAGTATAGCAGCAACTTCTCTTGTGGCTTAGGTGCGACAAGTATTGGAGTAGAGGACACGTATCCTTTCAAGTCTTGCAGCGCTGCCTCCGCTTCCGGAGTCCATTTCATAGGACCTGCCTTTTTCAAGATCTTGAAGAAAGGTAGGGCTCGTTCTGCAGACTTTGAAATGAACCTGCTGAGGGCAGCCACACAACCCGCAAGCCTTCGTACATCTTTGACACGCTTTGGGGCTTCGATCTGCTCGATGGCCTTTATCTTGTCGGGATTGGCTTCAATCCCCCTCTAGGACACAAAGAACCCGAGAAACTTGCCGGAAGGAACTCCGAAGACGCACTTCTCGGGGTTCAACTTGAGTTGTATCTTGCGCAGATTGTCAAAGGTTTCTTCTAAGTCTTTAAATAGGGTATCCTTGCTCTTGCTCTTGACCACTATATCATCCATGTATGCTTCTACGTTCCTATGTATCTGTGGCTCAAAAGCAGTGTGGACCACCCTTGCAAATGTTGAGCCCGCATTCTTCAGTCCAAAGGGCATGCGTATAAAGCAATATGTGCCACATGGAGTAATGAATGCGGTCTTCTCTTCGTCTTCCTCAGCCATGAATATCTGATGGTAACCTGAGTATGCATCGAGAAATGAGAGCAACTCACATCCAGCCGTGAAGTCCACAATCTGGTCAATGCGCGGCAAGGGAAATGGATCCTTGGGACATTCTTTATTCACATCTGTGAATTCTATACAAAGTCTCCACTTCCCATTGGCTTTGCGCACGACAACTGGATTGGCCAGCCACGTGGGATGAAGTACACCTCTAACAAGGCCTGCTGCTTCTAACTTCTTAATCTCTTCGGCGATGAACTCTTGGCGCTCCACCGCTTGCTTCCCGACCTTCTGCTTGACGGGCCGCGCATGAGGACAAACAGCAAGATTGTGCTCAATTACTTTCCTGGGAACGCCGGGGATGTCAGACGGTTGCCATGCAAACACGTCAACATTCGCCCACAGGAAGGCAACGAGCGCGCTTTCCTATTTGGGGTCGAGCGTAGCACTGATGGTGAAGGTACCACCAGTGCCGTCCTCCTTGGCGGGCACCTTCTTGGTTGCTGGTGGAGTTGCCATTCCCTTCCTGCACTTGCCGGTGGAGCTCGATGGTGCGTCCTCGACGGCAGCGCAGCACTCCGAAGAGGTGCGTTTGCCGGAGTGTGCCCCAGAGCCCTTGCCGGACTTGGTCTTGGTCTTCCCCCTACCTGGCGCGCCAAAGATGTTGGGGAAACTGGTCGCCCACAAACACCTACGGTACGGCAAGGGTGCGGAGGGAGCACGAAGAGCGGATCGAGGGGCACACGCGGGCAGTTTACCCAGGTTCAGGCCGCGATGACGCGTAAAACCCTACTCCTGCCTTGGTTGTATTGAGTTCTTGAGCTCGGGAGCTTGAAGATCTACAGTACTAGCTGCACCGAGCGTGGGAGTGGTCTAGTTTCTGGGGTCGAACCTCCTCTACGTTGTGCATGGGCCTCCTTTTATAGCTCAAAGGGGTCACCGACGGGTGTCACCGTAGAGGATGGAAAAAATGTAAAATCGGTGGTGGTTGTAACAGTGCATGAATAGTGTATGAAGAGTGTATGAACAGTGGCCTTCACCTAACCCTGACGGTGGGGGACAAGGGCATTAAATACCCGTCGCCGCCGCCCCAAAAGCGTCCGTCCATGCGTCTCCGATCGCCACGGCGATAGCCTCGTCACCGCGGCTCGCCACCGTGTACCCCAGGCTGCACAGCCATCTGCCACGTGCCCCTGGAAGGGCCCCAGGGTGACGCGTGGCCAGATGAGCTGGAGCGCAGGCACAGAACGTAAGCTTCCCCCGACAAGCACCTTGCTGGGGTCGCAATCTTGCTGGGTCCGGAAGCTTGTCGCTCTCCGGGTCCTGCCGGGGCGCATGATGCGCCACGATATACCTTCTTGAGGTGCCGTTCTTTGGCCTTCCTGGCAAGCTCCTCTTGCCAGGGTCTTGTGCTAGAATGATAACCTTGAGCCTAGTGCGGCCTTCCCGGCAAGCTCCTCTTGCCGGGGTCTTGTCTCTTAACTTGGATACTTTGTTATTGAATGGCTTCAAGGGGTCTAGAGTGGGCTTTGCTACTCTAGACCATGGGACACTGCTACTGCCCGTGCACAAGTCGGGATACTAAGGTACCCCTACTTTAGTACACCGATAGCACGTCCCATCAGAATAGATATCATGCCTGCTTATTGTGGGTTCCTTATCAGTATGACATGAGCACCCACGCTGCGCATTATGCACGACCGCTTTGGGAACCGGTGAGCTTTACGTCTAAAGTGGGGGGACGTTTTGTATTCGCATCATTATAAAAGGATACCCATCCCTTTCATAAGCCCCACGCCTTCCTCAAGCTCTAGCTCTCCAATCTCCCTAGCCCCAACATCCTTATCTCCTGCGCCCACCGCTCCTCATTCCTCAACCTATACTCCCCTTCCCAGCAATGGCTGGATCCGGTGCCAGGGGCAAGTGGGAGGCTTCCACGGTCACTGAAAAGACGGTGGAGGATCTAAGGAGCGCGGGCTATCTCGCCGCCACCATCGCGCACCGAGTCCCTGCCAAGGGTCAGGTGATTCCCGTCCCTGAGGCGGGTGAGAGGGTAGTGTTTACTTCCCATCTTGTTAGGGGGATAGGGTTTCCACTCCACCCCTTTGTTCGGGGTCTTTTGTTCTTCTACGGGCTAGATTTCCATGATCTAGCCCCTAACTCAATCATTCACATATCCGCTTTCATAGTGGTGTGTGAAGCTTTCCTCCACATCCCTCCACACTTCGGCCTATGGCTCAAAACCTTCAACGTGAAGCCGAAGGTGGTGGACGGACAGCACGCAGAGTGCGGGGGCACCATGATTAGCAAGCTCCCGAATGCAACATTGCCTAAGGGCTCATTCGTGGAGATGAAAAAGGTGTGGCACCAGGAGTGGTTCTACATCACCGAACCCCGTGACACCTAATGGGCGGCGGAACCTGCATTCAGATCCGGACCCCCAGAGAGGTTGACCTCCTGGACCAAAAAGGGTTTGGACTGGGGGTCGCAAACTGAAGTGACGACTCTCGTGAGCCGTGTGTCTGGCGTGATCTCCAAGGGGCACCATCTCTCCTCCGTGGTCCAGGTAATGCTGACCCGGCTCGTTCTCCCTTGCCAAAGCCAGGACTCCTCTTCGGCTTTTCGTAGGAGACAAGCTGTTGAAGCATCTCTTCGGCTTTTTGCACAAAGAGATCTAGATACGGCCAAGGGGCCGGCAGAAGCCGAAGATGCGGGTTTTAGTACCATGCTCTCTGCCCCAGAGGTAATAGAAAACTTTGCTGAACACATATTTCTTTCCTTATTTAATGATAACAGTAATTTGAATTTTTGCGTGATATATAGGGCTGGACGAAGAAGGCGACCCGGATCATGTGTCCGGCGCCTTTGCCTGAAGACCCAAAATCACCTCGACTTGCGGCGATGGTGGTCCCCGCGCCATACAAGGCGTCGGTCAAGAAGCCCGAGAAGAAGGGCAAGGGGGCTGGAGGCAGCCCCAGCCCTATGGACAAGAAGTCCGAGGAAATCAACATCCTCTCCTCTGACGAGGTGGAGGAAGATGATGCAGGCACGACAACGGCCCGGAGGAAACTGAACCTCGTAGCTAGTTCGGATTCATCCGAACATAGCTTCGTGGTGAAGCCCGTGGTGAAACCCCTGCCCTAATCGTAAGTTTGTCTGGATTGACTGTTGCACCTTTGTTTATTCAGTATTTTTGATACTTACTTAGTATTTCTCTCATGATGACCTACAGCCCTCCCGGAGGACACCCCGACGCCTCCTTATCGGAGGGGAACCCTCTAGCGTCTGGGGAGACGGAGAGCGACCCACCAGTCCGAGCTCCATCGCCCGTGAGTGACGGGGACACCGAAGTGTCCTTCCAGCGGGTGTCCTCCGCCCAAGGAGATGAGGTTGGTGTAGGTGATGGGTCGGCCGGGGATAATACCCCAGCCGCCGCAGACCATGGGGAGACAACCCCCATGGAGACCGAATACAGGGGGCCCGAACAATCCGGGGCCCTCCCGAACATTGACCCGGAGCCCAATGTGGTTCTAGGGTCCGAAGACCAGACCCCCCAAGCGGTGGTGGATACAGCAGCGCCCAGGGTCAATCCGGAGGCACCGGATTCTATGGAGAGAGCACTTCAAAGTGCTTCCATCGTGGAAGAACACCGCACCATGATGGGTGCGGTGATGAAGAAGATTCAGTCCGTCAAGGGCGAACTGAATGAAGCCTTGAACAGCCTGCTAACAGACTTTGAGGTAAGCAATGTAATGTTTTTATAGAACTTTATTATTTTTAATGCACACACATAACCAGTAGGCCCGGATGCTTTGTGTGATTCTGAAAAGAATCGGACGAAGTATCCCGAATATAGCATACTTACAGAGTTGTACTATTTGTGTAGGCTTCACTAGTTACGGCGACTACGCGAGATGTGGAAGTTGCCGAACTAAACCTGGAGCTCTTGTTGGCCAACGCAGACCTCGATCGCGTCAACCAGCGTTTAGATGAAACGCAAGGTATGCCGATTTTAAGCGGCTGCCGATTTGGAGGTAGAGAAGAAGGAGTGCGAGAAGCACCGGGCCCGAGTGTCCGAAGTCGAGGTTGCACTTAAAGATGCCATCCTCAAATGTGAGGCATTGGAGAAGAAAGCTTCAGAACAAGCGTCCGAGCTATCTGCGGCAGCGAAATCTGCCTAGGATGCGCTAGTCGAGTCGCGCAACGCTCGTCAGGAAATCGAGAAGGCACGACAGATAGCATCTGGTAAGACATTTCTTTTACAGAGCATCTTCGAAGGGCAGAAGTATCTCGGGCTGACACAGTTGTGGAGTTCTCCAGGCGTGTTTGCTGATCTTCCGGGGAGCAGCGCAGATGCCGCGCAATAATTCCAAGCCCAGGAGGGGAACACCACGGAAAAGCTGTTCTGGTCGCAGTTCTATGCGCCAAAACATCCGGTGCCCCTCCACGACCACATGAAGCAGCTGGTCGACCTGCACAAAATGGTGGGTTCGCCCATGAAGGCCATAAATAGTCCGGCTATGGCCCACTGACCCAATCCCAAGTAGCTACTTCGGATTGGAGAAGAGGCTCGTCGAACCGAGTCCGGAGGTCGATGCATTGAAGCGTTTGGCCTGCATAGAAGGTGCTCGGATGGCCTTCGCTCGTGTCAAAGTGCACTGGGCGAAGATGAACGTAGGGCATATAGCTACTGCTAGCCCTACATAGGCAAGGAGCACCGCAAGCCGGAGAAGTACTTCGAGGACGTCATCGAGGGCTCCCGCCTTGAAGAAGGCCATTGTTCGAAAGATCTTATCTTCGAGTGATTGTATTCGAATGTAAAGACTATGCTTATAAATCCGATGTATATAACTTTTGTGCTATGTATAATATCAGCGTCTTTTACCTCCTGTGTGAATATTTATCTAAATTTGAAAGTTTCCATTCGTCGGCTTCATCCCCCATGTACATAATACTGGGGTATTCGGTCGTATGCATATACACTCTTTACCCAACGTCTTGTTCCATGTAGGAGGTGTATGCGGAGCGAACTAGGCAATCAGACTATGCGGCATTATTGCTTTCACATAGTCGTAGGTGTTTGACATGTGGGGCTAGGTGATACGTCTCCAACGTATCTACTTTTCCAAACCCTTTTGCCCTTGTTTTGGACTCTAACTTGCATGAGTTGAATGGAACTAACCCGGACTGACATTGTTTTCAGCAGAACTGCCATGGTGTTGTTTTTGTGCGGAAATAAAAAGTTCTCGGAATCGCCTGAAAATCAACGGAGAATTATTTCAGAAAATATAAAAAATACCTACAAGAAGATCGACATCGGGGGCCCACGGCCTGTCCTCGAGGGTGGAGGGCGTGCCCCCCTTCCCAGGGCGCGCCCCCTGCCTCGAGGGCCCCCCGATGCTCCACCGACGTACCCCCAGGTCCTATATATTCCGTTTCGGGGAGAAAAAAATCAAGGAAAAAGAATAATCACGTTTCATGAGACGGAGCCGCTTCCTTGTCGTAATCTCTCTCAGGAGGGCTGATCTGGAGTCCGTTCGGGGCTCCAGAGAGTGGAGATCGTCGCCATCGTCATCATCAACCTTCCTCCATCACCAATTCCATGATGCTCACCTCCGTGTGTGAGTAATTCCATCGTAGGCTTGTTGGACGGTGATGGGTTGGATGGGATCTATCATGTAATCGAGTTAGTTTTGTTAGGGATTGATCCCTATTATCCACTATGTTCTGAGATTGACGTTGCTATGACTTTGCTATGCTTAATGCTTGTCACTAGGGCCCGAGTGCCATGATTTCAGATCTGAACCTATTATGTTTTTCATGAATATATGTGTGTTCTTGATCCTATCTTACAAGTCTATAGCCACCTACTATGTGTTATGATCCGGCAACCCCAAAGTGACAATAATCAGGACCACTCCCGGTGATGACCATAGTTTGAGGAGTTCATGTATTCACTATGTGTTAATGCTTTGGTTCATACACTATTAAAAGGAGGCCTCAATATCCCTTAGTTTCCAATAGGACCCCGCTGCCACGGGAGGGTAGGACAAAAGATGTCATGCAAGTTCTTTTCCATAAGCACATATGAATATATTCGGACTACATGCCTACATTGCATTGATGAACTGGAGCTAGTTCTGTGTCACCCTAGGTTATAACTTCTACATGATGAATTGCATCTGACATAATTCCCCATCACCTATCCAATGCCTACGAGCTTTACCTATATTGCTAGTCACTTATTTACTTTTCCATTGCTACTATTACAAAAACAACAAAAACACTATCTTTACTTTTATTGCTGCTACCACCACTATCATATTACTTTGCTACTAAACTATCTTGCTGTAGATACGAAGTTTCCAGGTGTGGTTGAATTGACAACTCAGCTACTAATACTTAAGAGTATTCTTTGGTCCCCTTGTGTCGAATCAACAAATTTGGGTTTAATACTTTACCCTCGAAAACTGTTGCGACCCCCGATAGTCGTGGGTTATCAAGACTATTTTCTGGCACCGTTGCCGGGGAGCATAGCTCTATTCTTTTAGTCACTTGGGATTTATATCTTCTTATCACCATGAAGAATTTGAAGGACTCAAAAACCAAGATCATACCCTCAACTACGAGGGGAGGTAAAGAACTGCCATCTAGCTCTGTGCTTGATTCTCCTTCTGTTATGAGTAAACTTGCGACACCTACTCCTGCTATTGAATCTGATATGTCGTACATTCTTGATGATGCTACTTCTGCTATGTATGATGAAACTATCTCTATGCCTGATACTGTGCCACTAGGTGAATTTCTAGATGAACAAATTGCTAAGGTTAGGGAGAGTGCAATTGTTGATGATATTTATGAAAGTGATGATGAAATGACTCCCAATAGATATGAATTGCCTGTTGTGCCTGAGGGTTATGTTATGGATGAATAAAATGCTAGAGACTTTCTTGCTTGCAATGATAGATATGATCTTAAGAAGTTATTAGCTATGCTGAAAGAAAAGTCCTTGAATGCTATTATGAAACATGAACCTACTTTTGCCACATCACCTATTTATGCCACTAATAAGGATTATGAACTATCTGTTGATCCTAAGTTAATTACTTTGGTTGAATCTGATCCTTTCCATGGCTATGAGTCTGAAACTGTTGTGGCACATCATACCAAGTTGAATGATATAGCCACCCTGTTTACCAATGATGAAAAGATTCGCTACTACTATATCCTTAAGTTATTTCCGATCTCGTTAAAGGGTGATGCTAAGACTTGGTTTAATTCTCTTGATCCTGGTTGTATGCATAGTCCCCAGGATATGATGTATTACTTCTGTGCTAAATATTTTCCTGCTCATAAGAAACAAACAGCCTTACGGGAAATATATAAATTTTCTCAAACTGAAGAAGAGAGTCTCCCACAAGCTTGGGAGAGGCTTCTCTAGTTACTTAATGCTTTGCCTGATCATCCTCTTGAGATTTATGATATACTTGATGTCTTTTATAATGGACTAACCGATGCTTCCAGAGACCACCTGGATAGTTGTGTTGGTCTATTGAATAATATGCTGGCCAATGAAAACAATTGGACACTTCCTGAACCAGCCCCTAAGCCAACTCCAAAGAAAAGCGGTGTTCTATTTCTCAGTCCTGAAGACATGCAAGAGGCAAAGAAATCTATGAAAGAAAAAGGTATTAAAGCTGAAGATGTTAAGAGTTTACCTCCTATTGAAGAAATACATGGTCTTGATAACCCGACACAGGTAGTAAAGGTAAATTCTCTTTATAGATTTGATGAAGGTGATATTCCTCGTTATAAGTCTGCTAGCCAATGCTTAGATGAGTTTGACAATTTTATTGTGAAACAAGAAAACTTCAATGCTTATGTTGGTAGAAAACTACAACACAATACTTATATGATTGAACGCTTGAGTGATTATCTATCTAGTGCTAAAAGTGAACTAAAACTAATTAGTAAACATGCTTCCATGGTCACCACTCAAGTAGAACAAGTACTTAAGGCTCAGAATGATTTGCTCAATAAATTAAATAGTAAGAATAATGACTATGATGTTAGAGTTGCAACTAGAGGTGGTAAAATGACTCAGGAACCTCTGTATCCTGAAGGCCACCCTAAGAGAATTGAGCAAGATTCTCATAGAGCTAATTTAGATGCACCTAGTTCTTCTAAGAAGAAGAAAAATAAAAATGATAGGACTTTACATGCTTCTAGTGAACCTGTAGCTGCCACACCTGAAAATCCCAATGATATATCTGTTTTCGATGCTGAGACACAATCTGGTAATCAACATGAACCTAGTGATAATATTAATAATCATGTTCATGATGATGCTCAACCTAGCAATGATAATGATGTAGAGATTGAATCTGCTCTTGATCTTCATAACCCACAATCAAAGAATCAACGTTATGATAAGAGAGACTTTGTTGCTAGGAAGCACGGTAGGGAAAGGGAACCATGGGTTCAGAAACCCATGCCTTTTCCTCCGAAACCATCCAAGAAAAAGGATGATGAGGATTTTGAGCGCTTTGATGAAATGATTAGACCTATCTTTTTGCGTATCCGGTTGACTGATGTGCTTAAAACAAATCCTTATGCCAAATATATGAAAGATATTATTACCAACAAAAGAAAGATACCTGAAGTAGAAATTTCCACCATGCTTGCCAATTACACTTTTGTGGGAGGAATGCCTAAGAAATTAGGAGATCCAGGAGTACCTACTATACCTTGCTCCATTAAGAGAAACAATGTAAAAACTGCTTTGTGTGATCTTGGAGCTGGTGTTAGTGTCATACCTCTCTCTTTATATCATAGACTTGACTTGAGTAAGTTGACACCTACTGAAATATCTTTGCAAATGGCTGATAAATCAAGTTCTATACCTGTCGGTATTTGTGAGGATGTGCCTGTTGTAGTTGCAAATGTTACTATTCTAGCGGACTTTGTTATACTTGATATTCCCGAGGATGATAGTATGTCTATTATTTTTGGAAGACCCTTTTTAAATACTCCAGGGGCTGCTATTGATTGCAACAAAGGCAATGTCACTTTTTATGTCAATGGTAATGAGCATATGTTACACTTTCCGAGGAAACAACCTCAGGTTTATAGTATCAATTATATTGGAAAAACTTCGACTATTACTATAGGAGGTTTTGAGTTTCCTATTAATACTATCAAGAAGGCATATGACATACTGATTGTTGGGGACATACATATCCCCATTGAGGTAACATAGTGTTATTCGAAAATTCTCCGGTTTCATGTTACTCGGAAAGAGTTTATTAATAAGACCTGATCAACCTTATTAATGGATTCCTTTTGATGAACATGGGATAGGTGAATCTAGATAGCACAAATCTTATGTACCCTCCTTTTACTTTTTGTTAATTAGGTTAAATAAAATAGCATTATCTGTCTGTTTACAGACTTATCCGTGCAATAAAAAATATCCCAAAAATAAAAGTTCTCCAAATGCCATGAAAATGAAATATGTTTTTTTCTAGAATATTTAAGAAAATATGGCACTGAACACACCGAGGGGAGCCAGCACGTGGCCTCGAGGGCACAGGGCGCGCCCCCTGCCTCGAGGGCCTCACGTGGCCCCCCTCCACTTATCCTTTCACCCATGCTCTTCTCCTTTCTCCCGAAAGAATCCCAAACCAGCTCAAACCCGAGTTCTAGCTCATTTTGCTGCCATTTTCGATCTCCTTACTCAAAGCACCATTCACCAAACTGTTTGAGGAGATTGTTCCTTGGTATGTGACTCCTCCATTGGTCCAATTAGTTTTTGTTCTAGTTCTTTATTTTTTCCAGATTTGTGCTGCTGTGGTGACCTTGTTCTTGAGCTTGCATGTCAATTTTTCTTGGTCCCAAGTAGTTCTAATGCATGATATAGCCTCTAGGCACTTATAGGAGTTGTTGCTATCAATCTTGTTGAGTTTGGTTAACTTTTATTGTGAGTTACTAAAAATTTCAGAAAATTTCAAAAAAATGTCTAGGAGAAACTTCCAAGGTGGTCCTTCAAGGAATCAAGAACCGAGGCTCATGTTTCGTGAGCCGGACGATGAACCACCGAGGGACGCGGATGTGCGGCCTTGTGAATGGCCGTCGGATGAATTTATGAGTCAAGCGGGCATTAAAGATGAATTTTACGCATATGTGTGTAACGCTGACCTCGAGGACTTCATGCACGATAAGTGTCTCCAATACCGTGGCTTAACTAATAGCTTCGTGAGAAGGTTTAAATTTTCATCTTCACGTAATTCTCACACTGTCTTGTTCGACCTTTATGATAAATCTTATACCATGGACTTAGAGGACTTTAATGTTGCCTGCAAGCTCCCACAGTGGGGCAGTATGAGTGATCCCCATAAATCTGAATTTAGATAATTCCTTGCTAGTATTACAGTGGGAGAATCCAGGTGTCGGTGTACTAAAGTAGGGGTACCTTAGTATCCCAAACTTGTGCACGGGCAGTTGCAGCGTCCCGTGGCAAGGCTTGCCGAGCGACCGCCAAGGTCCTCCGTGGTTCCTTAGGAGCCATTCAAGAACAAAGTATCCAAGGCAAGGAGACAAGGCCCCGGCAAGAGGAGCTTGCCGGGAAGGCCACTCAAGGCACAAAACCACTCAAGGCACAAGACCCTGGCAAGAGGAGCTTGCCGGGAAGGCCCTCCGAGGCATCTCAAGAAACTTGCCGCAACGCGCCACGCGTCCCGGCAAGGCCCGGTGAGCGACAAGGTCCCGGAAAGCGACAAGATAGTAGCCGCGGCAAGGCGCTTGCCGTGGCAAGCTTCCACCTAGTACCCACGCTCCAGCGCATCCACCCACGTGTCGCTCTGGGACCTTTCCAGGCGCACGTGGCGGAAGGCTGTGCAGCCAGGGGTACACGGTGGCAAGCAGCGATGACAAGACTACCGTCGTGGCGGACGGTGGCGCCCCTGACGGTCACTTTTTGCACTGTTTGGGCGACGGCGATGGGCATTTAATGCCCTTGTCCCCTACCGTCAGGGTTAGGTATGGAACACTGTTCCAACTACCAAGCTTTTTACATTTTTACCCCCAACTACGCTGCCACCTGTCGGTGACCCCTTGAGCATATAAAAGGAGGCACATGCGCACGTAGAGAGGGGATGGATCATTCTCACGCTCGGTCTTGCTAGCGGTTAGAGTGTATTGTAGCTCTCTTCGCTTCCGAGCAAGAACTCAATACGAATCAAAGCAGGAGTAGGGTTTTACGCATCCATGCGGCCCGAACCTGGGTAAACTCCTCGTGTGCACGCCTCGATCTGCTCATCGTGCATCCTCCGCCCCTTGCCGTACCGAAAAGGGGCTCTGGTCCCATAGGTGTTCGTGGGCGATCAGTTTCCCCGACATCTTTGGTGCGCCAGGTAGGGGGAGCGTCGAGGTTGTGTGAACCTGATCCGGCCTGCACACGGGATAGATCTTCAACTTCTTCATCAATATGCCGCCGAAGAAGAAAGCTTCGGAGGCAGCAGGTCCGTCCGCGTCGATCCCACCACCGCCAGAGGCAACGGCTGGTGGGGTAGACGCCGGTGGAAGGACGGACGTCGACGAGGGAACTCATGGCGCCGCCAAGTCCAAGGACAAGGCAGACGACCGGGCGCACTCCAATACCTCGGCGTCCGTACATGTACCGCACCCGTCTCAGGGGGTGCAGGACCGGCAACGTCATGGTACCCACGGTACCATACATTTGCTGGGCCAAGGCCAAGCCGGCGGATCTTGGGACGCTCAAGGCCAGCATGCACACCAACGTGCCAGCACGAGCAAGGCACGGTCGCCTGGACGGGATGCTGCTCCTTCTAACACGGTTAGAAGTCCGAGCGTGTCCCGCTCCTCGCACCGTTCGCCACCGCTACCCGCCATGCCAGCAGAAGCTCTAGCACGAGCTCAACTGCTCCTAGACTTCCCTCCAGCGGCAAACAAGGCCGACGACTGGAGGGCCACCATTCAGAGTCTCATCGCCTTCGCCAACGGCGACACTCTGCAGCAGCCGAGCACGTCGTGGCCGCGGCAAGTCAGCCAGGCGCGGGCTGATGGCGACAAGACCGGTGGGGGTGCAACCACCGTGCACTCCCCGCCCCGAAGGCCAAGATCGCCGACTCGCCGGGTCAACCTCGACAGCGACTCCACCGCGTCGTCGGATCCGCGAGCTCGTCGCGATCAGCGCCAAGTTCTTCAAGATCACCGACACAAAGACGCTCGTACTCCCATCGAGCGCCGAAGAGAAGCGCGGCGTCAGTCAGACCAGCGCGCTGGACCCACTGTCGACATGCAAGCGCCGGGGGGACCAGGCGACTTGCCGTACGCGGTAGGTTGTCCTGCGTTCACTCATGAGCTGCGGCAAGTCCAGTGGCCCAGCATGAAGAATTTCAAACCAGATGTGCCAGAGAAGTACGACGGCAAGACACATCCGTCGGAGTCCCTCAGCAGCTGCACCATCGCGGTGCAAGCTGCCGGGGGACGAGACGAGAAGATCCTTGCCAACTACTTCCCTCTGGTACTCAAACCCAACGTCAGGTCCTGGCTCATGCACTTGCCGGACAACTCCATTTCTTCTTGGGCAGATCTTTGCCATCAGTTTGTCAGTGCCTTTACAGGCGGCCACAAACCTCATGGCCAAGAGAGTGAGCTTCACCTGCTCGCCCAGAAGGAAGGAGAGCCCCTGCGCAAGTATATCCAGAGGTTCAGCCGTGTCCAGCACAACATCCCAGACGTCCACCCTGCCGCGGTTATCAGCGCGTTCCATCAGAACGTGCGTAACCGCAGGATGAGGGAGGACATGGTGATGTGCAAGATCCGAGACATTAGTGAGCCTTATAACCTAGCCGACAAGTGTGCACGCGCTGAGGAGGGGAGGAAACTCCCCGGAGAGGATACAGGCGCAGGGGGATCTGACAGTGAGGAAGCCGCCCCGGCAAAGAAAAACCGGCGACGGAACAACAGAAAGAAGAAGAACAAGGAAGTGCTAGTCATTGAGTAGTCCGGCAAGGAGGCTGGCGCCAAGAAAGCCCAAGTTCGTAGCTCCGGCAAGGAGACTGCCGCATGCACCAACTGCCAGGCTATGGCGGCCGCCGACAAGCAGGACGGCACCGACAAGCAGTACTGCAAGATCCACCGCACCAAGGGTCATGATCTCCAGAACTGCAAAAGGGTCGAGCAGCTTGTCGAGCAATAGAAGGCTGAGTACGAGCGGCGCGACAAGGAGAAGGCCCAAGGAGGTGGTGAGGGATCTGGCAAGAAGCGGCCATTCAACGGCCGGGGTGGACGCCGCGGCAAGGCCAAGCAGCGGCAAGGAGACAAACCTCCCCGCGGCCGCGACAAGGATGAAGACAACGACGCCGACGAGGACATAGATGATGGTGAGACCAGCGAGCAGGAGTTTCAGAAAGCCACAGAAGTTTTGTGCGTTGACGGCGGTGCTTCTCTGCACACTTCACACGGTCAACTCAAACAGTGGGTGCGGGAAGTCAATGCAGTAGAACCAGCTGTCGAATCGCGCAAACTTCTGAAATGGTCCAGCACGCCTATCATCTCTGATATTGAGGACCACCCTCATCGCACAACTGCGGTCGGGTGCTTGCTGATGTTGGTCTCACCAACTATCCGCAACCTCAAGGTCACAAAGATGTTAGTTTACGACTCGTCCGCCAGTTTCCTTGGGATACTTTCCTGGAGCTGCTGGAGGGCCGTCGCCACGCCTCTGAAGAACAGAGTGTGCTTGGCGCTGGGCTGGAGGTTCTCGTCGGTGGAGTACCCGAGATACTCCGCCCCCAGCTGCGCCAGCTCCTTGTCGATATCCGCGGCGGCGTTGACAAGACCCTCCATCCAGTGCTCGACGTTCTCCCTGAAGATGTTTTGGGTGACGGCAGCGCTCGCCAGCAACGCCTTCTCGGCTCTGATTTCCTCCTTCAGGGTCGCCTCCCGCTCCCTGGCGCCGTCCAGCGTCTCGGTCAAGGTCGCTAGCTTCAGCTCGAGATCGGCGATGGAGTCCTTGGCGGCGGTGAGCTCCTTGCCCTTATTGGCAAGGCGGACATGTAGCTCCGAATGGCTGTGGGCATCCTTCTCTCGCTCAAGCCTGAGCGCGGCAACCTCCTCGCCATTTGTCTTGAGGTTGGCTTCGAGCTGCGCCACCCTTGCTTCCAGCTCCTTGGCGGTCTCAGCAGCCGCGGCAGCATCCTTTGCTTCCTGAAGAGCTCTGCCAAGAGACTGCTCGCGTACGGCAAGTTCCTCCTCGTGACTGTCAAGGTTGACCTTCCGCTGCGCCAGTTCACCCTCCAGCGTGGACAGCTTTTCAGCGGCAAGCCGCTGCTGTTCCTCCCCTTCGGCCTTCTCGAGGATGAAGGCATGCTGCTCCTCGGCAAGTTGCTCCCGCTCCTCTGCCAAGGACCGGAGAGCTACTTGGTTGATGCCCCGGAGCTCCTCTGGGCGTTTCTCCATATCGACTCCCGCCTTGGCGACCAACGCTTCGCGGGACTCCAACTTGGCCTGCCGGGTGCATTAAAGTGACAGCAGCTTGCGCAGCAACCGCTCCTCCTGAGGCTCGCTGCTGCTGCTCGGCGCGTCGACAAGCTTCAGCCCGGCGGAGGCAAGCACCTCTCCGTCAAAGACCTTTGCCTCGACCGGCGCCCTGGACATGGACGCCCAAGGGAGCTGGATGAAGACATCGTCGCCGGCCTTTAAGTAGGCGCCTGGCTCGAGCTCGTCGAGGCTGGGGGCTGCGGCGGCGGCGGAGGGCTCGGCGGTCAGCATAGCGCCTGGCGCTCCTGCGGCCTCAGGGCCGTCAGTTTGACCGCCAGCCCTTCGTCGGCTGCTGCGGTGGCAGCCTCAGCGGCCTCTGCGCCGGCAGGATCGTCCGTGCCTACCGTTTCTTCGGCAATGACGGTGTCATCGGCAACGACCTCTGTCTCTATTGGCTCAGTTGCGGATGGGTCTGACGGAAGAAAAGAAAAGAAAAATAGTCAAGCAAATATCCAAAAAAGAGAATAATCGAAATAAGAAAAGCCAAGGGAAGCTTGAAGCAAAGGGATTACCTGCGCGGGCCGACTCTTCGGTAAGGTTCCTTGTCGAGGAGCTCTCCCTCGGCAGCGTGGTTGTAGCTCCCGCCGGCGGAGGGCCGCTAGTGTCATCCCTCGCCGGAGAGTTCGCCCTTGGCGGAGTATTATCCCTCGCCGGAGAGCTCGCCCTTGGCGGAGTATTCGCCCTCGCCGGAGAGCTCGCCCTTGGCGGAGTATTCGCCTTTGCCGGAGGGCTCTCCCTTGCCGGAGAGCTTCCCCTTGGCGGTGTGGTCGAAGCGTGCGGCACATCGGGGGCAGTCTCCTGGCGCTCCTGATGCTGCTGCTCTGCTCCTACACGAATCAAGGAACAAAACGTTAGTAAAGAAGAAGCACCCACGTGCGCCCAACAGCAGAAGGTGAACCACACTTACGCTGGGGGCTGCGCTGGGGGCTGCTCTGAAGATCGGTCGCTGGGTCCGGCAAGCTTGTCTCAGGAGCATCCCCTGCTCTCGTGGCGGACTCGTCCTCGATGACAATCACCGGGACCCTGGCCCTCTTTGCCGCCCTCTGGGCCAGAGTTCTGAAATAAAAAAGAACAAGTTCAGAGTGAGGCAAAAGAGATACAAGACAAACAACAAAAACTGAAGAAATGCAAGAACAACAAGAACTTACTCTTCTTCTTCCTCGTCGGAGCTGAGCGCGGAAAAGTCAAAGTCTGGCTCACGCACCCCGGCGCGAGGAGGTGGAGGAGTGGCCTCCCTCGGCCGCTTGGCGGGAGCAGGGACAGTGGTCTGAGAAGGCCCCGCTCCGGCTGCCGCAGAGGCGTGGGGAGCGGCAGGGGCAGAAGCAGAGGTCCGAGAAGACCCCGCTCCAGTTGCTGCAGAAGCTCGAGGCGCCCCCGCGGCAACCGAGCTTGTCGCGGTGGCGCGTGTCGTGCGGCGCGGCGGTTGTTGGCCCGTCTGCCGCTCCGTCACGTCCCCGGCCTTGCGGAGACGCGTCCTTGGTGGAGCTGGAGGCTCTGCTGGTGGTGGCGAGCTGCCCGAGGACGAGGAGGGAGAGGAGCCGATCTCCAGCGAGCCGCTCGTGTCCTCAAAGGGCCCGCTTGACTCGGCCCCCTGCTCGGCAGGCCTGCTTGACTCGACGCCCTACTCGGCGGGCTCGCTTGGCTCGGCGTCTTGCCCGGCAGGCTTCCCCGCTTTGAAGAATTCTTCTCACTCGGCAAGGCTTGCCGCCTCCGCTGCCTCCACCTCCTCCACGAAGTATCTGAACTCGCCCGCGGCAGCGGCTGCCGCCGCCTCTTCCAGCCTGGTGGCGATGTACGCCATCTCCTGGTCAGTGGTGTCGCGGGTGAGGCCTTTCTTCTCGTTGGAGTTGACTGGCATTTCTTCTACATTGTCGAAGAACTGCTGCACGGCTTCGTCGGTGGGCTCCTGCCAAGTTGGGTCGATCCCATGCGAGTCGCACAACGGCATCATTGCGCGGATGCGGCTGAGCGCAGAATTGTTGCACAGCGGGACGACGCCGCACGGCAACCTGAACCATTCAGGATGGTCTGGGTCGTACTTGAACAGCTCCTGCAGCATCCCGTTGAGCTCCAGGACAGTGATGTTATAGTTGAGGCCCGGGCGCAGCCTCATGATGTCTGCCGCGTTCTCAAACTCCCAGGCGAGCCTCTTCCTCTCCTGCAGGGGGGCGATGCAGCGACGGAGAAAGTCTGCACCAACTGCGCCTATAGTCAGCCCGGCAAGCCTAAGGCGAAGAATCCGGGCAGTGGCAATCTTCAATCTACTATCCTTCGGGGCCAAGTCACTCCAATCGTTGACGCGTACTACTGGAGCTTGGCGCCGGGCAGTGAATGGCTGCGAGTTCTCCTCTATAATCCAACACCAATTGGCTCTCCACTCATCCCATTTGCCGCGGAGCTCTCCCTTTAGATACGCCTCCTTCTTGTGGGTCCTCGAGATCCAGGAGATCCCGCCAAACAGAGGCTCTCCTCTCTCTACTCGGGGCGTAAAGTAATGGCGGAAAAGAGCTACATTGGGGAAGACTCCGACAAAATTTTCGCACAGATGTGCGAAAACTGCCATGGTCAGAACGGCGTTCGGGGTGAAGTCAAGGAGATGGAACCCGTAGGTGTTCATGATATCGCAGAAGAACTCAGAATAGGGCGGGCAGAGCCCGCAGTAGAAAAACAGGGCGAAGAACGCATATCCGCCCGGGAACATCTCGCAAGCAATGGCTGGGAGTACCTTGGTGCGCAGATGCGCCCGCGTCTCCTTCGCCCAGAAAAGGTAGAACTTGTCCCTCAGCTCCCTCGCGCCAAGCTGGGGGGGGGGGGG
>LR738712.1:207439551-207506156 GCA_902687465.1 Secale cereale
GGGGGGGAAGACAGCCCGCTTCTTCCGCAGCGCCGCGAGCCGCAGCGCCTCGGCCGACTTCACGGTCTTCCCCTTCTCGTCTTTCGGAGCCATGGCGGGAACGATGAGGGGGGTCGACGGCGCTGGTGGTTCTGGTGGCGACGGGAGACGGAGCGCTGCTCTCTTTCGAGCTTTCGGGAAGAAGGGGAGCAGCGGAGGTTCTCAAGATTGAAGCAAGCAACGGGCGGATGGACGAACTGCCCCTGTTTCCCCTGCTTATAAGGGGGAAGGGGGCGGACGTTCCGCATTTCTAATTAAAGAACTCCCCCACGATCTCTCCCACGACGCCGCATTAAACGCGAGTCGTTAAGGGAGGGCGCGGTGGATACAGAGTGGGATACGGCGTGCCGCAGGCCGCGCGTGCCCGTGCACTGTTTTGGGCCTGGACCAACAGCGCTTGGCACCGTGTATGGCCCAGGCCCGGGGGCTCCTGTCGGTGTACTAAAGTAGGGGTACCTTAGTATCCCGAACTTGTGCACGGGCAGTTGCAGCGTCCCGCGGCAAGGCTTGCCGAGCGACCGCCAAGGTCCTTCGTGGTTCCTCTGGAGCCATTCAAGAACAATGTATCAAAGGCAAGGAGACAAGGCCCCGGCAAGAGGAGCTTGCCGGGAAGGCTACTCAAGGCACAAAACCACTCAAGGCACAAGACCCTGGCAAGACGAGCTTGCCGGGAAGGCCCTCCGAGGCATCTCAAGAAACTTGCCGCAACGCGCCACTTGTCCCGGCAAGGCCCGGTGAGCGACAAGCTCTCGGAAAGCGACAAGATAGTAGCCGCGGCAAGGCGCTTGCCGCGGCAAGCTTCCACCCAGTACCCACGCTCCAGTGCATCCACCCACGTGTCGCTCTGGGACTTTTCCAGGCGCACGTGGCGGAAGGCTGTGCAGCCAGGTGTACACGGTGGCAAGCAGCGATGACAAAACTACCGTCGTGGCGGACGGTGGCGCCCCTGACGGTCACTTTTTGCACTGTTTGGGCGACGGCGATGGGCATTTAATGCCCTTGTCCCCTGCCGTCAGGGTTAGGTATGGAACACTGTTCCAACTACCAAGCTTTTTGCATTTTTACCCCCAACTACGCTGCCACCTGTCGGTGACCCCTTGAGCATATAAAAGGAGGCCCATGCGCACGTAGAGAGGGGATGGATCATTCTCACGCTCGGTCTTGCTAGCGGTTAGAGTGTACTGTAGCTCTCTTCGCTCCCGAGCAAGAACTCAATACAAATCAAAGCAGGAGTAGGGTTTTACGCATCCGTGCGGCACGAACCTGGGTAAACTGCTCGTGTGCACGCCTCGATCTGCTCTTCGTGCATCCTCCGCCCCCTGCCGTACCGAAAAGGGGCTCTGGTCCCATAGGTGTTCGTGGGCGATCAGTTTCCCCGACAACAGGGACGTCACACAAGCCACCACGGGGAGCATACATTTTCCTGCTATTCATTACTTTGCTCTTTTTATCGGTAGATGCATAAATGGTAAAGATGAGGCTTGTTACATGTGTGTCCCTGATCTTAGTGTTGTCAGGAGTGATGTACAAGGTGATAGGCAATATAATTTAGGAGCAATTGTTGCACGTAGACTACACCATAGTGGTTTGTATGGAGATTTATTTGGTGGGATCTATGCTACTCGCATAGCCCGCTATCTTGGTGTGTCTGTGCATCCACATGATGAACCTTTACCTGCTGCTTATTTAGACTAATGCTATGGCTAGTCATCATTTTATAGAGTGGGATAATCAAACTCTCAAATATCGACTAATCTTTAACCGGCAACATGCCATTCCTATTGTTCTTCCAGCCCCTAGTTTGTTTAACTTTCAGGAAAAGGGAAGATACACTATAACTATGGAGGAGGCAAATGCCTATTAAAACATGACGGAGGCAAACTGCCCTCGAGCTACAGCTCAGCAGGCAGCATCTGCTGCATCTCAGTACGACCCCAACTACAACTTTGGATATCCGTCCGGCCAGTACTGGCCATAGACCAACTTAGGCCAAAACCCTAAGCTTGGGGGAGTACGTGTTTCTCACCGACTTACATTCATGTTCACACTTTATTCTAGTTGTCGATGCTCGCACTCTTTCACTGTAGCATCCATGCTTAGTTTAAAATTTCTTTTTCTTAGTCTTTTTCTTGTGTGCTAGAAAAACCCAGAAAAACAAAAAAATATTAGTAGTATCTAAAAATGAAAACCTAAAAAGATTCCCGTTCTTTTTTGCTTGTTGGGAGCTTTCCCGTGTAAATAGTTTCTTTTCATTTCTTTAGGGGTTAAGAGTAGAAGACCATGATTAAAATGCTTAGTGGCTGTCATATGCTTTGTTGTTGATTTAATCTTGAGCCATATTACCTTGTCTTCTCTCTTGTATTAAATGCCCGTATATTCCAGCTTAGTTCAATGCACGTGCACTATTATTATTTTCCACACCATTCGGTAGTGCGAGTGAAAGGCAATAAGGATGATATATGATGAACTAATTGAGATAAGAAAAGCTGGTATGAACTCGACCTCTCTAGTTTTTGTAAATATGATAGCTCATCGTTCTTGATTCAGCTTGTTATGAATGAAACATGCTTGCAATGACAATTAGAGATCATAGCTGCTTATGCCGTGCTTAATTAGCTGAGAGTCTATAATGGTCTATCTTGCGTTCCAACATGATATTAATATGGTTGTGATGTGGTATGATGGGTGGTATCCTCCTCTGAACGATTTAAGTGACTTGATTTGGCACATGTTCATGCATGTAGTTGAAACAAATCAACATAACCTTCACGATATTTATGTTCATGTTGATTTATATCCTACTCATGCTTGCATTCATTGTTGATTAATTTTAATGCATGTTCATGACCGTTGTTGCTCTCTAGCCGGTGCTTCCCAGTCTCTTTCTAGCCTTCACCTATACTAAGCGGGAATACTACTTGTGCATCCACTTCCATAAACCCCAAATTTATTCCATATGAGTACACCATACCTTCCTATATGCGGTATTTACCTGCCATTCCAAGTAAAATTGTATGTGCCAAACTCTAAACATTCAAACGAAATTCTATTTTGTATGCTCGAATAGCTCATGTATCAACTAGGGATATCTCTATCTTCCATGCTAGGTGGGTCATTCTCATGATGAGTGGACTCCGCTCATCATTCACGAGAAAATGGCTGGTAACCGGGATGCCCAGTCCCATGCTCAAAATCATAATAATTAAACAAAACTCCCCCAGGGTTGTTGCTTGTTTGGACGGTAACCCGTGGATTCGGCTGGCCGTGGAGTGTGCTTGTTGGTGGTTGGGGGAGTATAAACTTTACCATTCTGTTTGGGAACCGCCTATAATGTGCGTACATTGGGAGATATCGAGATTCTTGATTGTTATGTTGACAATGAAAGTATACCGCTCAAAATGTTATTCAATCTCTATTTAAAAAATCGAGCTCTGGCACCTCTACAAATCCCTGCTTCCCTCTGAGAAGGGCCTATCTATTTACTTTTATGCATGGTTATTTATCTTAGATACCATTATCGGAGGGAATTTCTTGGGTAGCCACACCGTTGATTATTATAAAGCTATGACTAAATTATTTGGCTCACCACCTCTTATGGTTAATGCAAAGGTTAGAAATCATTGAAAACAAAGTTGCTACGGTAGAATTGGTAGAAAACTTGGATAGAAAAATTCATAATGAAATCACTCAATATGGATCCAAGGTAGGAGTTGTTCTGAAATTTTTTAAGGAAAAAAGCCCATCGTTAAAGAAAAGCTAGATCAGGATTCTACTAGAATCAATAGCTTGACGATGTTATCACTACTGTGCGTTCCGCTCTTTCCGCTATAAAAACTACTCCAAATACCTCCACTAAATTATGTAAGTTCATGTATGTCCCTAAGGACAAGGGTGAAACATCTGGACTTGCGGATCTCAAATCCATAAGTGTTCACCCTAATTTTCTTACTTTTGCAAGAGACCCTTTTGACACATTAGAATTTCTTGATTTCTTGCCCAATAATCATAAGTGCTTAATCAAAGAATTGCCTTCCATGGATGGCAATACCTAGATCTATCTTGTATCGTGCCTAGCTAGGGGCGTAAAACGATAGTGCTTGTTGGGAGGCAACCCAATTTTTCTTTTTCTGTTTTTGTTGCTGTTGGGAATAAATATTGCATCTAGCCTCCGATTAGATGTGGCTTCATGTTTTATTAGTGTTTGTGCCAAGTAGAACCTTTGGTAAGACTTGTGTGAAGTTTATATGATCTTGCTGTGAAAAACAAAATCATTAGCACTAGCTAAAGTAGTCGTGGGATTTTTACTGGAGCTTGCTTTTTAGTTGATTCTCTTTGCTTCTGATTGGTAGACAAATTGCGCAAATTTACCAATTTAGTTTGAATTTTTTGGAGTTCAGAAGTAGGGGAACCATGCAGATTACTACAGACTGTTCTGTCTTTGACATATTCTGTTTTTTGTGTGTTGTTTGCTTATTCCGATGCATCTATGAGTAATATTGGAGGATATGAACCATAGAGAAGTTGGAGTACAGTAGGTTTAACACCAATATGAACAAAGAATGAATTCATTGATGTACCTTTGAGTAGTGGTTTGCTTTCTCATACTAACGGAGCTCACGAGAATTTTTGTCTAAGTTTTGTGTTGTGAAGTTTTCAAGTTTTGAGTATTGCTTTGATGGACTATGGAACAAGGAGTAGCAAAGACCTAAGCTTGGGGATGCCCATGGCACCCCAAGTAAATTCAATATAATCAAAAGCCTAAGCTTGGGGATGCCCCGGGAAGGCATCCCCTCTTTCGTCTTCATCCATCTGTAACTATACTTGGAGCTATATTTTTATTCGCAATATGATATGTGTTTTTCTAGGAGCGTCTTCGTCGGGGGAAACTGTCCACCACGAGCACCTATGGGACCGGAGCCCCTTGTTCGTGCGGTAAGGGAGCGGAGGGAGCACAAAGAGCAGATCGTGGTGAGCACGCGGGCAGTTTACCCAGGTTCGGGCCGCGATGGACGCGTAAAACCCTACTCCTGCTTGATTGTATTGAGTGTTGGAGCTCGGGAGCTTGAAGAACTAGCTATACCGAGCGAATGAGTGATCTAGGTTCTGAACCTCCTCTACGTTGTGCATGGGCCTCCTTTTATAGCTCAAGGGGTCACCGACAGGTGTCAACGTAGGAGAAAGGGTAAAAATGTAATAGTGGTGGTAGTTGTAACAGTGCGGGAATAGTGGAGCAACAGTGCATGAACAGTGGTCGCTACCTACTTTGATAGTGGGGGACAAGAGCATTTAATGCCCGTCGCCGTCGACCCCAAAAGCGCCCGCCCTTGCGTCTCTGTTTGCCACGGCGATGGCTTTACCACCGTGGAGTGCCACCGTGTCCCCCAGGCTGCACAGCCATCCGCCACGCGTCCCTGGAGTGGCCCCAGGGCGACGCGTGGTTCGATGAGCTGGAGCGCGGGCACATAGCGCAACTCTCCCCGGCAAGCACCTTGCCGGGGTCTTGACCTTGCCGGGTCCGGAAGCTTGTCGCTCCCCGGGCCCTGCCGGGGCGCATGTTGCGCCGAGGCATGTCTTCTGTAATGTAATCTTCTGGCCTTCCTGGCAAGCTCCTCTTGCCAGGGTCTTGTGCTAGTGAGGTAATCTTGAGCCCGGGACGGCCTTCCAGGCAAGCTCCACTTGCCGGGGTCTTGATCTTCTGTCTTGTATACTTTGTTTTTGAATGGTCTTATATGGAGCAGGAAGGTCTCCGGCAAGCGCGTGGTAGGCCCTGCCGCGGGAAGCTGCTACTGCCCATGCACAAGTTGGGGTACTGAGGTACCCCTACCTTAGTACGCCGACAGGAGCCCCCGGGCCTGGGCCACACGCGGTGCCGAGCGCTGTTGGGCCAGGCCCAAAACAGTGCACGGGCACGCGCGGCCCACGGCACGCCGAATCCACATCCGCATCCGCCGCGTCCCTCCGTAACGGCACGCGTCGATTGCGGCGTCGTGGGATGGGACGTGGCCACGTTCTTTTAATGGAAAGAGCGAAACGTCCCCCACTTCCCCATAAAAGCAGAGGAAGCAGGAGCGGTTCCCCTCCTACGCCTTCATTGCTTCTTCTTCCATCTCCAGAGATTCCCCCTTGCGCTCCGCCTCCACACCTCCTCCGCCGTCTTCCGCATCCGCGGCGCCGTCGGACTCTTCGTCCCCCTTCCCTCGCCGCCTCCGCCATGGCCCCGAAGACCGAGAAGGCGAAGGCGGAGAAGACCAAGAAGGAGAAATCTGACAAGGCGGCGAGGCTTGCTCTTCTGCGGAAGAGGAATGTCGTCTTCGTGCCGCGGCTCAGCGCGCGGGAACTCTGGAACAAGTACTACTTGTTCTGGGCCAAGGAGACCAAGGCGCATCCTCGGACCAGAGCCTATCCCGCCGCCGCCAAGGACAATTATCCCGGCGGGTACTTCTTCTTCGCAGCTTTCTTTCATTGCGGCCTTTGTCCCCCTTTTTCCGACTTTTTCTGCGATATCATGCAAGCCTACGGCCTCCACCTTCTTGACTTCACCCCCAACGCCATCCTCACGATGGCGGTTTTCGCACATCTGTGCGAAAACTATATTGGGATCTATCCGAACGTACCGCTGTTTAGGCACTTCTTCACCCCTAGAGTAGAAGCCGGCGCTCCCCTCTCCGGGGGGATTTCTTGGGTCTTCCGCTTGAACAAGAAGGAGTCCTACTTGCCGGGGGAACTCCGCGGCAAGTGGGAGGAGTGGCGTGCGGACTGGTGCTGGATAGTCGAGGACGAGCCGCAACCTTTCACTGCACCGCGCACAACAGCCATCGTGCGCGGCAGGGACTGGAGTGAGCTGGACTCGGACGACATCAAGCTCAACGTCGCCCTCATCAGGATTCTTCGTCTCCGGGTAGCAAAGTTGTCCGTCGGAGAAGTAGGAGCAGATTTCCTCCGCCGCCGCATTGCCCCTCTACAGGATATGAAGAGGCCGGCATGGGAGTACGGCAACGCGGCGGACGTAATGAGATTGCGCCCGGGGCTAAACTTCAACTTCACGGCGCTGGAGCTGAAGGGGATGGTCCGGGAACTCTTTAAGCACGACCCGGCCCACCCAGAGTGGTTCAGAGCTCCCCGGGGAGTAATGCCCCTCTGCAACAGCACGGCCCGGGATCCCCTTCGCGCCATGATGCCCGCATGCGACTCGCATGGCGTGGACCGCACATGGATACCGGCCAAGTCAGCAGACATCATGAGCTTCTTCGACAACCTGGTGGAGGTGCCGAAGAACAAAGATGAGATCAAGGGTTTCACCCGGGACACCACCGACCAGGAGATTGCTTATATAGCTTCTCGGGTTGAAGAGGCCGCTGCAGCCGTAGCGGCAGGAGAGTTTGGCTTTACAGTCGAGGAGGCAGAGGCTGCGGATGCGTCCTGCCAAGCAGAGGAGGCGGAGATCCGCAGGCTGCTGCAGCTTCCTCCCGACGAGCTCGCCGGGGTCCCTACTTTGAGGCACTCCGGGATCCCCGGAATTGTGACCGGGGCCGCCGCGAGAGGCGGCACTGCCGGAGGAAACAGAGGCGCCGCAGGGAGCGGAGGCGCCGGAGGGGGCGGAGGCGCCGGAGGGAGAGTGGCCGCAGGGCAGGGCGCTGGGCCCAGCAAGCCTGCCGAGGAGGAGGAGGAGGAGGAGGACGTCGAGGCCGACGAGGACTCCGACGGGTCTCTGGGGCTCTATGCTGACGACGTCTCCTCGTCATCGGAGACCTCCCCGCCTCGGGCAAGTCCCAAGCGGTCTCCGCTGATACGTCTCCGCAAGGCGACGACGGGGACGAGGGCGCAGGCGCCCCGACAACAACCAACTCGCCGGGCGGCGCGGGCTACCCGGGGAAGTCAAGCTGCGACGGGGGCGCCCGGCGCACCAACCACGGCGGGGGCGACCCGCACACAGGCCACGGCGGGGGCGACCCGCGCACAGGCCATGGCGGAGGCGCCCCGCACGTCAGCGCCAAGCGGAGGATGGTCTTCGCAGAGCGGAGCAGCTGCTCCGCCTGCTCCCCGGGCCTCGGAGTCCACAGGGGCCGGGTCCTCGCAGCCCCCAGCCCCGGGGACCGCCAAGCGCCCGAGGGAGTCTTCGCCTCCTGCTCCTCGCGCGGACGCGCCTCAGGTGGCGTTCGACTTCTCCGCCCTGAGCGACGACGACGACGACGAGGAACAGGAGTAAGAACTCGAGGCTTTGTATCTTCTTTAACTTTGTCTTGATTCTTGTTGATTCTGATCTTGCTTCTTGTTTTGATTTCAGGACCCTGGCCCAGCGAGCAGCGAAGAAGGCCAAGGTTCCCGTCGTCGAGGTCGCGGACGACTCGCCCGTCGCGGCGACTGGGGACGCGCCGGAGACGAGCCTGCCGGACCCGAGCGCAACTCCGAGGAGTAGCCCCCAGCGTAAGTTTGGTTTCAATCTTTCCGCTCGTCGGGCGCGCTTGAGGAACTTGCTTATATTGACACCTTGCTGTTCTTGTTTTTGCCTTGATTGTTTTGTGCAGAGGTGGAGCCGCAGCCACAGGAGCATCCGGAGACCGCTCCCGAAGAGCTGCAGGCCCAGCCGTCCCCGCCAAGGATGAACCCTCCGGCAAGGGAGAGTGCCCCGCCAAGGGCGGGTACCCCGCCAAGGGCGAGCAGCCCGGCGAGGGCGGCCACCCCGCCAAGGCAGAGCTCCCCGGCGAGGGAGCCCGCCGTCGACGAAGTCCGCCAAGGTATGTTTTGCAACTCCGTCTTCTTGAACTCGTCTTTTTTGGATATTTGCTTGAACCTCTTCTTCTTTTTCTTCTTATTCTAGATCTTCCTCCCCCAGAACAGATGGAGACGGAAACCATCAGCGTGGTGGAGGGCGCGCAGGGCGACGGCGGCAACGCCCCTGTCGCTGAGGACACGGCGGGAGCCGCCGAGCCGGCTGCGGAGGAGACTGCTCCGGCCGCAGACGCAGCGGCCGGGGAGGGGGACGGCGGCCATACTGCCGGCACGGAGGCGGCAGGAGCGTCGAGCGCTGCGTCGGCCGCCGACCCCTCCACCGAAAAGGAGCCGTCTGCCTACTATCTTGAGGCCCCCAACGGCGTCTACATCCAGGTGCCGTGGGGATCTTCGTCGCGAGCCCCCGCGGAGGGAGAGGCTTTTGATGGAGAGGTTCTCGCCTCCGCGGGACTGAAGATCGTCGAGGCGCCCGGCGGAAGCGACGGGCCCGAGGAGGAGAAGCTGCTTCATCTGCTCCTGGCCCTTTACCGGGCCAGGCAGGCGAAGCTCGCGTCTCGGGAGGCCCTTGCCGCCAAGGCCGCCGCCGATATGGAGAAGCGCGCGGCGGAGCTCCGCGCCGCCAACCAGGCTGCCCTCCGCGACGTGGCGGAGGAGCGCGAGAGGCTCGCCAGGGAGTACCAGGAGTGGCTCCTGGAGAAGGCCGAGGCCGAGGAGCAGCAGCGACTCGCCGGAGAAGAGCTGTCCCGGCGAAAAGGAGAGCTCACCCAACGGATGGTCAACCTCGACTCCCACGAGGAAGACCTTGCCGCCCGGGAGCAGGCCCTTGGCGGAGAGTTGAAGGAGGCGAAGGCCGCCGCGGCTGCCGCGGAGACCGCCAAGGAGGAGCTCGCGGCCAAGGTTGCGCAACTGGAGGAGTCACTGAAGGCGAGCGTGGAGAGGGTCACTGCGCTCAACACAGAGCGCGAGAAGGACGCTCACACTAACTCCGAACTCCAGGTGCGCCTCTCCAAGCAGGGTGACGAGCTGAAGGCCGCCAAGGATTCAATTGAGGATCTGGAGCTGAAGGTTTCCACGTTGAAGGACTCGCTCGACGCCGTCCGGGACCAGGAAACCAAGCTGAAGGAAGAGCTCCGCAGGGAGCGAGGCTTGGTGGAGAGCGCCAACACTGCGGCTGAGAACTTCCGCCGGACCGTCGAGGTGTGGACCGATGACTTGGTGGCCTCTGCATCCAACATCGACACAGAGCTGCTGGCGCTGAAGGTTGAGCATCTCATCTACTCTCCGGATCCAAACCTCCCTCACAGCGCCAAGCTCAGCCTCTTATTCAGAGGGATCGCTCCGGCTCTTGCAGATCTTCGGAAGAAGCTCCCCGCGCAACTGGCCGAGGAGTCACGCCAGTTCTGCGCGGGAACCTTGGAGCGCGTTCTGACGAAGATAGTATACCGCAATCCTGGTATAAACCTCGCCAACGTTCTCCGCAGCTTGCCGGCCGACGCAGATATGGAGGCGCTGAAGGCGCAGGTCGCCCACATTATCGCCAAAGCGAACAAGATCTCCAGGATTGAAGGCGACCGCGTAGACTAGGCCTCCTTTTCCTTTATCTCTTTTGTTGCTGCATAGGGTGTTATGAACTCATTAATCATTGCGACAAGTTATCCCTTGTAAGATATTTATCTTATTTTGATCAATCAGTGCAATGTTATCTTCCTTGTCTTGGTCATTTACTTTGTATGTTTTTCACCCTACGCTTCCAGGGAGCTTGCCGGCAAGGGGTCTTTGCCGCGAGCGCTGAGTACTGGACTCTGAGCAGCCTGCTGGCCAAGGTCTTACCGGCAAGCAACCTTGCCGCAACTAGTCGCAACGCACTTAGCTTGTTGAGTGAACTCGAAAACGAAACAAGGGCGCGACACTTGCCGCAGCTCACTTAAGTCGTTGAGCGTACTCGAAAACAAGATAAGGGTGCGGCTAGTCACGGGTAGGTTCCTCCGCGCACAGGTTTTTCATACAAAGTGTGATTGTTCAAGGAAGACAACTAAAATTTAAAAATTTGAACTGGTCAAATTCTAATAACTTAGCTTTCATATATCGCTTGCTTCCCGGTAAGGCTTCTCTTTCTTGAACAGCACTTGGTTCATCTTCCATCTCCTTCCCCCCCGGCAAACTTGTGCGCGAGGAACATTCCTTCTGCTTAAGAGGCAAGGAAAAAGAAGAGGGAAACAAGTATATGGCCTTTCGGCGTGCTAATGCTTACCGGATACGTATGTTGCACAAGAGATGCCAAATAACGCATGCAAATAGCGAAGAAAAGCATGAAAAGGCAAATAGCGCAAAACACAAAAGCTTTACTGATGCACGGGGTCTGCGCCCGGCTTTGTACAAAGGGTTACATGCAACGGTGGCAAAGCTTGTACAAAAGGTGGTTGCCGGAGCGGATCACGGCAACCGCGCCTTATGGGTGAAACTTGCGAAGATGCTCTATGTTCCAGGAGTTGCTCACCGGTAAGCCTTCTTCGGTCTCAAGGCGGACAGCGCCGGGCCTCGTGACTTGTCTCACCCGATAAGGGCCTTCCCACTTCGGCGTCAACTTGTTGGAATTCTTGGCGGACTGAACACGCCGAAGAACAAGGTCGCCTTCCTCGAGACTCCTGGCCTTGACCTTGCGGCTATGATAGCGGCGCAAGGCTTGCTGGTATCGAGCAGCTCGTACGGCAGCCTGGAGACGTTCCTCCTCGAGGAGCAATGCATCATCTTGCCGCAGTTGCTCTTGCTCGAGCTCACCATAAGCGAGCACTCGAGGAGATCCGTATACGAGTTCCGTGGGGAGAACTGCCTCTGCTCCATAGACTAGAGCAAAGGGTGTCTGTCCGGTGGCTCGACTTGGTGTCGTTCTGATTGACCAAAGAGCCGCCGGTAGCTCCTCTATCCAGTTTTTTCCGCACTTACGCAGCCTGTCAAAGGTCCTTGTCTTGAGTCCGCGCAGCACTTCAGCATTGGCCCTCTCTGCTTGACCGTTGCTCCTCGGGTGAGCAACAGAAGCGAAACAGACCTTGGCGCCAAGGTCTTGGACGTACTGCATGAAGGTGCGACTAGTAAATTGTGTACCGTTGTCGGTGATGATCCTGTTAGGGATTCCGAAACGGCAAACAATCGACCTGAAGAACCTGACCGCTGACTGTGCTGCCACCTTTCTCACTGGTTCCACTTCTGGCCACTTTGTGAACTTGTCGATTGCGACGTACAAGTACTCAAAGCCCCCGACAGCGCGAGGGAAAGGGCCGAGGATATCGAGCCCCCAGACCGAGAAGGGCCAGGACAAAGGGATCGTCTGGAGAGCTTGAGCTGGCTGATGAATTTGTTTTGCATGGAACTGGCACGCTTCACACTTGGTTACTAGTGCAGTTGCATCTTGGAGGGCTTCTTGCCAAAAGAACCCTTGCCGGAAAGCTTTCCCGGCAAGCGCCCTTGCGCCAATATGGTGGCCGCATATGCCTCTGTGTATTTCCGCCAACAGCTTCTGTCCATCTTCTCTGGAAATGCACTTCAACCTGACACCATTGAGTCTTCTTCTGTACAGCTCATTGTCCACGAACTGGTACATACTTGACTGCCTGGTTATCTTCTCTATTTCTTCTGGGTCGTCGGGATGTTCTCCAGTTTGCAGAAAACGGACGATCTGCTGTGCCCATGCCGGAGCCCGAGGCTCAACGGCAAGGACTAAAGGCATGAGTGCCGCTGCGGGGACCTCAGCTTCTACGGCAAGAACCTCTGGTTCTGCCGGAGCTGACGGTCCCCCGGCAAGCTCGCCGGGGCGAGGCTTGTCGGGAACGTTTGCTTCAACTATACATATCCGGGGATCTGCAGGAGCAAACCGTTCCTCAGCGTTCTGTTTGTTGATCTTGGGGACCTTGGCGGCGGTTTCAGGAAGACCCGCCGGCAAATAGTCATCGGAGACCAACTTTCTCTTCTTGGACTGCCCAATTGATGGTGTAACGGATGGTTGAGTCAGCTTGAGCAAGAAGGTCCCTGGTTCCACAGGTAACTTCATTGCCGCACACTTCGAAAGGCCATCTACAATTTCATTCTGAGCTCTCGGGACGTGCTCCATCTGCAGACCTTCAAAGTGCTCTTCAAGCTTCCTCACTTCATCTACATAAGCTTCCATCAAAGGGCTCTGGTAACTCTTGTTAACTTGTCGGACCACCAACTGAGAATCTCCCCGCACAATCAGCTTCCTGATCCCAAGTTCGGCCGCAATCCTGAGGCCGGCGAGCAAACCTTCATATTCAGTAGTGTTGTTTGTCGCTTGCTCCCTGGGAAAGTGCATCTGGATAACATACTTGAGGTATTCTCCGGTGGGCGCTATGAGTACCACACCAGCTCCAGCGCCTTGCAGCGAGAAGGCACCATCAAAGTACATTACCCATTCACTTGTCGCTTCTTGTACGGGTACACTTGTCTCTTGAACTTCTTCATCGGGTGTCGAGGTCCACTCAGCTATGAATTCTGCCAAAGCTCGGCTCTGTATGGTTGAGGTACTTTCAAACTTGAGACCAAAGCTTGACAGCTCCAGTGCCCACTCAACGATCCTGCCTGTTGCTTCTGGATTGTGCAATATCCTCTTCAGCGGAAAGCGAGTGACCACTGTTATCTCATGTGCCTGGAAGTAATGGCGCAGCTTTCTCGAGGCCATGAGGAGGCCGAAAAGCAACTTTTGCACCCCGGAGTATCTTGATCTAGCCCCCTGCAAGAGGGAACTCACAAAATACACCGGGCGCTGCACCATCTTCTTCCGTATTTCTTGCTGTTCCTACGCAGAGTTGTCCTTGTCGGGGCCAGAGCTTGTCGGAGCAGCCCCCTGCTTGTCGCTGGATTCGCTTGCCGGTGGTGCAGACTCCTCGTCGGCCTCCCTCTCCGCTACTAACGCAGCACTAACCACCTGGTTGGTGGCCGCTAGGTATAGCAGCAACTTCTCCTGTGGTCTAGGTGCGACAAGTATTGGAGTGGAGGATAGGTACCGTTTCAAGTCCTGCAGCGCTGCCTCCGCTTCTGGAGTCCACTTCATGGGACCTGCCTTCTTCAAGATTTTGAAGAAAGGAAGGGCGCATTCTGCAGACTTCGAAATGAACCTACTGAGGGCAGCCACACAACCTGCAAGCCTTCTGACATCCTTGACGCGCTTCGGGGCTTCGATCTGCTCGATGGCTTTAATCTTGTCGGGGTTAGCTTCAATCCCTCTCTGTGACACAAAGAACCCGAGAAGCTTGCCGGAGGGGACTCCAAAAACGCACTTCTCGGGGTTCAACTTAAGCTGTATCTTGCGCAGGTTCTGAAATGTCTCTTCCAAATCTTGGACCAGGGTATCCTTGCTCTTGCTCTTCACCACGATGTCATCCATGTAAGCCTCTACATTTCTGTGGATCTGTGGCTCGAAAGCAGTGTGCACTACCCTTGCAAATGTTGATCCTGCATTCTTCAGTTCAAATGGCATGCGTATGAAGCAATAAGTGCCACATGGAGTGATAAATGCAGTCTTCTCTTCATCTTCTTTGGCCATAAAGATCTGGTGGTAGCCTGAATATGCATCAAGGAAAGAGAGCAGCTCACATCCGGCAGTGGAGTCAACGATCTGGTCAATGCGCGCCAAGGGGAATGGATCCTTGGGACATGCTTTATTCACATCGGTGAAGTCTATACATAGTCTCCACTTCCCATTGGCATTGCGCACGACGACTGGGTTTGCTAACCACGTCGGATGGATCACGCCTCTAACTAGGCCCGCTGCTTCTAGTTTCTTGATTTCCTCAGCTATGAATTCTTGGCGCTCTACGGCTTGCTTTCTGACCTTCTGCTTGACGGGCCGCGCATGAGGACAAACAGCAAGCTTGTGCTCAATTACCTTCCTGGGAACACCGGGGATGTCGGATGGTTGCCAGGCAAACACATCGACATTCGCCCGCAGGAAGGCAACGAGCGCGCTTTCCTATTTGCTGTCAAGCGTGGCGCTGATGGTGAAGGTACCACCAGTGCCGTCCTCCTTGGCGGACACCTTCTTGGTTGCTGGAGGAGCGGCCATCCCCTTCTTACACTTGCCGGTGGAGCTCGATGGAACGTCCTCGACGGCAGCGCAGCACTCCTAAGAGGTGTGGTTGCCGGAGTGGGCCCCAGAGCACTTGCCGGACTTGGTCTTGGTCTTCTTCCCCCCGGGAGCTTCAGCGGCAAGTGTGTCCTTCTTGGCTGCGGCTGCTGCGTCCCGGTAGATCTTGTCGGCGCAGACAAGCGCGTCTTTCTTGTCGCCATGGACAGTGATGACGCTTATCGGCCCCGACATCTTGAGTACGTTGCAGGCATAGTGGGAAGCTGCCATGAACTTGGCGAGGGCGGGACGGCCGAGTATCCCATTATATGGTAATGGGATATCGGCGACGTCGAATGTGATGCGCTCAGTTCTGAAGTTGAGCTCCCCGCCAAAGGTCACCGGCAGAGTTATCTTCCCCTTGGGTCTGCTCCTTCTCGGGTTGATTCCTTGGAAAGAACCGGTCTCTTCGAGCTCGCCATCTGGGATTTGGAGTTTCTTGATCACAGCAGAGGAGATCAAGTTCAGCCCGGCCCCGCCGTCAACCAACATTTTAGTGACCTTGAGGTTGCGGATGGTGGGTGAGACCAGCATCGGCAAGCACCCGACCGCAGTGGTGCGGTCAGGGTGATCCTCAAGATCAAAAATGATGGGCGTGCTGGACCATTTGAGGAGCCTGCGCGACTCCACGGGCGGCTCCGCTGCATTCACTTCCCGCACCCACTGCTTGAGCTGGCGGTGGGAAGTATGCAGAGAGGCGCCACCGTCGACGCACAGGACCTCCGTGGCCTTCTGGAACTCCTGCTCGCTGTTATCTTCATCCTCCATGTCATCGTCGTCGTCTTCTTCGTCCTTGTCGCGGCCCCGGGGAGGTCGGTCACCTTGCCGCTGCTTCGCCTTGCCGCGGCGTCCTCCCCGGCCATTGAATGGCCGCTTCTTGCTTGGTTCTCCTCCGCCACCTTGGGCCTTCTCCTTGTCGCGCCTCTCGTACTCAGCTTTCTGCTGCTCGACGAGGTACTCGACGCGTTTGCAGTTGGAGAGGTCGTGGCCCTTGGTGCGGTGGATCTTGCAGTATTGCTTGTCGGAGCCGTCCTGCTTGTCGGCTACCGCTACAGGGGCAGGTTCCTTGCCGGAGCCGCCAGCCTGTGTTTGCTTGGCGGGAGCCTCCTTGCCGGACTTCTCGACGGCAAGCACCTCCTTCTTGTTCTTCCTTCTATTGTTCCGTCGCCGGCTCTTCTTTGCCGGGGCGGCGTCGTCGCTGTCGCTCCCCCCCGCGCCGGTATCCTCCCCGGGGAGTCTCCTCCCCTCTTCGGCGCGTGCGCACTTATCAGCTAGAGCATAGAGCTCGCTGACATCCCGTATCTTGGTCATGGCCATTTCTTCACACATGCGGCGGTTACGCACGTTCTGGTGGAACGCGCTGATAACGGCGGCAGGGTGGACGTCGGGGATGTTGTGCTTCACACGACTTAAGCGTTGGATGTACTTGCGCAGGGGTTCTCCTTCCTTCTGGGCCAGAATGTGGAGATCGCTCTCCTGGCCGTGGGGTTTGTAGCCGCCCGTGAAGGCGCCAACAAACTGGTGGCAAAGGTCCGCCCAAGAAGAAATGGAGCCTTCCGGCAAGTGCATAAGGCAAGAACGGACGTTTGGCTTAAGCACTAGCGGGAAGTAGTTCGCTAGTATCTTCTCGTCGCGCCCCCCGGCAGCCTGCACCGCGATGGTGTAAATGCTGAGGAATTCCGAGGGGTGCGTCTTGCCGTCGTACTTCTCCGGTACGTTGGGCTTGAAGTTCTTCATGCTGGGCCACTGGACGCACCGCAGCTCGCGGGTAAACGCAGGGCAACCCGCCGCGTACGGCAAGTCGCCTGGTTCACCGGGCGCGCGCGTGTCGACAGCGGCTCCAGCTCGCTGATCTGATTGTCGCCGAGCTTCTCGGCGGCGCTCGATCGTCGTTCGAGCGTCTTCTTGTCGTCGGTCGTCAAGGACCTGGCGCTGGTCCCGACGGGCCCGCGGATCCGACGACATCGTGGAGCCGTCGTCGGCGTTGTTCCGGCGGGGCGGCGTCTTCTGCTTCCGCGGCGGGGAGTGCTCGGTGGTTGCACCCCCGGCGGTCTTGTCGCCGTCGGCCTTCGTCTTCTCGACTTGCCGTGGCCGCGAGGTCGCCGGCTACTGCAGCGTGTCGTTGTTGGCGAAGGCGATCAGGCTCTGGATGGTTGCCCTCCAGTCTTCGGCCTTGTCTGCCGCTGGAGGGAAGTCGAGGAGCAGTTGCGCCCTTGCGAGCGCTTCTGCTGGAGTGGAGGGGAGCGGGGGCGAGCGATGCGAGGAGCGGGATATGCTCGGACTCCTAACTGGGTTAGAAGGAGCAGGGTCCCGCCCCGGCGACCGCGCCTTGCTCGTGCCAGGACGATGGCCCGGAGCGTCCCGCGAGCCTCCGGTTTGCCCTTGGCCCAGCAAGCGGATGCCACCTCCTGTGGCATGGCGCTGCTGGGTTGTCGCTTGCTGAGATGGACGTGGCGCGTCCACGGAGACCGAGGCTCGGTCGTCCGTCTTGTCTTTGGATTTGGTGGCGCCGCGAGTTTCCTCGCCGGCGACCACCCTCCCGACGGCGTCTCCCCCGCCCACCGTTGGTTCCGGTGGCGGCGGATGAGACGCAGACGGGCCTGCGACCTCCGAAGCCTTCTTCTTCGGGGCCATGTCGCTGTTGCTGATGAGGTTGCTGATGAAACTGGAGAGGTTGATGAAGAGTGCGCCCGCGTGAACGCCGGATCAGGTTCGCACAACCTCGACGCCCCCTACCTGGCGCGCCAAAGATGTCGGGGGAAACTGTCCACCACGAGCACCTATGGGACCGGAGCCCCTTGTTCGTGCGGTAAGGGAGCGGAGGGAGCACAAAGAGCAGATCGTGGTGAGCACGCGGGCAGTTTACCCAGGTTCGGGCCGCGATGGACGCGTAAAACCCTACTCCTGCTTGATTGTATAGAGTGTTGGAGCTCGGGAGCTTGAAGAACTAGCTATACCGAGCGAATGAGTGATCTAGGTTCCGAACCTCCTCTACGTTCTGCATGGGCCTCCTTTTATAGCTCAAGGGGTCACCGACAGGTGTCAACATAGGAGAAAGGGTAAAAATGTAATAGTGGTGGTAGTTGTAACAGTGCGGGAATAGTGGAGCAACAGTGCATGAACAGTGGTCGCTACCTACTTTGACAGTGGGGGACAAGAGCATTTAATGCCCGTCGCCGTCGACCCCAAAAGCGCCCGCCCTTGCGTCTCCGTTTGCCATGGCGATGGCTTTACCACCGTGGAGTGCCACCGTGTCCCCCAGGCTGCACAGCCATCCGCCACGCGTCCCTGGAGTGGCCCCAGGGCGACGCGTGGTTCGATGAGCTGGAGCGCGGGCACACAACACAACTCTCCCCGGCAAGCACCTTGCCGGGGTCTTGACCTTGCCGGGTCCGGAAGCTTGTCGCTCCCCGGGCCCTGCCGGGGCGCATGTTGCGCCGAGGCATGTCTTATGTAATGTAATCTTCTGGCCTTCCTGGCAAGCTCCTCTTGCCAGGGTCTTGTGCTAGTGAGGTAATCTTGAGCCCGGGACGGCCTTCCCGGCAAGCTCCACTTGCCGGGGTCTTGATCTTCTGTCTTGTATACTTTGTTTTTGAATGGTCTTATATGGAGCAGGAAGGTCTCCGGCAAGCGCGTGGTAGGCCCTGCCGCGGGAAGCTGCTACTGCCCGTGCACAAGTTGGGGTACTGAGGTACCCCTACCTTAGTACGCCGACAGTCTTGTATAATTTGAGTCTTTGCTTGTTAGTTTTCCACAATCAACCTTGCTGGACACACCTATTTGAGATAGTTAAATAGGTCCTAGAAATTATTAGAACACTCTATGTGCTTCACTTATATATTTTGAGTTGAATAGTTTTTTATCTAGTGCTTCACTTATATCTTTTAGAGCACGGTGGTGGTAATATTTTGTAGAAATTGTTGAACTCTCATGCTTCACTTAGATATATTTGAGAGTATATTATAACAACATGGTAAAGTGTTTAGACTAAAGAAACTAGTCTTCACATGATAAACATCCAATGTCAATGTAGTAAAAAAATTCACACCAAGTGCATTGAATAGAATGAGATGTTGGATGCTTCATAATTGTTTTGAGACATGAGGATAGTGATATTAGAGTCATGCTAGTGGAGTTATTATGAAATTGAGAAATACTTGTGTTAAGGTTAGTGATTCCCGTATCATGCACGTATGGTGAACCACTATGTGACGAAGTTAGAGCGTGAGGTATTTGTAGAGTGCCAACCTTTGTGTGGAGGTCGGGGGCGCACGATGGTTAACTCCTACCAACCTCCCCCCTAGGAGCATGCGTTGATTGCTTTGTTTTGATGACTCGTAGATTTTGCAATAAGTATATGAGTTCTTATGACTAATGTTGAGTCCATGGATTATACACACTCTCACCCTTCCACCATTGCTAGCCTCTCTTGTACCGCGCAACTTTCGCCGGTGCCATAAAACCAACATATATCCGTCCTCAAAACAGCCACCATATTGTTCCTCAAAACAGCCACCATACCTACCTATCATGGCATTTCCATAGCCATTCTGAGATATATTGCCATGCAACTTTCCACCGTTCCGTTTATATGACATGCATCATATTATCATATTGCCATTGCATGATCATGTAGTTGACATCGTCTTTGTGGCAAAGCCACCATGCATAGTTTTCATACATGCCACTCTTGTTTCATTTTACATTCCGGTACACCACCGGAGGCATTCACATAGAGTCATACTTTGTTGTTGTAGTATCAAGTTGTAATTTCGTGTTGTAATGAAAGTGTGATGATCATCATTATTAGAGTATTGTCCCATGGGAGGAAAGGATAAATCTATAAAGCCCCCCCGCAAAAAAAAACAAAAAAAAAGAAAAAAGAAGAAAGGCCCCAAAAAGGAAAAAAAGGAAAAAAGAAGAAAAAAAGGGACAATTGCTACTATCTTTTTCCAAACTTGTGCTTCAAAGTAGCACCATGTTTTTCATTGAAGAGAGTCTCATGTTTAGTCACTTCCATATACTAGTGGGAATTTTTCATTATGGAACTTGGCTTGTATATTCCAACGATAGGCTTCCTCAAATGCCCTACGTCTTCGTGAGCAAGCAAGTTGAATGCACACCCACTAGCTTCTTTTGTTGAGCTTTCATTCATATTTAGCTCTAGTGCATCCGTTGCATGGCAATCCCTACTCACTCACATTGATATCTATTGATGGGCACCTCCATAGTCCCTTGATACGCCTAGTTGATGTGAGACTATCTCCCTCCTTTTTGTCTTCTCCACAACCACCTCTATTCCACCCATAGTGCTATATCCATGGCTCACGCTCATGTATTGCGTGAAAGTTGAAAGGTTTGAAAAGATAGAGTATGAAAACAAATGCTTGGCTGAAATCGGGGTTGTGCATGATATGAATATTTTTGTGTGATAACGAGGGAGCATAGCCAACACTATATGATTTTGTAGGGATAACTTTCTTTAGCGACGGTATTTTGAGACGACATGATTGCTTTGTTAGTATTTCTTGAAGTATTGTTATTTCTTATGTCAATATAGACTTTTATCTTGAGTCTTTCAGATCTGAACATTCATGCCACAATTAAGAGAATTACATTGAAAAACTATATTGGTTAGCATTCCACATCAAAGATTCTTTCTTTATCATTTACCTACTCGAGGACGAGCATGAATTAAGCTTGGGGATGCTTGATACGTCTCCAACATATCTATAATATTTGATTGTTATGCTATTATTTATGAAGTCTTGGATGTTTAATGGTCTTTATCATTCACTTTTATATCATTTTTGGGACTAACCTACTAACCCAAAGGCCCAGTCCAGATTGCTGTTTTTTTGCCTATTTCAGGGTTTTGCAGAAAAAGAATATCAAACGGAGTCCAAACGGAATGAAACCTTCGCGAGAGATATTTTTGGAGAAAATCACGCACGGGAAACTTCAGGACCAAGTCAGGGGACAGAAGGGCTGCCCTCGAGGGTGCGGGGTGCGCCCCCCTTCCCAGGGCGCGCCCCGTGACTCGAGGTTGCCCCGTGTGGCCCCCGGTGCCCTCCTTCTTCCTATATATATCCACGGACCCCAGAAATTCCATACGCAGAGAGAAAACCCTAATTCCACCGCCGTAGCTTCTGTTCCCGTGGAGATCCCATCTTGGAGCCTGTTCCGGGAGGGGGATCCATCACAGAGGCCTTCATCATCATCATCATCGCCATCACCATGAGTTGTGAGTAGTTTACCACAGACCTTCGGGTCCATAGCTAGTATCTAGATGGCTTCTTCTCTCTCTTTGGATCTCAATACAAAGTTCTCCTCGGTCTTCGAGGAGATCTATTCGATGTAATCTCTTTGTGCGGCGTGTTTGTCGAGATCCGATGAATTGTGAGTTTATGATCAAGGTTATCTATGAAAGATATTTGGTCTTCTCTGAACTTTTTATGTGTGCTCATAATATCCTTGCAAGTCTCTTCGAATTAGTGGTTTGGTTTGGCCTACTAGATCTATAGTTCTTGCAATTGGAGAAGTGCTTGGCTTTGGGTTCAATCTTGAAGTGTCCTTTCTAACAGACAGTAGGGGCAGCAAGGCACGTATTGTATTGTTGTCATCGAGGATAAAAAGATGGGGTTTTCATCATATTGCTTGAGCTTATCCCTCTACATCATGTCATCTTTCTTAAGGCGTTACTCTGTTCGTATGAACTCAATACACTAGATGCATGCTGGATAGCGGTCGATGTGTGGAGTAATAGTAGTAGATGCAGGCAGGAGTCGGTCTACTTGTCTCAGACGTGATGCCTATATACAATGATCATGCCTAGATAATCTTCTAATTATTCGCTTTTCTATCAATTGGTCGACAGTAATTTGTTTACCCGCCGTAGAATATCGCTATCATGAGAGAAGCCACTAGAGAAAACTATGGCCCCCGGGTCTAATCTCAACATATCAATCTACATGTACTTTACTTTTACCGCTTTTATTTGCTGTTTTATTAAACCAAAAATACCAAAAATATAATTATCATCTCTAGCAGATCTCACTCTCATAAGTGACCGTAAAGGGATTGACAACCCATTATCGCTTTGGTTGCGAAGTTCTTATTTGTTTGTGAAGGTGCGAGGGACTCACGCGTGGTCTCCTACTGGATTGATACCTTGGTTCTCAAAAACTGAGGGAAATACTTACGGTAATGGGCTGCATCTCCCTTTCCTCTTTGAGGGAATACAACGCAAGCTCAAGAGATAGCAGGCTTCACCCTTTGTCTTTGGATGAAGCTTCTTGTAGACGATATTCGCCCATGGGGGCCTCACAACATTTTTTTGCAGCATACTTTGGGGTGACAAACTTGTATAGAAACCATTGCTCACCACAGTACCTGCGGATCCATTGGAAGCTCTATTTATTCTCCCCATATGTTTCCTTTGGATCCGAATTGTACATTCCACGGAGGTCTGGAGGAAGATCCGGTGCGGTATTCTCACGACGCTGTCTTCCTCCTTGCTTTGCTGATTTACCCCTTCCATTGGCTGCACAGAAGTGATTGGCTTCGATCTTCTTGTCAAACAGGAAGTGGCTTCAGGAGAGTCAAGATGACACTGTAAGAAGTATGCAAATGAATTCAGCCTATGAGCTCCAAGAGACTCGCCCACAGACATGTACTTGTGAAAGAATTAGAGATGCGAGGGAAGTAGGAGAGGTCATAGGCATTCTCAGAGAATTTTGAAGATAAAATTAGTTTGAAGACATTGACCACATAGTGCGAAGACATTCACTTATTTGGATAAGTTGGTTCCAGATTTGTTCGAATCCATGAATAAGTACAAGTGAGGAATCAAACTTGTTGTGAAGCATAAGTGAAGGTACTAGCAAGTCATCAGATGCAAAATATGGAAGATCCATATTTTGAAGTGATAGAATAACTTTCAGAAGATCTGAGAAGTTTAATGGGTCAAACAAACGGTAAAAAGTGAAGTTTTATTTACCGCTCAAGAACAAAAGATGAACCGCGGGACGAGTGGAAGATGATGCTGAGCAGTTTGATCTCCCGCGCCCTAAATTTGCGGAAGTAGGCAGCTATAGTAGCGGCGGGGCGAAGATGACCGCGGCCAGTGTGAATATGGCATCGAGGTAGTCGCGGGAGCTAAGCGCTTATTTTCCGGCGATGACGAGGGCTAGCGACGGCGCTAGGGTTGCGATCGACACAACGAGGGGAGTAGAGGAATTAATGACTGCGGGGATAATGCATTTATAAGGAGAGTTGTGTTGGTGCAACAAACCGAGGTTAACGTTTCCCTAACTGTACACAGGCACGGAAGCAGGATCACAATGACAACGACCACATCAAGCAGAGGATGTGGCTCTTTGAGAAATCAAGGGCCAGATTAAGAGGACCAAGTCTAGAAGAACAAGAGCTCACTAAGGGAAAACCTCACAGATCAAGAGGACCGAGCACTGCATGGGTGAGGTACCCCGCTGACATGTCCCAAAGACGTCGCGGCATGCCTGCTGGGGATGCGGAAAGTGGATTTACCCCAACAAGGCTCCACTGCACGACCTCACAGCAATACACGTCACCAGTCGGTGTGGTGTCAAGCCCTCAAGTGGCTAAGTGGCCGTAATTCGGTACGTGGCTGTGACAGCCTGGATTTTGCCCTCTCTCTTTTTCCGGACTTGCCTTCTTACTGTTTCCGAGCATGGTTTCTGATTTGGGTTTTGGAATCATTTCAGATGGACTGTCACTTGGTCATACCCATGACTTTCAACCAAGTGGCCTATCTGATGCTCAATCATCTTTGCTTCTCTGATAAAACCCTAAAATCATCATATGAATATTTTTATAAAGGAAAAATATTCATTTTCCCTTCATAAACCTACCTTGAAGACTAGTGATCCAAAGCAACCCTCATTTTTCTTGCTCCAAAAATCCTGAGATAATTCATGAATATTCTTAGAACCTTGGTGCACCTTCCCATGCAAAAATATTGCATCACTTTTTGTAATATTTTTTCTATAGAAAATCATTTCCATTCTGGACCAGAAATGCACTTTGTACAACAAGTGCATTTTTCCTTGAGCTTTTGGTCTTGAACTTTCTTGAGCTTAAACACCCTCCTAAGAAACCCTAAACCCCAGGAGATCCGCCCTAATGACCTTCTAGAAGCTTTCTTAACTTGGCGACCAAGTTTCTGGTCAGAAAATTGCCAAGAATGTTCAGTCACATATGGTCGGCCTGGGCATGAGCCATCACCCCTCCTAGATCTAACACTGCATGGACGAGAGCGTAGACATGGTTTGACATCACTTGGGCGTCGTCTTGCCCATGCCAGGGCGGTGACCATGTGACGACACACTGCCTGGCATGCGTTCGACGCTCTCTGGTTGGCGCCTTCTTCTCTCTCTCACGCGTGCTCGTTCCAGAGCTCGCCGACGACTGCCGCACCGCGCTACCACCCCCGACCCATCACCCTTGACCGCTCCCTGGCGCTCGGGGACGCCGGAGCCGCCGCAGCGAGCACGGGCATGTCATGGCCAAAATGCCACCGTGCGTGCGTGCGCTTGTCCATTTCCCCCACCGCCTCTTGTGCTCGTCCGCGAGTGTAGGCAAGCTCCTGAGTCAACGCTGAGCGTTTGCCCCCTCTAGTTGGAACTAACCGTCGCTGTTCGCCGCGTGTCTAGAGTGCTCCGGCGGTGACACGTCACCCCCCTCTCGTTCCGGCTATATATAGCCACCCCTCCTTGCTTCGTGGCCATTCACCACTCTACACCATCCCCACGAGCACGTAGACGGGCCACAGCTTGGTCGGGCAGGCCTCTGGACGCTGCCCCGACCAGAGGACTGCAGCGACCACCGTAGTGCAGCCACCGCGCTCCAATGCCTCTCGAGCTCAAGCAGCTGCTTGGGCGGGGCATTAAGAGGTTGTTGGTGCTGCCTGGACACTGCCAAGCCCTCAGAGCCGCCTCAATCCGTCGTATCCGACCTCTCTGGCAAACTCCGTCCGCCATCGTAGATCGCAAGGTCAACGGCGGGCAGCTCCGTCCATCCCAAGCCAAGGCACGGGTACGAGCAGGTGCGCCATGAGCCCCGCTTCAATCCTATCCCTCGAGCCTAGCCCCAAACCCCCTTGTCGCCGGCGTGAGCTCCGGCGAGGCCCCGCCTCTCTCTGATCTCGTTCTCTCTCTCTCTCTCTCTCTCTCTCTCTCTCTCTCTCTCTCTCTCTCTCTCTCTCTCTCTCTCTCTCTCTCCTGACGCGCGGGACCCACCTATCGGTCTCACCACTCGCGCCCAAAGCGGTACGAGTGGAGGCACATATCTAGTTTACGCCTTCGACGTCACCCCCCTGTTTTCTGTTTAATTCAAATATTATTCAGAAATTTGACCGAACTTTGGCCAGCCACCATTTCTAAACCATAAGTTCAAATGATTTGATACTTTTTGCATTTTCTTTGTTTTAGAAAGCTCTAGCAGCACACCCAAGGGTGGATTTTTCCTTGCTGTCTAGAATTTCTGGTGATTTTCAGAATGTATTTTGATAATTGTTTTTGTGGTTTTAAAATCTTTTCAGAAGGATAAACTTGTCTCGAAGAAAACCAAGAGGGGTCTGATCCTCCTCTGCACTAAGGCAAGCCACACCAGCATTTGGATGGTGTTATTTCAATATCTATGAATTTATCCTTGAATATGAGCTCTTATTTGCATTTAAAATTTGATAAATAAATTTGGTTAATTGTAGTAAATTTATTCTGTTGAATATGCTTGTTTTATGTTACTGATTGAATGCATAAATTGTTTTGGCTAAGTAGAGCAATTTGTTTTACAAGATTTGTGATATGGAAATGTATGATAGATATTTTACTTAGTGATATTTCTAATTAAATGATGAACTAATAAAAATATTGTTGGATAATAAAAATAAGTTGTAACCAGAGAAGACCTTTAGTATGGCAAGATATTAATGTTGAAAAGTTTGATCCATAAATATGAGTGTTTGTTTTGCGTGACGAGTAGTTGCATGTTTATTTGTGTTATGTCATGATTTTGACAAAAAGTTTTTATCAAAGTAAAACTTGATTAAGTTATACTTTAATATGATGTTGATTGTATCATGGTGCCACTGAATCGGGTTTTTATTCAGTGCGACCATGCTTACCTTATGGGCGGTCTTGATCGGGCCCTTTTTTGTGCCTCTCACCGATGCCTCCCACGAGGGAAGATTATGGGCGTGCATACCCTGGCCTGGTAAGCCGACATAACCTTGTGTGCTCATTTGTTTAAGGTACCTTGTCCCCGTTTTGGACCGTTTTGCCACGAAGGTGGCCGTTGGTGTCTTTGGTAGACACGGGGCCACCCAAGACCTAGCCCTTGGAGGGAGATGGTCGGAGTGGCCGGGAGAGTGTCATGACAAGGGGAGGATTTTGTCGGAATCTTTTGGACCGCACATATGGGAGTGCGAGGCCAGGGATTCCATAGTGTGGGTAAAGTGTGCTACGTCTGCAGAGTGTATTTAAATCTATCGATAGCCACTTCCTCGGTCATGGGCATAGCTCGGAAGTAAGTCACACCATGGATCAAATTTTATAAATAATCTTGCAAATTAAATGGTTGATACGATGCACGTGTCTCGAGGTGATTCATGAACGCTGGAGTTGTTCATGAGGAATTCATTTCCGTTGTGACTAGGTTATGGTCACCGTTTGGTTACGAGGTACCCGACCGGTAAGCGAGTCCATGTGACTCGGAGAAAGTATTGGCTTTATTGCACCAGTAGTATTATTTTTTGCTTTGCATTAATCTGAATAAATTGTCTGGATATTGTCTGTCATAATGCTTATGTTTGTCGTGAGCTTGCAAGTACATTCCATGTACTGATCTGGCGTGTTATGCCAGCTTTCAAGGAAGTCGATTCACATCGGAGCGTACCTCGCGTCTAGGTCGTGTCCACGACGGTGTCTATGAGCTATGGAGTTCCGCTTCATAGCTCTTCCGCTGCCGTGTAGTTTGTGTGATCGAGGCCCAGTCGTGTTCATTAAATAATGTATATACTGTTCAGCAGCACCGTGTGTGCCGGTTGGCCTCGAACCCTGATGTAATATCAAACCTATGTAATTATGTTAGCATCAATAAAGCGGCTGTTTCTGTACCATGTTGTTGTGTATTGCCAGAAGACGAGATCTCTGGGCTGGCAATGCAAGGTAAACCATTTGCTCTAAGCCGGGGTGCCACAACGCTTGGTATCAGAGCCACAGTGATCATAGGACACACTAGACCGTTAGTGAGTTAGTTGAACGGTAGGTAGCCTAATGTAAATGCCGGTAGTCGTAGAAATTGGTTGCTGCATGGCATGCATGATTATTTGTTATTATCAATAACCGTTTGGTTTGTGAGTGTAGATGGCTCCGGTACCGATCCAGTACCATCCTGATCCAGCTCCGAACACATCGGCGCACCTTCTTCAGAATGTGTGGCGACGACTCTATCCAGTAGGTGCTGATCCAGAGTATCGTGTGTATCGGAAGAATCCGGCTGGGCAATATATGAGCATTACACTGAAGCCACTCTACACCACAATACCCCTTCTTGCGCTTACACTCGTACCTCTAAGGGTGGTCCCGCTTCTACGCCATCTCAGGCGGTTCAGTTTGCTGCACTCGAAGCTCTTGTAGACTTGCGCTAAAACAAGGTTCGCATGCACACCCATCCAGGTCTTTGCTTTTACCCATCTCTGCACGAGAATGAGCGTATCCGCTTTCCTGTGATTAATCCTACGTGCGATCGTCCCACTAGACACCTTTCTCGCTGTATCATGGCCAGTTACCTCCTGAACTACGAGTTAGCTCGGGAGCTAGCATGCACCCAGACAGCTCTCGCTGATGCTCGTACCAGGAACCCTCTTCCCACTGTCATCTACACCACTCCAGTTTCATCCGTCTCTGTTTCCCCGGTGATTTCTCAGTGTACCGTTAACCCTCTGACGGTGGCCCCTCGCATTGCTCCAGTTGCGTGGTGATCCCTTACCGCTACTCCTGCCGCCCCTATGCTTAGTTATCATCCTGCTCCCCTGGCTGAGGGTGAACCCTCGAGTCAGCGCTGTCGCGTCTCTCTGAACTCGGAGACCTCCACTATCAGTTCAGGATTGGGGACCGGCTCAGGAGAGGAGCCCGCAGCAGCACAGTCTGAGCAGTAGATCGTTTGAGTATCGCTCTAGTTATAAGTAAGATGTATGGGTGTAACCGCACGGGTCATAATGCTTTGTTTCATGTATCAGTGTAGTAGAACTGTTGTAATGTTTAGTTTCATACTGAGTCTATGTATAATTATGTTGGGACTTTTTATTCGCTTTGGTTTTCTCTCGCAATTTCTTCTGGGATTTGTCAATGGTTTTCCTCCCATTTTGGATTTTCCTCATCACGGTTGCTATGTATCGGGAAAACAAATAATAGGATGATGCGTGGAGGCAGCAGCAGGCATGCTTGCGAGGATGTCCCTCTACGCCGCTCCACGAGGTAGGTAGGACATTCCCCCGAGCCATACCATCCACCTCCGCCACCACCACCTCATCCACCTTCCACTGAGAAAACCCTGTGAATGTTTGAAGAAAGAAGGAGGAACGATCTGCTAGAAATACTAATAAGTGTGCAAGTCATGGTTGGACGGAATGGAAATCAGAATGGCCATCACTTCAAGCTGCCCAATTTTCAGCGAAACAAACCTCCTAGTTTCAGCCACGACTGGTTAAGGACTATTGAGAGGAAGCTAGAAATTGCTCGCACGGAAGAAGGAGACAAGGTTCCCCTCGGGATGCATGTGGGATAATACTAAGGCCATGTGGCGCGGAAGAGGAAATTTCTTGAATAGATTTAAGGATCAGTTCCACAACTATTATATTCCTACCTGGATTTCGAAGATCAAGCAGCGCGAATTCCTCGCCCTCATTCAAGGTAGCATGACATTCAATGAGTACCTGAATAAATTCAACCATTTGGCCTGGTACTCACTCTACGATGTGGCAACAGAAGAACGGAAGACCGATATATATCTTGGCGGACTGAATCAGCATCTCAGGTGCACCATCAGCATGTTTGATTTTCCGGACTTCATGACCTTGGTGAACAAGGCACACATCAAATAAAAATAACACAAGTTCCTACACGACTTCAAGCCAGTTATTAATTACCACAAGCGCAAGTTCGAGCCGAAGAAGGATATGCAACCGATGCAGAAAGTTCGTATTTGGCAACAGACTCAGGTTGAGTACAATCCCAACTGGTAGCAGAATGTAAACAAGAACAACACTCATGTCAAGAATGTCGTGGCCAATCCAGTGCGCGAAGATTGTCAGCACAACAATTCCTGCTGCGACTGTGGGCAAACCGGACATTACGCCAGATAGTGCCCCAAGTACAACAAACAAGCCACTCCATTCCATCCGTGAGTCAACTACATGGAGCCATATTCTACCTCAGATATGAACCAGGGGCAGATTCATCACCTCTCTGCAAACGAAGCCCACGAGGATCCAGAAGTCGTCATTCGTATGTTTCTTGTTAATAACATACCCGCTGTAATTTTATTTGACTCTAGGGCTTCCCACTCTTTTATTTCTCGGAGTTTTGCTGCCCAAAACAATTTTCCTTGCTCGGTTTTGGGAAAACACATGCTGGTGCAATCCCCTGGATCCATGCTCAGAAGCAATCTCGTCTATCGCAATTTGGGAATTGACATCAAGGGCGTCAAGTTCCCAACATCTCTGATTATCCTCGACTCCAATAAGCTTGATATTATTTTGGGCATGAATTGGTTAACTCAATACCAAGTGTGCATCAACCGTGAGACCAGAGAAGTTACCATGAAAAATACGGAAGGTCACATCACAAGTTTTTATGCCCGCAAGCGCATACCCAGCAAGGATATGGTTTTCACCGCCATGCCAGGAGAAGTGGAATTAATTCCATTGGTTAGTGAGTATCCAGATGTATTTCCTGAAGAATTGCGAGGCATGCCACCAGATAGAGAATTAGAGTTTGCAATTGACTTGGTACTAGGAACCACTCCGATACACTAGCAATATTATCGGACGCCTTCATCAGAATTGGTGGATTTGAAGAAAGAACTGGATGAGATGCTACAAAAAGGATACATCCGCCCAAGCTCTTCACCATGGGGATCCCCAGCGATCTTTGTGGAAAAAAAGGATGGCAGACTACGAATGTGCATGGACTACTGACAGCTGAATGACGTCACCATCAAAAACAAGTATCCACTACCAAGGATTGACGATATGTTCGATCAACTTAGTGGGGCCAAAGTATTCTCAAAAATTGATTTGAGAACCGGATATCATTAGCTCAAGATAAAGAAGGAGAATATTCCTAAGACCACGTTCACCACTCGGTATGGTCTTTATGAGTACACCGTTATGTCATTCGGCCTCACCAACGCCCTAGCCTTATTCATGCATATGATGAACAAAGTGTTTATGGATTTCTTGGAAAAATTTGTGGTGGTGTTTATTGACGACATCCTCATTTACTCCAAGAGCAAAGATGAACATAAGGAGCATCTACAAGCAGTTTTGCAAAGGCTACGCCACCACCAACTTTATGCCAAGTTCAGCAAATGTGAATTTTGGCTTCAGCAAGTGGGATTCCTCGGGCATGTCCTCTCGGCTGATTGAATATTAGTGGACCCAAGCAAGGTGAAGGATGTACTTAATTGGTCTGCACCCACAACAGTCTCAGAAATCTGGAGTTTCCTTGGACTAGTCGGATATTATTGTCTTTTTATTGAAGGATTCTCTAAGATCGCCAACCCAATGACTGAGCTCATCAATAAGGATAAGACATTTGAATGGACTAAGGACTATCAAAGGAGTTTCAATGAGTTAAAAGTCAGGCTAACATTAGCTCCGCTATTGACACTTCCAGACATTTACCGCAGTTTTGATGTCTACTACGACGCATCCAGAAAAGGATTGGGATGTGTGCTTATGCAAGATGGCAAAGTCGTGGCTTATGCATCCCGACAAATGTGGCAAAACGAAGGAAACTACCCTACTCATGATCTGGAATTGGCTGCAATGGTGCATGCTTTGAAGATCTAGAGGCATTATCTGACTGGAAAGACGTGTCCAATATTTACCGACCACAAGAGTCTCAAGTATATATTCACTCAGCAGAGTTGAACCTTCGACAGCGTAGATGGCTCGAGTTGGTTAAGGATTATAACCTCGGTATAAACTATCACCCGGGCAAAGATAATGTGGTGGCTGATGCCCTCAGCCGCAAAGCAGCCAACCTTAACGATCTCATGGATTTATTGGCTCCTGAGCTTTATGGAGAAAACACTCAACACGATTTGGTAATCACTGATACCCACCTTAACAATATAATGGAAGTTGCTCATACTCTTGAAGAAGAAATCCGCAATGCTCAGGAAAATGACAAACAATTGAGGCTATATGTTCATAAGATGCACAAAGGACGTGCACCGGATTTCTCTAGAGATCAAAAAGGTACGCTAAGGTTTCGAGGAAGAATTTGCGTACCCGAGCTTGAAGGCTTGAAGCAGAAAATATTGGCAGAAGCACATGCAGCGCCATACTCAATTCACCCAGGTGGTACCAAGATATATGAAGACCTTCTCCAGGTATTCTGGGGGGACGGAATGAAGAAAGACATCGTGTACTTTATGGCATGTAGCGACATCTGCAACAAAGTAAAGGCGGAACACCAAAAACCCGCTGGACTCCTCCAACCTCTGCCAGTGTCCCAACGGAAATGGGATGATATCTCCATGGATTTCATCACCGGAATACCAAGGTCTCACCGAGGAAACGACGCCATATGGGTCATAGTGGACACCCTAACCAAGGTGGCCCATTTCCTTCCTATACGGACCACCTACCGAGAAAATCAACTTGCGCAACTATATGTATCACGAATTGTCAGTCTGCATGGAGTACCTGGACTATCACTTCACACAGGGGATCTCTCTTCACCTCCGCATTTTGGTCTCGACTACATCAAGCCTTGGGGACCGCTCTGAAATACAGCATGGTTTATAATCCTCAGACAGATGGGCAAACTGAGCGAGTAAATCAAATACTCGAAGATATGTTCCGAGCCTATGTATTGGTCCAAGGAGCCAAGTGGGAAGACTGTCTGATTTACGCCGAGTTTTCCTACAACAACAGTTTCTAGACCAGTTTAAAGATGTCGCCTTATGAAGCCCTGTACGGCCGGAAATGCCGTACTCCATTAAACTGGTCTCAAACCGGAGACAACCGTATTTTCGGGACTGATTTAATGCTCGAAGCGGAGAAGCAAGTCAGAGAAATCCGAGACAGTCTACAGCTGGCCAAATCGCGACAGAAGAGCTACTATGATGACAAACACCACCAGATCAGCTTCGAACCCGGAGAACACGTATATCTCCGAGTCACCCCTATGAAAGGTGTCAAGAGGTTTCAGACCCACAAAAAATTGGCTCCCCGATACATCGGTACATTTCTGGTCATGGCCAAAGTTGGAGCAGTGGCATCTCAACTGGAATTGCCACCATAATTATTAGAAAAGCGTAATGTGTTTCATATCTCACAGCTGAGAAGACGCATTTCGCCACCAGAGAAAAGGACTGACATGGCAGAAATAGAATTGGCTAAGGATTTGACATATGAGGAAAAGCCAATCAGGATTTTGGATCAGACAGCCAGGGTCACCCGCAGTAAGGAAATAAGGTTTTATAAAGTTCAGTGGGGACATCACATCGAGGAAGAAGCAACCTGGTAAAGAGAGGAATATTTAAGGACTGCATACCTAGAATGGTTTTCCCAAGCAATCAAATCTCGAGGACGAGATTCGTCCTAAGTGGGGAAGGTTTGTGACAGCCTGGATTTTGCCCTCTCTCTTTTTCCGGACTTACCTTCTCCCTGTTTCCGAGCATGGTTTCTGCTTTGCTTTGATTTGGGTTTTGGAATCCTTTCAGATGGACTTGTCAACTGGTCATACCCATGACTTTCAACCAAGTGGCCTATCTGCTCCTCATTCATCTTTGCTTCTCTGGTAAAACCCTAAAATTATCATAGGAATATTTTTCATAAAGGAAAAATATTTTTTCCCTTCATAAACCTACTTTGGAGACTAGCGCTCCAAAGCAACCCTCATTTTTCTTGCTCCAAAAAACCTGAGATAATTCCCGAATATTCTTAGAACCTTGGCACAGATTCCCATGCAAAAATATTGCATCACTTTTTGTAATATTTTTGCTATAGAAAATCATTTCCATTCTGGACCAGAAATGCACTTTGTACAGCAAGTGCATTTTTCCTTGAGCATTTGGTCTTGAACTTTCCTGAGCTTTAACACCCTCCTAAGAAACCCTAAACACTAGGAAATCATCCCTAATGACCTTCTAGAAGCTTGCTTCACTTGACGACCAAGTTTCTGGTCAGAAACTTGCCAACAAGGTTAAGTCACATCTGGTCGGCCTGGGCATGAGCCATCACCCCTCCTAAACCTAACACTGCACGGACGAGAGCGTAGACATGGTTTGACATCACTTGGGCATCGTCTTGCCCATGCCTGGGCGGTGATCGCATGAGGACACGCTACCTGGCATGCGTTCGACGTGCTCTGGATGGCGCCTTCTTCTATGTTTCACGCGTGCTCGTTCCAGAGCTCGCCGACGACTGCCGCATCGCGCCACCACCCCTGACCCATCACCCTTGACCGCTCCCTGGCGCTCGGCGACGCCGGAGCAGCCGCAGCGAGCACGGGCACGTCATGGCCAAAATGCCACAGTCCGCGCGTTCGCTTGTCCATTTCCCGCACCGCCTCCTGTGCTCGTCCGCGAGTGTAGGCAAGCTCCTGAGTCGACGCTAAGCGTTTTCCCCCTCTAGTTGGAAATTCTCATCGCCGTTCGCCGCGTGTCCAGAGTGCTCCGGCGGTGACACGTCCCCCCCTCTCGCTCCGGCTATATATAGCCACCCCTCCTCGCTTCCTAGCCATTCACCACCCCACACCATCCCCACGAGGACGTAGACGGGCCACAACTCAGTCGGGCAGGCCTCTAGCCGTCGCCCCAACCAGAGGACTCCGGGGACCACCGCAGTCCAGCCACCGCGCTCAAGTGCCTCTCGAGCTCAAGCAAATGCTCAGGCAAGGCATTGGGAGGCTGTTGGTGCTGCCTGGAGACCACCAAGCCCTCAGAGCAGCCTCTAGCCGTCGTCTCCTACCTCTCCGGCGAACTCCGTCTACCACTATAGCTTGCGAGCTCGACAGCGAGCAGCTCTGTCCATCCCAAGCCAAGCCATGGGTACGAGCAGGTGCACCATGAGCCCCACTTCAATCCTATTTCTCTGGCATAGCCCCATAGTCCCTCGTCGCCGGCGTGAGCTCCGGCGAGGCCCCGCCTCTCTCTGATATCGCGCTCTATCTCTCTCTCCTGATGCGTGGGACCCACCTGTCGGTCTCACCACTCGTGCCCGAAGCGGTACGAGTGGAGGAGCATTCTATTTTACGCCTTCGACGTCACCCCCCTGTTTTCTGTTTAATTCAAATATTATTCAGAAATTTGAATGAACTTTGACCAACCACCATTTCTAAACCATCAGTCCAAATTATGTGATTCTTTTTGCATTGTCTTTATTGCAAAAAGCTCTAGTAGCACACCCAAGGGTGGATTTTTCCTTGCTGTCTAGAATTTCTAGTGATTTTCAGAATGTATTTTGATAATTGTTTTTCTGGTTTTAAAATCTTTTCAGAAGGAGAAACTTGTCTTGAACGAAATGAAGAGGGGTGTGATCCTCCTCTGCACTAAGGCAAGCCACACCAGCATTTGGATGGTGTTATTTCAATATCTATGAATATCTCCATGAATATGAGCTCTTATTGGCATTTAAATTTTGATAAATAAATTGGGTTAATTGTAGTAACTTTATTCTGTTGAATATGCTTGTTTTATATTACTGATTGAATGCATAATTTTTTTGGCTAAGTAGAGCAGAAATTTTTACATTAGATTTGTGCTATGAAATGTGTGATAGTTATTTTACTTAGTGATATTTTTAGTTAAATGATGAACTAATACAAATATTGCTGGATACTAAAAATAAGTTGTAACCAGAGAAGAACTTTAGTATGGAAACATATTAATATTGAAAAGTTTGATCCATAACTATGAGTGTTTGTTTTGTGTGACAAGTAGTTGCATGTTTATTTGTGTTATCTCATGATTTTGACAAAAAGTTTTTACCAAAGTAAAACTTGATTAAGTTGAACTTGAATATGATGTTGATCACATCATGGTGCCACTGAATGGGGGTTTTATTCAGTGCGACCAAGCTTACCTTATGGGAGGTCTTGACCTGGCCCTTTGTTGTGCCTCTCACCGGTGCCTCCCATGAGGGAAGGTTATGGGCGTGCATACCCTGGCCCGGTAAGCCGACATAACCTTTTGTGCTCGTTTTTATTTTTATGGTACCATGTCCCCGTTTGGCACTGTTTTGCCACAACGGTGGCCGTTGGTGTCTTTGGTAGACACGGGGGCACCCAAGACCTAGCCCTGGGAGGGAGATGGTCGGAGTGGCTGGGAGACTATCATGACAAGGGGAGGGTTTCGTCAGAATCTGTTGGACCACACGTATGGGAGTGCGAGGCCCGGGATTCCATAGTGTGGGTAAAGTGCGCTACCTCTGTAGAGTGTATTTAAATCTATCGATAGCCATGTCCCCGGTCATGGGCATAGCTCGGTAAGTCACACCATGGATCAACTTTTATAAATAATCTTGCAAATTAAATGGTTGATACGATGCATGTGTCTCGAGGTGATTTATGAACGCTGGAGTTGTTCATGAGGAATTGATTTTCGTTGTGACCCAATTATGGTCACTGTTTGGTTACATGGTACCCGGCCGGTAAACGAGTCCGTGTGACTCGGAATAAGTATTGGATTTATTGCACCAGTATTTTTTTCTGCTTTTCATTTATCTGAGTAAATTGTCTAGATATTGTCTGTCATCATCACTGTTCAAGATATCTTCCGATATGCCGATAAATCGGCCGATTTATCGCTTACCGTTGTCTGGCCGATATGATAAATCGGCCGATAAATGAGCCGATATGGCGATAAATCGGCCGATATGCCGATAAACTGGCCGATTTGCCCCTTATCATAGGTCGACCGATAAGTTCGCGATAAGCGATATCCCCAACATTGGTCATCATGTTTATGTTTGTTGTGAGCTTGAAAGTATATTCCATGTACTGACCTGGCGTGTTATGCTAGCTTTCAGGAAAGTCGATTCGCATCGGAGCATACCTCACATGTAGGCCGTGTCCACAATGGTGTCACTGTGCTATGGAGTTCCGCTTCGTCGCTCTTCCGATGTCGTGTAGTTTGTGTGATCGAGGCCCCGTCGTGTTCATTAAATAATGTACATACTATTCAGCAGCACTGTGTGTGCTGCTTGGCCTCGAACCCCAATGTAATATCAAACCTATGTAATTCCGTTAGCATCAATAAAGCGGTTGTTTCTGTACCATCTTGTTGTGTATTGCCAGAAGATGAGATCTCTGGGCTGGCAATGCAAGGTAAAGCGGTTGCTCTAAGCCAGGGTGCCACAATGACTGCCAGTTCCAGAGGAAATAACCTACAGATGACACACGTCTAGCGACGTTTCATGCAGGCAGGCGAGGAGGTGGCAGAAGCTTCTCGGCTAGGCTTGTCGGGCTACGCCCTGATCTGACACTAAGCGGCGCATTTAATGTGCCTTGTCCTGTCTGTAGAGTTAGGCATGATAGCACTGTTCACTATCTAATCAGTGCACAATGACTGATTTGCCATTGTGGTAACCCCTTCATCTATAAAAGGAGGACCGTGGTGGCCATAGAAAGGATTCCGACCATTGTACACTCATACGTACGTAGTTGCTCCAGCCCTTAGGCCACCTTGCCGAGAAAGAGCATTGCGTATCCACTATGGTCCATCTTGTAGGAGTAGGGTTTCATGCCTCACGGCGGCCTGAACCTAGGTAAAAACTGCTCGTGACATCGCGGCCGCGCTGCCTCACACCCACTGCTCTTTGTGTAACGTGTTATTCCCCTTGGTGAAGCAAAACGGGCCAATGGTCCCATAGGTTGCCGTGTATTCCCACCACATCATTGGCCCGCCAGGTAGGGGCAAGGGCTTGCAAAAATCTGAGATTGTACGTAGTGCATCATCGCCATCATCAACTTTGTCAACGACTCCATCATCCATGGTGCTCCATCATCCATGTCTCACCCGTCCACCTCTAAAGCCTCTACACACGTGGCCACTTAGGCCGCGGGGGCTGCAGAGGCACAGGGGACCACAGGTGCTGCATGAGACGTGGTCGATGAAGGCGTCGTTACCACCTCCCCCGCGGCTGAAACGGGAGCAGAAAGCACCGGAGGAGGACATCATCAACATGGACGCAGCGGCCATGTTCCGCTGAACATAGGTGAAGAGGTCATTCCATATCCCCCTCTCCATTCTCTTGGAGGTCGTAACAATAGTGGCGATGCTCACTCCAGAGCATACTGTGTCCCACTAGCTGCCCCCGCCATAGGTGCAGCCACTGGGAACGCGCCGCCCCTGGGGTAGTCGGTCGGGCCGATGTGCCAGACTGAGACATCAACCCCCAAGCACATTCGCCTCGTCACCACGCCACCTTGGAGACCGATTCGTGACACCGAGAGCACGACGCTGCTCATATCTGCGCCGCCAGAAGCCAGGCGATGTTGCGGTCTACGTTGTCATCCATGCAGAGCACTGCCTTTGAGGCCTTGGCGCGGGACCAACTCCTGTTGAGATTTGTGCCTGCGGCTGATCTAATGGATGAGTGGAGATCCACTACTCAGAGTTTGATTGGCTTCACTGAGGAAGGAGGATCACAGCGAGTAGGCATGTCACGGCCTCCATTGGCAGCTACAACAGCCCGAGCAACTGGCTGCACCGAGGGGGTCACATCTATAGTGCAGTCCCCTCTGCGACAGCCAGCTCAGAGACTGTGGCTAGAGCCCCAGGACCAAGCACCCAACGATGTGTTGATGGCTTCATCCGGACCTCGAGCATGTCAGCATCAGCGGCAATCCATAGAGGACAGGCGGAGGGGGGACGCGCGCGTCACCGTCGACTAGTATGATAGGCGCGATGGCCTCAACGTTCACATGCTTTCGCTCGGTGAGAGTTGGTACCTACCTTTCAATGTTGGGTGCCCTGCTTTCACCTGTGAGCTGTGGCAGGTGTGTTGGCCATCTTCCAGCACGTTCAAGCCAGAGATACCTAAGAAGTATGATGGCAGACTGAACCCGAGAGAATTCTTGAGCATCTACACCATCGTCGTTCAAGCTACTGGGGGAAGGGATTAGAAGGTGTTTGCTAATTACTTTCCCGTGGCACTCATGCCAAATGTGAGGTCTTGGCTAATGTACCTGCCAGCGAATTCCATCTCAACCTGGGCTGATCTATGCAAGGCGTTTGTTGGCACCTTCACCCGCGATCGTCAATAACGAGGGCCGCCCAATGACCTGCAGCTTCTTCCACAGAAAGAAGGAGAGACTCTACGGAAGTACATGCGAAGGTTCAGTCGAGTGCACAGAGACATTTTAGACATCCACCCGGCAGCAGTGTTTGCCGCATTCTAGTCCTATGTGCCCAACCACAGGCTGCATTCCAATATGAACGTGCGGATGCCCAAGACTTTGAACGAGTTATACACTTTGGTGGACAAGTGTGCCCGAATGGAGGAAGGGCCGCTGCTCCCTGGGGAAGAAAATGGTGATGTCATCGACGCAGAGGATGACGACGACGTTACCGGCCAAAAGAAGAAGAGCAAGAAGCGCAAACATAAGCGCAAGAATAAAGTGGTGATGACTGTCAAAGGATCAAGCACACCTGGTACCGACAAGAAGGCCATAACCGAGGCCCCCGGCAAGGAACTTGTCACGTGCACTGACTGCCGGGAAGTCGAGGCTCCCGAGAAAGCTGGGAAAGGTGATGGCCCGTAGTGCAAGATCGATCGGACTAAAGGTCATGATCTTCAATAATGCCATCAGGTTGAGCAGCTTGTCAAGAAACAAAGGACTGAATATGAGAAGCGTGACCAGCAAAAGGATCAGAATGGCACTGGCGGGAAGGGCAAGAGGAGTAATGAAGGAGATGAGGGGGAAACCAGCGAGCAAGAATTCCAGAAAGCTACTGACGCCCTATTCATTGACGGGGGTGCATCTTTGCACTCCTCTCACCGCCAACTTAAACAGTGGGCATGTGAAGTCAATGATGTGGAGCCAATGACAGATTCTCAGAAGCCACTCAAGTGGTCCCGCACTCCCATCGTCTTTGATAAAGAAGACCACCCTGACCGCACTATAACGGTAGGCTGCTTGCCGTTGTTAGCCTCAAATCTGCAACCTCAAGGTCTCAAAGATGTCGGTTGAAGGCGGGGCCAGGTTGAGTCTGATTTCTCCCAAGGTCATCAATAAACTCTAGATATCAGATGCAGAGCTCAAGGTTACTGGCAGTTCCAACGAATCAACCCCGGTAGGAGTCGTCCTAAAGGAAAGATCACTTTTTCGGTGACATTGGGAGGGGAGTTGAATTACCGGACTGAGAAGGTCGTTGTCTGTGTCAAACTGGCGGATCTCGGGTAGGGGGTCCCGAACAGTGTGTTTGAGGATTGATAGTAACAAGGGACTGGGACACGATGTTTACCCAGGTTCGGATCCTCCCTATCGAGGTAATTCCCTACTTCCTGCTTGATTGGTTTTGATGAATATAGGGTTACAAGAGTTGATCTACCTTGAGATCGTAATGGCTAAACCCTAGAAGTCTAGCCTATGTAATTGTGATTCTGTCTCTACAGACTAAACCCTCCGGTTTATATATGCACTAGAGGGACCTAGGGTTGTACATGTTCATCTTGCAGAGGAAGGAAATATTACACCCGGACTTTAAACTAGCCATTCTAGACATATAGGAGTAATATCCGGATACGGGGATAATCTTCTCAAGTGATCTTCACGGCCCACTAGTCCGGCCCATAACGAGTAATCTAGCCAATCGAGGATCCCTAATGCAAGACTCCCTCAATAGCCCTTGAACTAGTCTTGGATGATGATGAGAAGGTACGCGTACTTTCTTCGGCGTCACAAGGTTGGTTCCACCTCCCGAACATATGAAGTTTATTTCCTGCATAAAGGAACTATGTCCGGCTCTGTACGATTAGTACAACCCTTAGCCACAAAGGCAATGTGTCAAAACAAACACTATGTCTTTACTGACAACTTTCCAGTGAAACATCATGTTTGACCCATTAATATTCCGAACTGTATTCTTGGCTCTGGTTTTGCGTTTAAAGGCATAGCATCAATTGGCACGTCTTGTCCAAGCAGAGATCGTGCCCTCTTATTGTGGGATCCTCATAAATACGATATGGGTAACCCGACCGCACCTTACTCACGATTACATTGGGAACAAGCGAGTTTTACGACTGGACGGGAGACATTTGGTATTTACCAGCTATAAAAGGACACAAATCATTCCCCTTTTACGTCACGCTCTCCTCAATCCCTTGCTACCCAATAACTTAGCTTCAGCGCCCACAGCTCCAGCATCAGCAACTCCCATCTCCTCCACCACCACCTCCCTCTCCAGCAATGGCTGGATCTGGTTCCAAGGGCAAGAGGGAGGCCTCCACCTTTATGGAGTAGAACGTGAAGAATCTCCGGAGTGCGGGCTACCTCGTCGACGACATAGCGCACAGGATTCCAGACGAGGATAAGGTGATCCCCGTTCCCGAGCCCGGTGAAAGGGTGGTGTTCATACATCACTTTTATCCAGGGGCTGGGATTTCGCTTCACCCCTTTGTTCGAGATCTCTGATTCTTTTACAGGCTAGATTTCCATGATCTAGCCCCGAACTCTACCCTCCACATATCCACTTTCATAGTCGTGTGTGAAGCTTTCCTCTGCGTCCCACCACACTTCGGGCTATGGCTCAAAACCTTCAATCTGAAGCCGAAGGTGATCGACAGGCAGCACGCACACTGCGAGGGAGCTATGGTTAGAAAAGAGGCTTTTGTGGAGACCAACAAGATATGTCAACAGGAGTGGTTCTACATCACCGAACCTCTTGATGCCAAATGGGCGGCCATCCCGAATTCAGACCTGGATCCCCAGAGAGGCTCACCTCTTGGACCACCAAGAGCCTTGATTGGGGGTCTGAGACGAAGGTAAATATGCTCCAAAATCGCATCTCTAGCATGATGGTGAAGGGCACCCAACTCACTAACGTGATTCAGGTGATGCTCTTCCACCGCACCCTTCCCTGCCAACTCCGGGCCTCCCGCTTATGGGAATCCAATCTGGAGGAACCACAGACCTTGAAGCGCTTGTTTGGCACTACACATGAAGACATATGGAAGCAGCTTTTGAAGGCCCAGAAGGAGTGGCCTGAGGAGACCGATGACAAAGGCTTCAACAGCCTGACTTCGACCTCGAAGGTAAGAATGATTTTGCCGAATACTTATCTTGTCCATATTTCAATTATAATAGAAGTTAGAACTCTTATGTTCCATATAGGCCTGGACAAAGAAGGCGAAGAGGATCGACTATCCAGCTCCGCTGCCCAAAAACCCAGCCATGCCTCAAATGACGCCAATGCTGGTTCCGGCGCCATACAAGGCACTCGAAAAGAAGGACAAGAAGAAGGGAGGAGGTCAAGAGCGACTCCCGCCCTAAGGGTCCTTGATGACCCACAAGTGTAGGGGATCTAGCGTAGTCCTTTCGATAAGTAAGAGTGTCGAACCCAACGAGGAGCAGAAGGAAATGATAGGCAGTTTTCAGTAAGGTATTTTTTGCAAGCAATAAAATTATAGGTAACATATAGTTTTGTGATAAGCTAATTGGTAGCAAGTGACAACAGGTAAAATTAAATAAGGTGCAACAAGATGGCCCAATCCTTTTTGTAGCAAAGGACAAGCCTGGACAAACTCTTATATGGAGGAAAGCGCTCCCGAGGACACATGGGAATTATCGTCAAGCTAGTTTTCATCATGATCATCTGATTCGCTTTCGGTACTTTGATAATTTGGTATGTGGGTAGACCGGTGATTGGGTGTTGTCCCTACTTGGAAAATCCTCCCACTTATGATTAACCTCTAGTGCAAGCAACCGCAACTACAAAAGAAGTATTAAGGTAAACCTAACCATAGCATGAAACATATGGATCCAAATGAGCCCCTTACGAAGCAACTCATAAACTAGGGTTTAAGCTTCTATCACTCTAGCAACCCATCATCTACTTATTACTTTCCAATGCCTTCCTCTAGGCCCAAATAATGGTGAACTGTCATGTAGTCGACGTTCACATGACACCACTAGAGGAGAGACAACATACATCTCATCAAAATATCGAACGAATACCATGTTCACATGACTACTTATAGCAAGACTTCTCCCATCCCCTTAGGGAGAAATATAACTACTCACATGACATAATATTGTTCATGATCAGTGAGTTATTAATATGCATAATGGATCTGAACATATGATCTTCCACCAAGTAAACCAACTAGCATCAACTACAAGGAGTAATCAACACTACTAGCAACCCACAGGTACCAATCTATGGTTTGGGTACAAAGATTGGATACAAGAGATGAACTAGGGTTTGAGAGGAGATGGTGCTGGTGAAGATATTGATGAAGATAACCCTCACCAAGATGGGAGAGTCGTTGGTGATGACGGCGGTGACGATTTGCCCCTCCCGGAGGGAAGTATCCCCGGCAGAACGGCTCTGCCGGAGCCCTATATTGGTTTCCGCCAAGGTTCCGCCTCGAGACAGCGGCGTCTGGTCCCGAAAGTCTCCTTCTGAGTTTTTATAGGTCAAAACACCTCGTATAGGAAGATGGGCATCGGGGGGCCATCGGAGGGCCCACGAGGCAGGGGCGCGCCCAGAGAGGGGGGGGACGCCCCCACCCTCGTGGACAGGTGGTGGCCTCCCTAATGAATCTCTTTCGCCAGATATTTTTTATATTTTCTGAAATGGTGGCCCATGGAGTTTCAGAGCTTTTTGAGTTGTGCAGAATAGGTTTCTAGTGTTTGCTCATTTTTCAGCCCAGAATTCCAACTGCCGGCATTCTCCCTCTTCATGTAAACCTTGTAAAATAAGAGAGAAAATGCATAAGTATTGTGACATAATGCGTAACAACAGCCCATAGTGCAATAAATATGAACATAAAAGCATGATGCAAAATGGACGTATCAACTCCCCCAAGCTTAGACATTACTTGTCCTCAAGCGAAAGCCGACATCAAAAAATATGTCCACATGTTTAGAGATAGAGGTGTCGATTAAAAAATAAAAAACGGACATGAGGGCATCATGATCATTCTTATAATAGCAATACATATATATTGTCATATGATTCTTATGCTAAAGTAACAATTCATTCACAATGTCAAGTATGAATCAAAAACTTCATGGAAAACCAAAAAACTATGATCTCGGTCATTGAAGCAATTGCATTTATCGTAATATCGGAAAGAGTCAACATAAGAGCTTTTCCGCAAGCCTACATACTCATCTATCATATAGTCTTTCACAATTCATCACACTCACGCAATACTTATCGTTATGGAGTTTTTAATTGGACACAGAGAAAGATAGGGGCTTATGGTATTGCCTCCCAAACCTTTTACCTGAAGGGTAATGTCAATGGTAATATACCATGAAAACTTACATCCAATTGGGTATATATGTCAGGATCATTCCAACACAATGTTCTTGCCAAAGGATAAAATGTAAAAAGGGCAAGGTGATTTTCACCTTGACTCTTATCAGGCATAGATAAAAGATAGGCCCTTCGAAGAGGGAAGCAGAGGTTGTCATGTGCTTTTATGGTTGGATGCACAAAGTCTTAGCAAAAAAGAATGTCACTTTATATTGCAACTTGTCATAAGGACCTTTATTATGTAGTCCGTCGCTTTTATTACTACCATATCACAAGATCGTATAGAGCTTATTTCCTCCACACTAATAAATCATACCTATTTTAGCGAGTTTGCAACATGACAACTTTCTTGAAGGATCTTACTCAATCCATAGGTAGGTATGGTGGACTCTCATGGAAAAACTGGGTTTAAGGATGTACGGAAGCATAAGTAGTATCTCTACTTGGTGCGAGGAGTTTTGGCTAGCATGAGGGGGAAAGGCAAGCTCAACATGTTGGATGGTCCATGACAATATACTTTATTTTAGATATAAGAAAACATAACCCATTATGTTGTCTTCCTTGTCCAACATCAACTCTTTAGCATGTCATATGTTAATGAGTGCTCACAATCATAAAAGATGTCCAATATAGTATATTTGTATGTGCAACATCTCTTTCTTTATTACTTCCTATTAATTGCAACGATGACCAAAACTATGTTTGTGAACTCTCAACAACTTTTATTCATCATACTCTTTTTATGTGAAGTCATTACTTCCCATAAGATCAATATGATCTCTTTGATACTTTTTATGTTTTCTTTTATTCTATCATGACCAAAGTGAGGGAATCAAGCCCTTGACTCAACACTAATCTTTATTATATAGCTCACAGACTCGATTACAAAGGGTAAATATCATAAAGCAAAAGCTCACAACTAGATCATGCTAACTTTATTCTACTAGATCAAGATACTACCAAAAGGATCGAAATAAGAAAAACTTTAAAGATAGGAGTGCGATGGTAATACGATACACGGGCAACTCCTCCAAGCTTGGCAGTTGCCAAGGGGAGTGCCCATACCCATATGATTATGCCTCCTTCTTTGGAAGTGGTAATGATGGAGTTGTTGATGATGTAGGCTTGTCGTCCATCTTCCAAGGCATGGGCTCACCATAGTAAAAGGATGATCGAGTCTCCGGGATGCTCAAAACTGCAGCCAAACCCATCTTCTTGAATCTATATTCATACTCACAGTTTTGGTTTTGCAGGTCATAGATCTGGGCTTGGAGGTGTTCGATTTTCTCTTGGAGATTGGAGATGGCTTTCCCGAAGATCCTTGAGTCCAGCTTGAGGTTGTTGGCGAGCTTCGTAATCATCATGTGGTTGGCGTTGATTCCTCGTTCCACCATACCTTGGTACTTGAAAACTTGCTGCTCCATTGCTTCGAGTCTTGTCTCCACGCTTCCGGTCCTCCTTGGCCCCTCAACATCGTGGATTTGCAGCACCTCCGCGAGGTAGGGGTTGATGACCTTCTTGAAGAACTTGTCCTCGGGGGTGTTGGAAGACGCCATGATGATCTAGATCTGTCAAAAACAACAGATCAAAACGAAAACAGAGAATATTTGCGAGATACGGAGGACAAAACCTTCGGAAGAATATATAATGAATTTTTACAGACCAAAAGGAGTAACCTACCAGAAATCTAAGTCCAGGAGGCACACGAGGTGCCTACGAGGCAGGGGGCGCGCCCAGGGGAAGGGGGCGCACCCTCGACCCTCGTGGATGCCTCGTGTCTCTTCCGGACTGCCACTTATTTTTCTATTATTCTAAATATTCCAAAACGGTGAAAAAATGCCTTTAGAACTATTTTCGAGTCGGTTTACTTACCGTACCACATACCTCTTCCTTTTCGGAGTCTGAATCGTTTTGGAAAGTGTCCCTTATGTATTCCTCCGGAGTTACGGTTCCAATAACATTGGTTAAAGCATTTATAGGATTACCTGAGATATAATGTTTGATTCTTTGACCATTCACCACCTTCGGATTTGTGCCTTCAAATTTGTTGATTTTTATGGCACTGGAACGATAGACTTCCTCGATAATGTAAGGTCCTTCCCATTTAGAGAGAAGTTTTCCTGCAAAAAATCTTAAATGAGAGTTGTATAGCAAGACATAATCACCTACGTTAAACTCACGCTTTTGTATCCTTTTGTCATGCCATCTTTTAACTTTTTCTTTAAACAACTTGGCATTCTCATAGGCCTAGGTTCTCCATTCATCAAGACAGCTAATGTCAAATAACCTCTTCTCATAGTCCTGGGCTGTGATGCGGTAGGTACGTGGCCCAGTGTACCGAGTCGCCCGTTTGGTGGCTCAGGAACCCTGTACACATCGTTCGGGGCTGTAAGTGGAAACCTCGGCCGGACTCCCTTCCGGTGGAACCTGAATAGGCGATAAACCTGGACTAGGGACTTGTGTGGCCAGTCAGGTCGTGGTCTACACCCACGTCGGCTTTCGCTTGAAGTCTGCCGAACAAATGTCGTGTGCAGACGCTAAGTGGTGGAAACATGTGTGAAGAAGTACACCCCTGCAGGGTTACAAATGATCTATTCAAATAGCCATGTCCGCGGTGAAGGACTTCCGGGTTGCTTATACAGTTCATAGACAAGTAAAAGTGGATACTCTAAAATGCGCAAGATAAGCTTGAGTGCTATGGATGGCCTTCTCATAGGGAGACGGGAGCGCATCCATAGTACTGTACTGATTGGTGAATATGTGGACTCGTGTGCGCCCTCAAAAGAGTTACTTGCAGTTGTAGCTCAAGATAGCCACCGAGTCAAAGCGGGCTTGCTGCAGTCAATCTCCACCACCCCTTTGTTGATAATGATGCATATGTAGCCAGTTCTGATGTAAGTCTTGCTGAGTACCTTTGTACTAACGTTTGCTTAATTTATGTTTTTGCAAAGAGACTTCAGTCTCACTAGTGGTTCCACGTGGACTTCAATGTTTAGCTTGTTACCTCAGCTACGATCTTGTACCCTTGGGAGGGTCTTGTAGATAGTGAGGCTTCTCAGTCTTTTTATTTTGTAGTTGTCTGTACTTAGACATGTTATGCTTCCGTTGCATGTATGCTTTGTATGTTGGATCATGAGACCCAGTGCTTGTAGTAAATGTTATAATGGCTCTTCTGGGCCTTTATCTATATGATTTGTTGAGTTATGTTGTGATGCCATGTTGTACAGCACATACTGGCATGTTATGCGTACGTGTAATGTGTATTGCGATGTGTTGGATCCGACACCTAGTTGTTTACCCTTGGTAGCCTATCTTACTGGGAAATGCCTCCTAGTGCTTCCACTGAGCCTTGATAGCTTTCTACTGCTCCGGAACACTTAGGCTGGCCGGAATGTGTCCTTATTCGTTCCTGTGTCTGTCCCTTAGGGGAAATGGTATGCATTGTTCCTTTAAGTCCTTGTACCTTTCTACGACTTGGGTTCATACGCTGATGACCGACACGTTCATTGCGGGGTCATGTATGCCCGTCTCTGAAATTTAGCGCCACTTTTGGTTTACAACTAGTCATGTCGGCCCGGGTTCTTTGTCATATGGATGCTAGCGACACTATCATATACATGAGCCAAAATGCGCAAATGGTCCCAGGCCAGGTAAGGTGGCACCCGTGGGGATACCGTGCGTGAGGCCGCAAAGTGATATGATGTGTTACATGCTAGATTGGTGTGACTTCGGATCGGGGTCCTGACATCATACATGACTCCTTACCTTCGTCGAGATCTCAATCTTCAGAGTTGTGTTCAATTCTTTCCAATAAATCCCATTTGAATTCAACAGTCTTCATCATAAAAGACCTAGAACAAGAATTATCGATCATGGTGCGATTATTGAGAGAAAGCCGAGCATAAAATTTTTGAATGATCATTTTTCTTGAGATCTCATGATTGGGGCATGAATATAACATTGATTTAAGCCTCCCCCACGCTTGAGCGATGCTTTCTCCTTCGCGAGGCCAAAAATTATAAATATCATTACGATCACGATGAACCTGATGCATAGGGTAGAACTTCTGATGAAATTCCTACTTCAGACGATTATAGTTACATGATCCAATATCATCACATAGCCTAAACCATCTCAAATCATCTCCCTACAATGACAAAGGGAAGACCTTCTTCTTGATAACATCTTCGGGCATACCTGCAAGCTTAAATAGTCCACAAACTTCATCCACATAGATTAGGTGTAAATCGGGATGTAGTGTTCCGTCTCCTGTAAAAGGATTATCTAGCAGTTTCTCTATCATACACGGAGGAATTTCAAAGTAAACATTTTCAGTAGGTGCTGTAGGTTGAGGAGAAACTCTTTGCTCTTCTGGTCGGGGTGAAGATACCCCGAACAAGCCCCTCAAAGGATGATGAGCCATAGTAACAAGTTATAGTAAATTTCAGCACACTATATAACTTTTTACTTACCAAATTCCACTTACCGAAGGCGTTTCACTCCCCGGCAACGGCGCCAGAAAAGAGTCTTGATGACCCACAAGTGTAGGGGATTTATCGTGGTTCTTTCGATAAGTAAGTGTGTCGAACCCAACGAGGAGCCGAAGGAAATGATAGGCAGTTTTCAGTAAGGAATTTCTGCAAGCACTGAAATTATAGGTAACAAATATTTTTGTGATATGTTAATTGGTAGCAAGTGACAAAAGGTAAAAGTAAATAAGGTGCAGCAAGATGGCCCAATCCTTTTTGTAGCAAAAGGCAAGCCTAGACAAACTCTTATATGGAGGAAAGCACTCCCGAGGACACATGGGAATTATCGTCAAGCTAGTTTTCATCACGATCATCTGATTTGCGTTTGGTACTTTGATAATTTGGTATGTGGGTGGACCGGTGCTTGGGTGCTGTCCTTACTTGGACAAGCCTCCCACTTATGATTAACCTCTAATGAAAGCATCCACAACTACAAAAGAAGTATTAACCTAAACCTAACCATAGCATGAAACATATGGATCCAAATCAGCCCCTTACGAAGCAATGCATAAACTAGGGTTTAAGCTTATGTCACTCTAGCAACCCATCGTCTACTTATTAATTCCCAATGCCTTCCTATAAGCCCAAATAATTGTGAAGTTTCATGTAGTCGACGTTCACATGACACTATTAGAACAGAGACAACATACATCTCATCAAAATATCGAATGAATACCAAATTCACATGACTACTTATAGCAAGACTTCTCCCATGTCCTCAGGAACAAAAGTAACAACTCACAAGATATAATACAATTGATGATAAGATGGGTATTAATATGCCTAATGGATCTGAACTTATGATCTTCCACCAAGTAAACAAGCTAGCATCAACTACAAGGAGTAATCTACACTACAAGCAACATACAGGTACCAAACTGAGGATTAGGTACAAAGATTGGATACAAGATATGAACTAGGGTTTGACAAGAGATGGTGTTGGTGAAGATGTTGATGAAGATGACCCTCCCCAAGATGGGAGAGTTGTTGGTGATGACAGCGGTGATGATTTCCACCTCCCGGAGGGAAGTATCCCCGGCAGAACAGCTCTACCGGAGCCCTAGATTGGTTTCCGCCAAGGTTCCGCCTCGAGACTGTGGCGTCTGGTCCCGAAAGCCTCCTCCTGATTTTTTTCAGGTCAAAACACCTCGTATAGGAGAAGAGGGGCATCGGGGGGGGGGCATGAGGCAGGGGGCGCGCCTAGAGAGGGGTGGACAGGTGGTGGCCCCCCTGATGAATCTCTTTCGCCAGAATTTTTTTATATTTTTTGAAACGATGTCCCAGGAGTTTTGGAGCTTTTTGAGTTGTGCAGAATAGGTTTCTAATATTTGCTCCTTTTTCAGCCAAGAATTCCAGCTGTCGGCATTCTCCCTCTTCATGTAAACCTTGTAAAATAAGAGAGAAAAGGCATAAGTATTGTGACATAATGTATAATAACAGCCCATAGTGCAATAAATATCAACAAAAAAGCATGATGCAAAATGGACGTATTAGTCCTTCGGATGCAGTGTCCAGAGAGATCGACGCCCACTCCTCCCACGGCAAAGAAGAGCAGGAGGAGGAGGAAAGCGACTCCCCCATCAAGGGAAGGGGGAAGAAGAGGGCGACCCTGATAGACACGGGAAAGGGGGCGCCTAGGAAGAAGCTCAACCTCCTAGACAGCTCGGACTCAACGTTCGAGGCCACTTTCCAAGTACAGCCCAGGGTCAAGCCCCTGGCCGAATCGTGAGTATTCGGACTTTTATTTGATTTTTTGTAGGGGGGTGTGAAGCAACTTTATTTGTTGTTTTGCAGCCCTCCCCACACATTTCCTGGCGCTTCTTTATCATTAGGGAGCTCTCTGGCAGCTGAAATTGAGGAGAGTGATACACCACCGCGGGCTCAATCGCCCAACCTAGGGGACACCAAAGTGTCTTCCCTGCGAGCGTCCCATGCACAAGGAGGTGGAGGCAGGGCGGATGAAAAGATGCCCGAGGTGAACACCTCAGCCACCATCAGCCAACGAGGTACTGTACCTATGGCGACTGACGGTGAGGCGCCCAAACAATTCGGACCCCCGCCGAACACTATTCCGGAGGCCAGTAAGGCTCCGGAATCGGGAAGACAACCCCCTATGATGGGGGGAGGAGCGTCAGCTCCAACAGAGTCCTCCATTAATCCGGAGGCGCCGAACACACTCGAGGAAGCACTTCAAGGTGTATCCATTGTGCCGGAACACCGCACCCTTATGGGTTCAGTTACAGGAAAGATTCAGTCTACCAAAAGTGGACTGAATGAAGCTTTCAACAGCCTACTGACAGGCTTTGAGGTATGCGAAGTAATATTCTAAAAAACTTTTTCGTTTTATTTGTATAGGATGACACACAAGTATATGGACTGTAGCCCCTGATGCTTTGGTTGATTCTAAGAGAATCATAAAGAGGTTCCATATAGTAGCACCTAATAGCACATACTGTGCCATTTATTTGAACAGGCTTCCCTGGTAGCGACATCTTCCTAGGCCAGAGAGGTTTCCGATCTCAGTCGGAAGCTTCAACTAGCTGATGAAGACGTCGAGCGCGTTAACAAGCGGTTTGATGAAACATAAGGTATGCGCACTTTCAAAGAATTATTATGTTAAAATACGATATGTTTGATTGTAAAAGTATGATTTCATTGTGCGGTGTGATTATGTCATAGTTGGCGCGGCATGATCCTCAACGGCGCCCTTGCACAGGCTAATAAGGAGGCCAAGATGAACAAAGCAGCCGCTGACAACGATGCTGCTGAGCTGGAGGCCGAACAGGCCTCCTGCCGGCAACATGAGTCTCGAGTGGTCGAAATCGAACAAGAGCTAGGAGATGCTATTCGCAAGTGCGGGGAGCTGGATCAGAAAACTTTGGATCAAACATCCGGACTCGATAAGGCTGTCAATGCTGCCAAGTAGGCACAGGTCGAGTCCCGGACTGCTCACAAGGAGATCAAACAGGAGATGCATGTAGCGGCTGGTAAGGTCTTTCTTCTGCAGAGTATCTTTGAAGGTCAGAAGTATGTATCACTAACATGATTGTGGAGTTCTCCAGGCGCGTTTGCGGATGTCCCGCAGAGCATCGCTGACACCGCCAAATTCTTCAGAGCCAAGGAGGGGAACAGAATGCAGAAGCTCTTCTGGTCACAATTCCTTGCGCCAGAACATCCAGTACCTTTGAATGACCAGTTGAAGCAGCTGGTCAAGCTGCATAACATGGTGGGTGCAGCCATGAAGTACTCGATAGTCTGGCTCTGGAACGTCGAGCAAATCCCTAGTAGCTACTATGGATTGGTGAAGCGACTCGTCGATGTGAGGCCACGAGTCGATGTTGTGAAGTGTTCGGCCTATATAGAAGGTGCACTGATGGCCTTTACCGTCAAGATGCACTGGGAGAAGATGAAGGCCGCTGAAGTGGCAACCACCGGCGCACCTGAGGGCAAGGATCATCGTAGGCCGGAGAGGTACTTCTATGACGTCTTAGAAAGATCCCACATTATAGATGGTAGTTCTCAAAGGACGTGGCCTTTGAGTAATTGTATTCAGATTGTAAAGACTATGCTTATGAACCGATATGTATATATTTTTGTGCCTTATATTTCAAATGGATTTTTCCTCATGTGCGGCTATATATTATATCTGAAAGTTTCCAGTCATCGGCTTCAGCCCCCATGTAGATACTACAGGGGTGTTTGGTATTACACCATGATCACTCTTTACCCAACATCTCGGTCCATAAAGGAGGTGCCTGCGGAGCAAACCAGGCCATCGGGCGACACGGCTTTATTGCTTTCAGTTAGCCATAGGAGCTTGACTTGTGCGGCCAAGTATTAGCTCCTAGTGGGTGTTCGGCTATCTGGATTACGGTGCCTACTTGACGCGGCTGGGTGAAGACCAACCCCTCATCGAACACGGAATAGATCGCTAAAGATCGTAGTATAACACTAAGTCACCGAATCGCCGACCAGCTCCCGCTTATCATGACATTCAGTTTTCGGCTTTATCTACTTTGGTACTTCACCGCATGAACCAGAAATACAATCATAGTAGTGATCCCTTCATCATCTTAGCCAAACAATGCGGAACGTATGGTGGTAAGCACAGGAACCAGGCAACCTAACTATAGACCGAGGACATGATTCAGAGCCAATGCATATAACACAATATCCGGGACGCCGAACAGTTCCTATAGGTGTTCGGACTTTGAAGTGTGCTAGGCTGAATACAACCCCTAGTATCAAGTCCAGATTGAGGCACATGTGGCAATATGAGGTAGGGAGAGAATACATATGGTAATGTAAAATAAAAGTCAAACAAATTGGAACCAAACTGCTTCTTTTATAACCTGACTAATACGGTGAGGCGTGTGGTTACAGATAATGCCAATAGCTTCTTGGGCATTTTACATGCCAAATTATAAGAAGAGTAATAAAGGGAAAGGTTTACACAGAGCCTAAAATTAACGATTTGAAAATCTCGATGGGGCCCTTCTGCACGTTTGCGCCATTTCTCCTTTATCACACGTCCTTGAGGGTGAGAGGTTTGATGGCCGCCTGTGAAAAAGGAAGGGGAACTCTGAAAAAGAATGCCCTGCACAACCACATATAAGGTGGGTTCTTTTAATGGATATTTAATGAAAAATATCTTATAGTTTCCGAATAGGGTCAATCCGAACTATGGACTATTTCTACGCAGTGTGCCCCCGGCGCTGCCCAAGGTATTTTAAGGGCATAGTTGTGTACACGAGGTACATTTACTGCCACCTTGTAAGGCCGTCGGCGGAAGCGTAACTGATAATAAAGCTTAGGTTCTTCTGAGTTGCCGCATTGTAGTGTAGGCCGGACACGCTTAGCAATGTCTCTGTTCTTAACGACCGATGAATTATTCAGCTTGAATAGGCTGCTTTGAACTTCGGCTGCCAGGGCCACAATATCCTCCTCTGTATGGAGGGAGCGCTCCATATTTCCATTTACTGTGATGACGCCACGGGTTCTAGGCATTTTAAGCTATTGGTAAGCATTGTGCGGGACTACATTATAGCGGGCGAAGGCCGTTCTTCCGAGTAGTGTGTGGTAGCCACTTCAGAAGGGAGCGATGTCGAAGATTAACTCCTCACTTTAAAAATTTCCTTGAGAGCCGATGTCACACCCTGATTTTCATGTCACATTGCTCAAGTTAATTATCATGTTAAAAATGTGGATTTACAAAAACTTTTGAGTGTTTTTGACTTTGCTTGATTTGACTTTTGTCTGCTGTTTGCTAGTGCTCTAAAAATCAAATAAATCCTCCAACTCTTATACTTCATCTCCTTGATCCAAAACTTTTTCCCAATGGTCATGCCATGTGTATAGAAAAATATAGAATTTTCTTATAAAAATATTTTGGCCAAATAGTATTTTCTAAAATTTGTTTTCCAAAAACCCCTGAATTGAGGTTTGCACTGCAAGTACCTTATTTAGGGTGTGAAAAATCTTTCAAAAAGTATATTTGAATCCTATTAGGTATAGGACTCCCAGGAACCACAAAATTATAATTTTAAAAGTCATTTTTATATTTTATTTAAAAGATTTTTCTTAAGGCCAGAAATGGTCTTTAATAGGGAAAAATTATTTAATCATTTCAAAAATATTTGCCAAAATTCAGGGAAACTCATAGGACATATGTTGTCCATATATAAGAGTTTCAACACATGGTCATGTTCAAAATATTGGGCAAATCCCTCTAAAACCCTTTCTGGATATTTCAAGCTTTTGAAATATTTACAAAGGAAATATTCTCCAAAACTTCCAGGGAAATTCTATCATGTCAAATATGCCATATTTGATGATCTTGCAAAGCCTCATGCCTTGAAGATCAAGGGAACATCATCTAATCCCCTCAAAACCATTCTGTCCGTATTTGAAGTTTGAGCAACTCTACATTGCCAAACTTGTCCAAATGCTCTCAAACTTGGTGAACATGTTATAATGATTTAATCATGCATCTATGCCAAATGGCACAAGTTTTGGAGAAGCATAATTTGATCTAAGTGCCCCAAAACCACTTCTATTCAAATTCAAATTTGAACAACTTTACATTGCCAACTTTTTACCTGGGGCTTTAAACTTTGTGAGCATGATCATAACCCCAAATGATGATACTACACCAAGTGGTGCATCAAGGGGAGATGATTAACTTGACTCAAATTAGGTGAAACCATTTCTGTTGATTTCTAGGGTTCACCAAAGTTACATTGGAAACTTTGCCCAAAGGAGCTCAAATTTGGTGGAGGGTCCTAATTGTGTGTGGCATTCCATCCTGTTAAGTCCCATGCCAATTGGAAGTCCTTTGCCTCCCCAAAACATGATCAAACACCTTCTGTCATATTACCAAAACCATTGGTTGGACCCCTTTTACTATTTCCCTTCACCTCAAATTCTTACCACAGCTTCTCCTGATCATCTTCTACCCCCAGTAACTTCTCTATGGCCTCAACTCAATCATTGAAGGGGGTAAAACCCCAATTCACACTGCTGGACAGCAGTAAACTCCTTCTCCCTCACCTCCCTCCTCATTCCAGTGGCTCCCTAGAGCATCCAAGGCCACATGCCATTTCTTTACTACTCCCCTGACCTTCTAGACAACCTTGGGCACGATGGACATGACCAGAGCGGCGAGGACACGACCGTGCCAGCCATTCGGGCGCTCTGGAGCGCGCTACAGTGCGCTCCCGCACTGTAGCCGCCTCCAATCGGCTGCTCCCGACAGCCTTGGGCCTCCCCCTCATGTCCCCCGAGGCTGCCTCGACGTCCGCAACCTGCTGGACGATCGCCCCCCTCCTATCTCCCCCTCTCTCAGCTCTGCTCGCACGCGCACCGGCCGACCACGGGCTCCAGTGAGCAAGCTCGCACGCGCGACCCCTCTGGCGCCTCCCCGCTCCTCCTCTCTCTTCCTCTAGGCGTGGACCAGCCCCACGAATGCCTTGGACATGCCCACTGTTGGCCCCATGGCCTGCAACGACAGCAACGGCCTCGCCGGCGCATGCCTCTTCGGTGTACCGGCGCTCACCTATTTATAGGCCACCCCCGAGTCCCCTTGTCACTCCTTTGGCCCTTCCCTTCTCTCATACGCCTCCCAGGCCAACTCATCGCTCTCCCCGTGCCTCGCAGCCACCTTTCTGGCCGGAGTCCCGCCGCCGGCCTCCGCTCGAATTCTCGCCATCCCGAGCTCGCCTCCCTCCCTTTCCTCCACCAGAAGAGATGCGAGGGTTCGGCGACCCTTTCCCCCACTTCTCCCAGACCGCCGGGGCACCACACCCCCCAGATGCTCGTCGCCCGAACGGGCATCCGCCGAGGCAGTGCCGAGCGCACCACGGTCGTCTCCTGCCGGCCCTGCCGACCTCCCCCGATGCGCCGCTTTCCAGTGGCCCCTCTGGTGGCCACCGCTTGGCTGGAGGTGGCCTGAGCCGCCGGGGGCAGGGCAGCAACCTCCCGTTGACGAGGCCCCTGCCTCTTCTGTCACGGACGGGAGGAAGGAGAAGGCCTGCTGGTGGGGCCCGCTCGTCGGTGACCCAGCAGGGCGGGCCCGACATTTTAAGTGGAGGTGGCTACGGCGCAGCCCGCCTTCCCCGCGCGAAAGCGCATCCCCGAAAGCCGCCTCCGGCGTGGCCCCCCTGCGCGTGTGCGGCCGAGCCGCTGGGCCGGCCCGCGAGCTATCCACCGCCCTGAATGCAGTGGAGGGTAAACCCTTATTCCTTTTTCTTTTTCTTTCTTTTCCAGACAACTTCATAAATTCATTTATAATTCATTTGAACTCCAAATTGCATGATTCAAATTTCTGGTAGTCTCTAAAATCATGCTCTATGACATGGTGCAACATGCATATTATTCCAGAAACATTTCCTTCACAAATATTTATCAAATGCCCATATTCCATTTTCTTTGATGAACTTTAGAAAATCATAGAGGGCTCAAAATTGGTCCAAATGCAGTGATTCAAATTCCTAGATGCTTGCCATATCCAAACTTAGTTTTGGAACATTTTTATTAATACTTTCTGTACCCCACAAATATTGAGCCATTTCTCCATATTTATCAGCTTTGCAAAATCCTAGGAAATTCATTTGAATTCCAAATCCAGTGAAACCAACTCCTAGATGCGTCTAAAATCATGACTTGTTAATGGGTGCCTTTGCTCATCATTCAAGAAAATATTTCTGTATACTTCTTTCAAATCCATAAATCCCTTGGTTCCATCATACTGAAATGTTCCAAACTATCCAATGGTCCAATGCCTATGAAACCACCTTGGTTATTTTTCATATGACCATAGGTATCCTAGAAAAGTCCAACTCCTATTTTTAGAGCACTTTTATTTTTGCTTTGATTGTGTTGCTTATTATGATTGTTTCCATCGTTAGTTGACGAAATAAACGATGTACTCGGAGATGGACCAGAAGGTTTAAAGACTCTGGAGAACAAGGCAAGCAGCCCTTTGACCATGTTCAAGAGACCTTTTTATGCATATCTCATAGCACCTTATTATCAATGCATTGGAATCATGTAGAAGAGGTGACCACTTTGGTTGGTACCTTTGTTACTTTACTATTGAAACTTGCATCAAACATGACCCTACCTTCCTATGAGGGTTATGTGGGTGGGAGTAGTTAGGTTGCTTTAATAGTGGCTACGCAAATGGGACGTGTATATGCATGGTGACGGAGGCAGAATACTTTCAAAAAGACTTTTCGAAAACCCCGTCGGGTGCCATTTATGCCCGAGGGAGATGGTGAGGTGGGTAACCACTTGATGACGAAGTGGTGTACCGAGGAAAGTGTGTGTGTTGTTTTGAAAACGGATTGGTTTAAGTTGCGACCGTTATCCCAACCAAACATGCGCAACCACTCTACCCTTATATGGGAAAGGGCATTATTGATTACCTAGGTCGATACTAGCATGGTGCCCGCATTACTAGTGACGGGGGTGACATGAGGTCACTCTCGGGACAGGGTCGTGCTTGGATAGGCGGCCATGACTGTTTTCACAGGGCACCGAACACAGCATTGGTACCCCGTGTCAGTGGTATGAGATGTATATGGGAGCAAGGCTCCACAATCTTTAAGATGTGAAATGTTGGCACGGGGCTGTTACCAATCGAGTGGACTCCATATTAGTGTCTCCTAGGGAAAGATAGTGATCGGGTGCTTACCCCGGGTACTTGAGGTACCGCGGGTCGTGGATGTCACGGAAGTTCCCCGGATCTAGTGGGTAAAGTGTGCAACCTCTGCAGAGTGTAAAACTATTCGAATAGCCGTGTCCGCGGTCAAGGACAGTTGGGTAACCGCTCTTGGGCTACGTCTAATGTTTGCGAAACATGGTGTGTGTGAGAAAACAACACGATTCAGAGATATTGTTGATGTGATTGTGAGAAAGTCACAATGAGCTTGAGCATGAGTTGATTACACTCTTTCTCGATAATGATGTCTGCGACCTCCTGATACTTGTTACAGACACATGCATGCCCATGTTATATGTTGATCATACTTGCATATGAAAATCTAGCTTTCCGCAAAACTGCCAACTTAGCAGTAGGGCCTTGCATAATTATTTTGCTATCACACTTGGGTTGCTTGCGAGTACATTCAAAGTACTCATTGGCTTGCCACTGGTTATTTTATTGGCCAGGAATGAGAGAACAGGTTATGATGAAGATTTCTTGGTGACGAGCATGCGAGCTAGGACGCTTCCCAGTCAGAATGCCTGTAGGGTTAAGGCAGATGGCATGGGTCCAAGTTGTTATTGAAGATTTTTCCGCTGCGATGTCATACTCAAGACTTGACCATTATGGTCCTATTTGTGTAATACAGTATGTATGGATGTAAGACTCTTGTTAATCAGCTTCTGTGTGTTCAGTAAGCATTGATCTCTGGGATCACTGTACACGTGCATTCGGTGATCATGACTTATGAGTCGGGGTCCCCACATCCGAATACAACTTCTAGTGTTAACGAGCCCGTGCAGCGGGCCTCTACGCCGGGTATCACTCCTTTAAAGGTAGTGCTACTAGGCTTGATTCTTGACGGGTCTATCCCATCTTGCGGACAGTGTCTTGATATATCAAGTTGAGACTATAGCCGCCATCCATAAGTACTTGAGTAATATGATATCCATCGGTTATGGGATCTAGTACTAGGGCCGCCGAACCTCCGTGACGGATACTGGTTGGGTGATCCCTACGATCAAACGTGATCGGGCAAGGCGACCATGGGTTGAACTTTGGGGCGACGGCCTCTACCGCGTAAATGTCCCTTAGTGCGTGCTTTCGCTCCCTCTTGGGGATATGGGTGGCGTAGATCATATTCACTTTACCACAGGGGGGAATTTCTTCTGTCCCCCGGTATTCGGTTGGCGAGGCTCGTCTTCATCCTGGCTTTGAGGACCTTTCCCCTTGTTTTTGGCATTTGACTTGCCGGCCTACTTGAAGACCCAACAATTTCTATTGGTGTGGTTTGCAAGTTTCTCAGGGGTGCCATGAATCTGGCAAGGTCTCTCTAATATCTTTTCTAAGCTGGATGGACCATCCCTGTCATTTGTTTCTCCGTTATTGTTCCAACACTTATTCTTACTGCGTCGTGGCTTGCCATTGCCGTCCCTGACTTTGGAAGTGCCCGGATCACTGGTACTATTGTTTCTACAAGCTAACCAGTTGTCTTCACCCGTGCAAAAGCGGGTCACAAGTTGTCGGTGTACTAAAGAAGGGGTACCTTAGTATCCCGAACTTGTGCACGGGCAGTTGCAGCGTCCCGCGGCAAGGCTTGCCAAGCGACCGCCAAGATCCTCCGAGGTCACCTTGGGGCCATTCAAGAACAAAGTATTCAAGTCAAAGAAACAAGACCCCGAAAAGAGGAGCTTGCTGGGATGGCCACTCAAGGCGCAAAACCACTCAAGGTACAAAACCCTAGCAAGAGGAGCTTGCCGGGAAGGCCAACTAAAGACACCTCAAGAGAACTTGCCGCGACGCGCCACGCGTCCCGGCAAGGCCCGGTGAGCGACAAGCTCCCAGGCGCGACAAGATAGCGACCGCGGCAAGGCACTTACCGCGGCAAGCTTCCACTCAGTACCCACGCTCCAGCTCATCCACCCACGTGTCGCCCTGGGACCCTCCCAGGCACACGTGGCGGAAGGTTGTGCAGCCAGGGGAACACGGTGCCGAGCTGCAATGACGAGGCTACCGTCGTGGCGAACGGTGACGCCTCTGACGGCCACTTTTTGCACTGTTTGGGGCGACGGCGACGGGCATTCAATGCCCTTGTCCCCTGCCGTCGGAGTTAGGTATAGAGCACTATACAAACATTGTTCCAACTACCACCCATTTTACACTTTTACCCTCGACTGCTTTGCCACCTGTCGGTGACCCCTTTGACCTATAGAAGGAGGCCCATGCGCAACGTAGAGGGGGTCCCGAACATCGATCACTCTCCACGCTCGGTCTCGTTAGCGGTTAGAGTGTACTGTAGCTCTCCTCGCTCCCGAGCCAAGAACTCAATAACAAACCAAAGCAGGAGTAATGTTTTACGCATGCGTGTGGCCCGAACCTGGGTAAACTGCTCGCGTGCTTGCCTTGATCCGCTCTTTGTGAATCCTCCGCCCCCTGCCGTACCGAGAAGGGGCTCCGGTCCCATAGGTGTTCGTGGGCGATCAGTTTCCCCGACATCTTTGGCGCGCCAGGTAGGGGAAGCGTCGAGGTTGTGTGAACCTGATCCGGCGTTCACGCGAGCGAAATCTTCAACATCTTCATCGACATGCCGCCGAAGAAGAAGGCTTCGGAGGCAGCAGGCCCGTCCACGTCGATCCCGCCACCGCCGGAGCCAAAGGCTGGTGGGGTAGACGCCGGCGGAAGAACGGACGTCGGCGAGGAAACTCACGGCGCCGGCAAGTCCAAAGACAAGACGGACGACCGGGCGCACTCCAAGGCCTCCGCGTCCATGCACGCACCGCGCCCATCTCAGGAAGCACGAGACCGGCACCGACGTGGTACTCAAGGTACCATATGCTTGCTGGGCCAAGGTCAAGCTGGCGGATCTCGGGACGCTCAAGGCCAGCATGCACATCAACATGCTGGCATGAGCATGGCACGGTCGCCGGGACAGGATGCTGCTCCTTCTAACGTAGTTAGAAATCCGAGCATATCCCGCTCCTCGCACCGCTCGCCACCGTTACCCGCCACTCCAGCAGAAGCTCTAGCACGAGCTCAACTGCTCCTCGACTTCCCTCCAGCGGCATACAAGGCCGATGACTGGAGGGCCACCATCCAGAGCCTCATCGCCTTCACCAACGGCGACACCCCGCAGCAGCAGAGCACGTCACGGCCGCGGCAAGTTAGCCAGGCGCGGGCTGATGGCGACAAGACTGGTGCGGGTGCGACTACCGTGCACTCCCCGCCACGAAGGCCGAGATCGCCGACTCGCCGGGTCAACGTCGACGATGACTCCACTGCGTCATCAGATCCGCGAGTTCATCGTGATCAACGCCAAGTACTCGACGACCGACAACAAGAGGACGCTCGAACCCGCATCGAGCGTCGAAGAAAAGCGCGGCGTCAATCAGACCAGCGCGCTGGGCCCGCTGTTGACATGCAAGCGCCAGGGGGACCATGCGACCTGCCGTACGCGGCAGGTTGCCCTGCGTTCACTCGTGAGCTGCGGCAAGTCTAGTGGCCCAGCATGAAGAACTTCAAGCCCGACGTACCGGAGAAGTACGACGGCAAGTCACATCCGTCGGAGTTCCTCAGCATCTACACCATCGCGGTGCAGGCTGCCGGGGGACGAGACGAGAAGATACTCGCCAATTACTTCCCGCTGGTGCTCAAGCCAAACGTTAGATCATGGCTCATGCACTTGCCGGAGAACTCCATTTCTTCTTGGGCCGACCTGTGCCATCAGTTTGTCGGCGCCTTCACAGGTGGCCACAAGCCCCATGGCCAGGAGAGTGACCTTCACATACTCGCCCAGAAGGAAGGAGAGCCCCTGCGTAAGTATATCCAGAGGTTCAGCCGTGTCCAGCACAACATCCCGGACGTCCACCCTGCCGCGGTTATTAGCGTGTTCCATCAGAACGTGCGTAACCGCCGGATGAGGGAGGAGATGGCGATGTGCAAGATTAGGGACGTCAGCGAGCTGTCCGCCCTGGCCGACAAGTGCGCACACACTGAGGAGGGGAGGAAACTCCCTGGAGAGGATACAGGAGCAGGGGGATCCGACAGCGAGGATGCCGCCCCGGCAAAGAAAAGCCGACGGCGGGTCAACAGGAAGAAGAAGAACAAGGAAGTGCTAGTCGTTGAGCAGTCCGGCAAGGAGGCTAGCGCCAAGAAAGCTCAGGCTGGTAGCTCCGGCAAGGAGACTGCCACGTGCACCAACTGCCAGACTGTGGCCGCCGCCGACAAGCAGGACGGCTCCGACAAGCAGTACTGCAAGATCCACCGCACCAAGGGCCATGACCTCCAGAATTGCAAGAGGGTCGAGTAACTCGTCGAGCAGCAAAAAGCTGAGTACGAGCGACGCGATAAGGAGAAGGCCCAAGGAGGTGATGGAGGGACCGTCAAGAAGCGGCCATTCAACGGCCGGGGAGGACGCCGCGGCAAGGCCAAGCAGCGGCAAGGAGACAGACCTCCCCGCTGGCACGACAAGGATGAAGATGAAGACGAAGACGAAGACATGGATGATGGAGAGAAGAGCGAGCAGGAGTTTCAAAAAGCTACAGAAGTTTTGTGCATTGACGATGGTGCTTCTCTGCAAACTTCACACCGCCAACTCAAGCAATGGGTGCGTGAAGTCAATGCGGCAGAACCACCCGTCGAGTCGCGCAAACTTCTAAAGTGGTCCAGCACGCCTATCATCTTCGACATTGAGGACCACCCTAATCGAACAACTGCGGTCGGGTGCTTGCCGATGTTGGTTTCACTAAATATCCGCAACCTCAAGGTCACCAAGACGTTAGTTGACGGCGGGGCCGGCTTGAACTTGATCTCCTCCGCTGTGGTCCGGAAACTCCAGATCCCTGACAGCGAGCTCGAAGAAACCGGCACATTCCAAGGGATCAACCCGGGAAGGAACAAGCCGAAGGGGAAGATCACACTGCCAGTGACATTTGGCGGAGAGCTGAACTTCAGGACTGAGAGGATCACTTTCGACGTTGCCGATATCCCATTGCCCTACAATGGAATACTTGGCCGTCCAGCGCTCGCCAAATTCATGACAACCTCTCATTACGCCTACAATATGCTCAAGATGCCAGGCCCGATAAGCATCATCTCTGTCCCCGGCGACAAGAAGGATGCCCTTATCTGTGCCGACAAGATTTATCGGGATGCGGCAGCCGCAACAGACAGCAAGACACTTGCCGCTGAAGCTCCTGGGGGGAAGAAGACGAAGTCCGACAAGATCTCTGGGGCCCACTCCGGCAAACGCACCTCTTCGGAGTGCTGCGCTGCCGTCGAGGAAACTCCATCGAGCTCCACCGGCAAGTGTAAGAAGGCGATGGCAGCTCCGCCAACAACCAACAAGGTGTCCGCCAAGGAGGACGGCACTGGTGGTACTTTCACCATCAGTGCCACGCTTGACCCCAAATAGGAAAGCGCGCTCGTTGCTTTCCTGCGGGTGAACGTCGACGTGTTTGCATGGAAACCGTCTGACATCCCCGGTGTTCCCAGGAAAGTGATTGAGCACAAGCTTGCCATTTGTCCTCATGCGCGGCCCGTCAAGAAAAAGGTTAGAAAACAAGCAGTGGAGCGCCAAGAGTTTATCGCAGAAGAAATCAAGAAACTGGAAGCGGCAGGCCTTGTCAGAGGTGTGCTCCATCCCACGTGGTTGGCCAATCCTGTTGTCGTGCGTAAAGCAAACGGGAAGTGGAGGCTTTGTATTGACTTCACCGATGTGAATAAAGCTTGTCCCAAAGATCCATTTCCCTTGTCGCGCATTGACCAGATTGTTGACTCCATTGCCGGATGCGAGTTGCTTTCATTTCTTGATGCATACTCAGGATACCACCAGATCTTCATGGCTGAGGAAGATGAGGAGAAGACCGCATTCATTAATCCATGTGGCACTTATTGCTTCATACGCATGCCTTTCGGATTAAATAATGCTGGTTCAACGTTTGCAAGGGTAGTCCATACAGCTTTTGAGCCACAGATACACAGAAATGTGGAAGCTTACATGGATGATATAGTGGTCAAGAGCAAGGACAAGGCTACTCTGATCCAAGATTTAGATGAAACTTTTCCGAATCTGCGCAAGATCCAACTCAAGCTCAACCCCGAGAAATGCGTGTTTGGAGTCCCCTCCGGCAAGCTTCTCGGGTTCTTCGTGTCTTAGAGGGGGATTGAAGTCAATCCTGACAAGATCAAGGTCATTGAGCAAATCGAAGCACCAAAGCGCGTCAAGGATGTACGAAGACTTGCCGGCTGCGTGGCTGCTCTCAGCAGGTTTATCTCTAAGTCCGCAGAACGCGCCCTGCCGTTTTTCAAAATTTTGAAAAAGGTAGGTCCAATGAAATGGACTCCGGAAGTGGAGGCAGCGCTGCAAGACTTGAAGAGGTACCTGTCCTCCACTCCAATACTTGTCGCACCTAAGCCACAAGAAAAGTTGCTGCTGTACCTAGCGGCAACCAATCAAGTGGTCAGTGTTGCGTTAGTAGCGGAGAGGGAGGCGGATGATGAGCCAGCGGCCGCGGCAAGCAAATCCAGCGACAAGCAAGGGGCGATCCCGACAAGCTCTGGTCCCGACAAGGATGGATCTACGCAGATGCAAGAGGAGATACGGAAGAAGATGGTGCAGCGCCCAGTCTACTTTGTCAGCTCCCTTCTACAGGGGGCTAGGTCAAGGTACTCTGGGGTGCAGAAGTTGCTTTTCGGCCTTCTCATGGCCTCGAGAAAGCTGCGCCATTACTTCCAGGCGCATGAGATAACGGTGGTCACTCGCTTTCCGCTGAAGAGGATATTGCAAAATCCAGAAGCAATAGGCAGGATTGTCGAGTGGGCTCTAGAACTATCAAGCTTTGGCCTCAAGTTTGAAAGCACTTCAACTATCCGAAGTAGAGCATTGGCAGAATTCATAGCAGAATGGACGCCAACGCCAGACGAAGAGATTCCAGAGACGAGCATCCCCGTCAAGGAAGCAAGCAAAGAATGGATAATGTACTTTGATAGTGCCTTCTCGCTGCAAGGCGCCAGTGCCGGCGTACTGCTTGTCGCGCCCACCAGGGAGCACCTCAAGTACGTGGTCCAGATGCACTTTCCCAAGGAGCAAGCGACAAACAATACCGCAGAGTATGAAGGTTTGCTTGCCGGCCTCAGGATCGCGGCAGACCTTGGGATTAAGAAGCTGGTTGTGAGGGGTGACTCGTAGTTGGTCCGTTGATGGAAGCATACATTGACGAAGTGAGAAAGCTTCAAGAGCACTTTGACGGCCTACAGATGGAGCACCTTCCAAGAGCTTAGAACGACATCACAGATGGCCTGTCAAAGTGTGCCGCACTAAAGTTGCGTGTGGAACCAGGAATATTTGTGCTCAAGCTGACTCAACCATCCGTAACACCATCAACTAGACAGACCAAGAAGAGGAAGTTGGTTTCCGGCGACTATTTTCCGGCAGAGCTTCCCGAAGCCGCCACTAAGAAAGTCCCCAAGATCAACACGAAAATGCTGAGGAGCGGCCTGCTCCTGCAAGCCCTAGGGTTTGTACAGTTGAAGCGGACGCTCCCGACAAGGTTTGTTCCGGCAAGCTTGCCGGGGAACATCAAGCTCCAGCTGAGACACAAGTTCTCGCCGTAGAAGCGGATGTTCCCGCAGTAGCAGACGTGCCTTTAGTCCTTGTTGTCGAGTCACAAGCTCCAGCATGGGCGCAGCAGAACGTCCGTTTTCTCCAAACAGGAGAACTTCCCGAAGAGCAAGAAGAAGCAGAGAGAGTAGCCCGGCAGTCAAGTATGTACAAGTTTGTTGACAACACACTGTACAGAACAAGACTCAACGGTGTGAAATTGATGTGTATTCCCCAGGAAGATGGACAGAAGCTGTTGGCAGAAATACACGGAGGCATATGTGGTCACCACGTTGGCGCAAGAGCACTTGCCGGCAAGGCGTTCCGGCAAGGTTTCTTTTGACCAGAAGCCCTCGAGGATGCAACTGCACAAGTAACCAAGTGTGAAGCGTGCCAGTTCCATTCTAAACAGATACACCAGCCAGCTCAAGCTCTCCTGACGATCCCTTTATCCTGGCCATTTTCGGTCTGGGGGCTCAACATCCTCGGCCCCTTTCCCCGTGCAGTCGGGGGCTTTGAGTACTTGTACGTTGCAATCGACAAGTTCACAAAGTGGCCAGAAGTGGAACCAGTGAGAAAGGTGACCGCACAGTCAGCAGTCAAGTTCTTCAGGTCGATTGTTTGCCGTTTTGGGATCCCTAATAGGATCATCACCGATAACGGCACACAGTTCACGAGCCGCACCTTCATGCAATATGTCGAAGACCTTGGCGCCAAGGACTAGTTCGCTTCTGTTGCTCACCCAAGGAGCAACGGTCAAGCGGAGAGAGCAAACGCTGAAGTGCTGCGCGGACTCAAGAGAAGGACTTTCGAGGGGCTGCACAAGCGTGGAAGAAACTGGATCGAGGAGTTGCCGGCGGCTCTTTGGTCGATCAGGACGACGCCAAATCGAGCCACTGGACAGACACACTTTGCTCTAGTCTATGGAGCAGAGGCAGTTCTCCCCACGGAACTCGTATACGGGTCGCCTCGAGTGCTCGCTTATGATGAGCTCGAGCAGGAGCAGCTGCGACAAGATGATGCGCTGCTCCTTGAGGAAGACTGTCTTCAGGCCGTTGTGCGAGCTGCTCGCTATCAGCAAGCTTTGTGTCGCTACCATAGCCGCAATGTTAAAGCCAGAAGTTTCGAGGAAGGCGACCTTGTTCTTCGGCGCGTTCAGTCCGCCAAGAATTCCAACAAGTCGACGCCGAAGTGGGAAGGCCCTTATCGGGTGAAACAAGTCACTAGGCCCGGCGCTGTCCGCCTTGAGACCGAAGATGGCTTGCCGGTGAGCAACTCCTAGAACATCGAGCATCTTCGTAAGTTTTACCCATAAGGCGCGGTTGCCGTGATCCGCTCCGGCAACCACCTTTTGTACAAGTCTTGCCGCTATTGCATGTAATCCTTTGTACAAAGCCGGGCGCAGACCCCGTGCATCAGTAAAGTTTATGTGCCTCGCACGTCTTGTCATTTCATGCTTTCTATTTTTTTGCATGTATCAACTGACACCCTGTGCAGCACCTACCCCCGGTAAGCAATAACGAGCCGCAAGGGCCCATATCTGTGTTTTCTCTTCTTTCTTTTTTCTCAAGGAGGAAAAGGTTCTCTCGCGCACAAGTTTGCCCGGGGGGG
>LR738712.1:207506265-207542109 GCA_902687465.1 Secale cereale
GGGGGGGGGGGGGGGAGAAGATGGTGGTATGGACCAAGTGCCGTTCAAGAAAGCTTGGCCTTGCCGGGAAGCAAACAACACAAAAGCTAAGTTGCCAAAGTTTGAGCAATCAAATTTTTAAATTTTTGAGTTATCTTCCTTGAACGACCGCACTTTGTATGGAAAACCTGTGCGCGAAGGAACCAACTCGTAGCTAGTTGCGCCCTTTACTTTGTTTCGAGTTCGCTCAACAGCTTAAGTGTGCTGCGACTAGTGTCGCACACTTACTTTGTTTCCGAGCCCGCTCAACAACTTAAGTGTGCTGCAACTAGTTGCGACAAGGTTTCTTGTCGGCAACGGCACCGCCAGCAGGCTGCTGAAGTTCCGCACTCAGCGCTCGCGGCAAAGGTGCCTACGCTGGCAAGTTCCCTAAAAGCGTAGGGTAAAAACATACAAAGCAAGGAAGTCAAGTAAAGGAAATAACGTTGCATTAACCACCTAAAATAAAGTTATATTACAAAACAACTTGTCGCAGCTCTAATAGACTGTTTTCATGACATGGTTGGCAGCGACAAGGAAAGAAGAAAGTAAGCAGCCTAGTCTGCGCGGTCGCCCTCGACTCTCTTGATGCCGCCCACCTTGTCCACGATGGGTGCGACAAGGGCCTTGAGCGCCTCCTGGTCGGCGTCGGGCGGCAGAGTCCTGAGGACGTTGGTGAGGTTGATCCCTGGGTTGTGGAAGGCCACCTTCACCAACACCTTCTGCAAGGCCCCCGCGCAGAGCCTGCGCGACTCGTCCGCCAGCTGCTTTGGGATCTTCTCCCGGAGTTGCTGGAGGGCCATCGCCATATCCCTGAAGAACAAAGTTAGCTTGGCGCTATGGGGGAGACCCTCGTCGGTGGAGTATCCGAGGTGCTCTGCCCCCAGCTCCGTCAGCTCCTTGTCGATGTCCGCGGCGGCGTTGACAAGGCCTTCCGTCCAGATCTCGACGGTCTGCCTAAAATTGTTCTGGGAGATGGCAGCGCTGTCCAGCAACGCCTTCTCGGCCCTGATATCCTCCTTCAGGGTCGCCTCCTACTCCCTGGCACCGTCCAGCGTCTGGGTTAGGGTGGCCAGCTTCAGCTCGAGGTCGGCGATGGAGTCCTTGGCGACGGCGAGCTCCTTACCCTTCTCGGAGAGGCGGACCTGCATCTCGGAGTGGCTGTGTGCGTCCTTCTCCCTCTCAATCTTGAGTGCGGCGACCTCCTCGCCGCTCGTCTTCAGGTTGGCCTCCAGCTGCGCCACCCTCGTCTCCAACTCTCTCTTGGCGGTCTCGGCAGCTGCGGCAGCATCCTTTGCCTCCTGCAAAGCTCCGGCAAGCGATCGCTCGCGCGCGGCAAGCTCATCCTCGTGGCTGTCGAGGTCAACCTTCCGTTGCGTCAGCTCGCCTTCTCGCCTAGATAGCTCCTCGGCGGTAAGCCTTTGCTGCTCCTCCACTTCTGCCTTCTCAAGGATGAAGGCCTGATGCACCTCGGCAAGCTGCTCCCGCTCCTCCGCCAAGGATCGGAGAGCTGCTTGGTTGATGGCTCGGAGCCCTTCTGCGCGCTTCTCCAAGTCAGCACCCGCCTTGGCGGCCAGAGCCTCTCGGGACTCCAGCTTGGCCTGCCGGGCGCGGTACAAAGACAGAAGCTTGCGTAGCAGCCGCTCCTCCTCGGGCTCGCTACTGCTGCTCGGCGCGCCGACGAGCTTCAGTCCGGCGGAGCCAAGGACCTCCCCGTCGAAGACCTCTCCCTCGACTGGCGCCCTGGACATGGACGCCCACGGGAGCTGGATGAAGATGTCATCACCGGCCTTCAGATAGGCGCTCGGCTCGGGCTCGTCGGAGCTGGGGGCTGCGGTGGCGCGGAGGGCTCGGCGGTCGGCGTAGCGCCTGGCGCTCCTGCGGCCCCAGTGCCGTCAGTGCGATCGCCAGCCTCTTCGCCAGCTGCCGCGGCGGCAGCCTTGGCGGCCTCTGCACCAGCGGGATCGTCCGCGCCAACCGTTTCTTCAGCAACGGTGACGTCGTCGGCGACGACCTCCGTCTCCAGGGGCTCGGCTGCGGACGGGTCTAGCGGAAGAAAAGAAAAGGAAAGAAAAACAGTCAAGAAAATATCCAAAAAGAAGATTTGAAAAAAAGAAAAGTCCAAGGGATTACCTGTGCGGGCCGGCTCCTCGGTGAGGTTCCTGTCCGGAGAGCTCTCCCTCGGCGGCGTGGTGGAAGCTCCCGCCGGCGGAGGGCCACTAGCGCCATCCCTCGCCGGAGAGCTCGCCCTTGGCGGGGTGCTCGCCCTTGGCGGAGTGCTCTCCCTTGCCGGGGAGCTCCCCCTTGGCGGTGTGGTCGAGGCGTGCGGCGCGTTGGGGGCGGTCTCCTGGCGCTCCTGATGCTGCTGCTCTGCTCCTGCACAGGTCAGCAAACAAGATATCAGCAAGGATGGAAGACTCACGCGCGCCCGACAAGCGGAAAGTGAACCACACTTACAGTGGGGGCTGCGCTCGGGGCTGTTCCGAAGAACAGACGCCGGGTCCGGCAAGCTCGTCTAGGGCGCACCCCCTGCTGTTGCGGCGGGCTCGTCCTCGATAACGATCACCGGGACCTTGGCCCTTTTCGCTGCTCTCTGGGCCAGAGTTCTGAAAAGGACAGGTTCAGAGTTAGGCGAAAGAGATGCAAGAAAAAGCAACAGAAAGTCAAAGAAAAACAAGAATTGTGAAGACTTACTCTCCTTCCTCTTCGTCGGAGCTGAGCGCAGAGAAATCGAAGTCTGGCTCGCGCGTTCCGGCGCGAGGAGCCGGAGGCGTAGGCTCCCTTGGCCGCTTCGCGAGAGCAGGGGCGGTGGTCTGAGAAGACCCCGCTCCGGTTGCCGCCGAGGCACGAGGGGCGGCAGGAGCAGAGGCGCCAGTCCGGGAAGATCCCCCTCCAGCCGCTGTAGAAGCGCGAGGAGCTCCCGTGGCGGCCTTGCTTGCCGCGGTGACGCGTGTCGCGCGGCGCTGCGGCTGTTGGCCCGCCTGCCGCCCCGTCACGTCTGCGGCCTTGCTGAGATGCCTCCTTGTCGGAGCTAGAGGACTTGCTGGTGGTGGCGAGCTGCCCGAGGACGAGGAGGAGGAGCCGATCTCCAGCGAGCCGCTCGAGTCCTCGGCAGGCTCGCTTGACCCGGCACCCTGCTCGGCGGCCCCGCTCGACTCGATGCCCTGCTCAGTGCGCTCGCTTGTCCCGGCGATTTTCCTGGCAAGCTTCCCCGCCTTGCGAAGCTCTTCCTGCTCGGCAAGGCTTGTCGCCTCCGCTGCCTCCGCCTCCTCCACTGTGTACCCAAACTCGCCCGCGGCCGCGGCTGCCACTGCCTCTTCCAGTCTGGTGGCAATGTATGCCATCTCCTGGTCGGTGGTGTCGCGGGTGAGGCCTTTCATCTCGTCGGGATCGACTGACAGTTCCACCAAGTTGTCGAAGAATGTCTGCATAGCTTCGTCGGAAGGTTCTTGCCAAGTGGGGTCGATCCCGTGGGAATCGCACAGCGGCATCACTGTACGGATGGCGCTGAGCGCCGAGCTGTTGCACAACGGAACTACGCCCTGCGGCAACGCAAACCACTCAGGATGGGCGGAGTCGTACTTGAACAACGCCCGGAGCATCTCGTTAAGCTCCAGGACAGTGAATTTATAATTAAGGCCCGGGCGCAGCCTCATGATATCTGTCGTGTTCTCGAACTCCCAAGCGGCCCTCTTCCTCTCCTACAAAGGGGCGATTCGGCGGCGGAGAAAGTCTGCTCCAACCGCGCCCACGGTGAGCTTGGCGTGCCTGAGGCGAAGAATCCGGGTAGTGGCAATCTTCAATCTGCTATCCTCCGGGACCAAATCGCTCCAGTCGTTGCCGCGTACTATTGGGGCTTGGTGCCGGGAAGTGAATGGCTGTGGGTCATCCTCTACAATCCAACACCAGTTGACCCTCCATTCATCCCACTTGCCGCGGAGCTCCCCCTCCATATAGGCTTCCTTCTTGTACGTCCTCGAGATCCAGGAGACGCCGCCAGACAAAGGCGACCCTGCCTCGACTCGAGGCGTGAAGTAATAGCGGAAAAGAGCTACATTGGGGTAGACTCCGACAAACTTTTCGCACAAATGTGCGAAAACGGCCATGGTCAAGACAGCATTGGGGGTGAAGTCAAGGAGGTGGAACCCGTAGGTGTTCATGATATCACAGAAGAACTCGGAATAGGGCGGGCAGAGCCCGCAGTAGAAGAACAGGGCAAAGAAGGCGTAGCCATTCGGGAACATCTCGCAGGCTACGGCGGGGAGTACCTTGGTGCGCGGATGCGCCTTCGTCTCCCTCGACAAGAAAAGGTAGAAGGATTCCTTCAGCTCCTCCGTGTCAAGCTTTGGCGGGAAGACCGCCATCTTCTTCCGCATTGCTGCTAGCCGCAGCGCATCGGCGGACTTCGCGGCAGACTTCGCGGACTTCCCCTTCTCGCCTTTCGGAGCCATGGCGAGGACGGTGGGGGAGGTCGACGGCGCTGGTGATGCTGGTGGCGACGGAGGGCGGAGCGCTGCTCTCTTTCGGCCTTCGGGAAGGAGGGGAGCGGCGAGGGTTTCTGAGGATTGAAGAAGCAACGGGCGAATCGAAGGAACTGCCCCTGTTTCCCCTACTTTTAAGGGGAAGGAGGGGGACGTTCCGCATTTCCCATTAAAGAAACAGGCCACGATCTCTCCCATGACGCCGCGATTGACGCGTGCCGTTAAGGGAGGGCGCGGTGGATACGGAGTGGGATACGGCGTGCCGCAGGCCGCGCGTGCCCGTGCAATGTTTTGGGCCTAGCCCAACACCGCTCGGCACCGTGTCTGGCCCAGGCCCGGGGGCTCCTGTCGGTGTACAAAAGTAGGGGTACCTTAGTATCCCGAACTTGTGCACGGGCAGTTGCAGCGTCCCGCGGCAAGGCTTGCCAAGCGACCGCCAAGATCCTCCGAGGTCCCCTTGGGGCCATTCAAGAACAAAGTATTCAAGTCAAAGAAACAAGACCCCAGCAAGAGGAGCTTGCCGGGATGGCCACTCAAGGCGCAAAACCACTCAAGGTACAAAACCCTGGCAAGAGGAGCTTGCCGGGAAGGCCAACTAAAGACACCTCAAGAGAACTTGCCGTGACGCGCCACGCGTCCCGGCAAGGCCCGGTGAGCGACAAGCTCCCAGGCGCGACAAGATAGCGACCGCGGCAAGGCACTTGCCGCGGCAAGCTTCCACTCGGTACCCACGCTGCAACTCATCCACCCACGTGTCGCCTTGGGACCCTCCCAAGCGCACGTGGCGGAAGGCTGTGCAGCCAGGGGAACATGGTGGCGAGCTGCGATGACGAGGCTACCGTCGTGGCGAACGGTGGTGCCTCTGACGGCCAGTTTTTGCACTGTTTGGGGCGACGGCGACGGGCATTCAATGCCCTTGTCCCCTGCCGTCAGAGTTAGGTATAGAGCACTATACAAACACTGTTCCAACTACCACCCATTTTACACTTTTACCCTCGACTGCGTTGCCACCTGTCGGTGACCCCTTTGACATATAAAAGGAGGCCCATGCTCAACGTAGAGGGGGTTCCGAACATCGATCACTCTCCACGCTCGGTCTTGTTAGCGGTTAGAGTGTACTGTAGCTCTCCTCGCTCCCGAGCCAAGAACTCAATAACAAACCAAAGCAGGAGTAGGGTTTTACGCATCCGTGCGGCCCGAACCTGGGTAAACTGCTCGCGTGCTTGCCTCGATCCGCTCTTTGTGCATCCTTCGCCCCCTGCCGTACCGAGAAGGGGCTCCGGTCCCATAGGTGTTCGTGGGCGATCAGTTTCCCCAACATAAGTGTGTAAGGGCTGCAATTGTCTTTGGCTTCTCCTGGCCGAGGTGTCTTGCGAGCCATTCGTCTTGAACGTTGTGTTTGAATGCCGCTAAGGTTTTGGCGTCTGGATAGTCGACAATTTGGTTCTTTTTAGTTAAGAACCGATTCCAGCGCTTGCGGGTTGACTCCCCGGTTTGTTGGATTATGTGACTTAAATCATCAGCAACCGGTGGCCGGACATAAGTCCAATGAAAGTTAGCCCGGAAAGCGTCCTCTAAATCTTCCCAGCTTCTAATGGAGTTCTCTGGGAGGCTGTTCAACCAGTGTTGAGCTGGCCCTTTCAGCTTTACAGGTAAGTATTTTATGGCATGCAGGTCATCTCCATGAGCCATGTGGATGCGAAGAATAAAGTCTTCGATCGATACCACAGGATCCGTCATTCCATCATATGCCTTGATGTTCACATGTTTAAACCCTTACGGAAATTGGTGATCCATCACCTCACTTGAAAAGCACAGAGGGTGTGCAGTGCCCCAGTATCGTGCAACATCGCGGTGTAGTTCGGATGGCATCTGTGTTTGATGTTGACTCCAAACTTGAGTGTATCCGGTGTGCTTGGCTTGATAGCCACCATCTCGTGTGGGAGCATGTTCTCATGATCCGTAGATCGATCTGGCTTAACTTGCTTTTTTATTCAGGTCCTGAAGTAGATCATACTTATGGCCCTGAGCCGCTGTATCATTTCCTTTACTATATGGAGGTGCGGGCTGGTGTACAGCATTACTAACCAGTTTGTCATGTCCACGAGGTGGTCGGTCCTGTTGATCGGCCTAATCGTGCCTCGACGGAATTGGCGCAAGGGTCTCTTCGTCGAATTGTGGCAACAACTTGCCCTTGGGATAGCTCTTTGTTTGGCGCTCAAGGTCGTATCTCTCTTCAGCGTCTAGCACTTCATTCCATCAATCTTTGAGCGTATCCTGCTCAGCTTTGAGCCACTGCTGCTGTTTTTTCAGGCTCCTTGTTGTGGCAATAAGCCGTTGCTCAGAGCGTTCTTATTCGAGGGGTTCCTCTGGGACGATAAATTCCTCGTCTCCCGGGCTGACATCCTCTAGACAGGTAGGTAATTACTGTCAACAGAATCATTGTGATCAGCCAGTTTTTGGGGACTGCATTGACCATCTTCCGCTCATCCTACTCCAACACTACCTCAACGGGGTCTTCGACTTCCTCCGGGTCCTCATTGTCTCCGGTGCTGGTATTACTTTCCTTTTCTCGACGCGATCATGAGCGGTGCCGCAGGCGTCGGCGCTTATGAGGTTCATCGACAGCCTTATCCTTCTCTGCATCTTTATCGTGGTCTTCGTCTTTCTCCTTGGGTGCGTCCACCATATACACTTCATAGGTAGAAGTGGCCGTCCATCGCCCGGTGACGGGCGGGTTTTGACATAGATCAGCTTCAACGTTGTGGTCCATTCCATCGAAGTCTTCGGAAGCATAGTCTAGTGCGTCGGTTAAGTCTTCTATCATGGCTACCAAGTAGGTGGTGGGTGGGAAGCAAAATTTCTTGTACTCAGCCACTAGTTTTCACCAGGCATAGTTCAGTGGTGAATCCTTCGTAATGGAGAGAGCAGTAAGTCCAGCGCCTCGTTTAAGAGCGAGAGGTGCATAGCATTAGGGGGGCTACGGAACCAGGCTCGGCGATGACTGCTTGGTCGAGCCCGGAGAGTGTGGATCCCAAGATGATGAGGACATCACTAACAAAGTTACACCCACAGCCCCTACTGATACATATATAGGACGAATTACTAGAGCTCGCGCCTGCCAATTAAATTACCAGGTACTTTCGTTTCTTGGTAATGATTCTAATGTTCATGAGAATATGATGCTGCCTAAATTGGATACATTTGTCTTGATTATAGATGAAGGGCCTATCTTGTACAAGAAGGATGATCATTGGAGCAAGATCAGGGATGGAGATGATGGCATGCGCAAGGGGAACAAGAACGGAGTTACAAGTGATGATTTCAGGACTTCGAGCCACCATAATGAGTGCGTCAATCCTTGGACGAAATATACAAGATGCCAGTTCATAAATTTCGTCCAAAGGCAATTATGGGTGCTGCATCACCTTATTATTGGGCCAGGCCCATGTAATTTCGAAATACTTGAGTATAGGCTGTTTTTAGAGTTCGTATGTGTGGGGAAACAAGGGTTAGGGTTGGTTTCAGACCCCTCCTCCAAGAACCACAAAATTCCCCCGTCTTCCTCCATATATACAGCCCTTAGGGCGTTGTTTAGCCTTTTGGTTTTGTTTAGATTAAAGTAGGCCATAGCTGCAACTTCGCGTACTTCGTTTGTGTTCAACGACCAGACAAAGACGTCACAGAACCCCACTTGATCAATTAAGCTTTCATATTAAATTCACAATATCCAAATTGCAATCTTAGTTTCTTGCTTGTTCTTCATTTGCTTGCAGGAAATAGACCCTCATGGTTAGGTTGATCGTGCTCCGGCGTTGTCAATATCCTCTCGGAGTTGGTTTAGCGATTGCTAAGGCGCGACGTCCTCACACGTTCCTAGTTGGATCATGAATGTCGAATTTCTCCAAAACGATAGCCATCATCTCATCGAAAGATGGGACACCTTTGGCTCTATCAAGTGGTATCAGATTTCAAGGTTGCTCGGTGAGATTTTACATTTTTTGGTAGATTAGATCGAGTCTGTTGTCCATACCTAAAGTCCACCAAAAAGCCAAAAAAATTGAGGTTACTTCATCATATCTGAACCAGTCTGAGCCATTGCATAATCTTTTCCATGTTTGCTGAGTTGAATTTGCAGTTGCATCATCGTGTCGAGTTGCTGGTCTTAGCGTCTAGTTCTTTAGAGTTTCGAGTTCTGTTCACTGTTTGTCACGCAGCTGCCGCACCATGTTCATCGCTCCTCCCATACAACCACCGATGTCATATCCCGCCATAGCTGCCATATACCATCATTGTCATCACTGTTTCCATACACCACCATCGCATATCCATCACGCCAATCCGAGTCCATGTCCATCACAAATTCGCCACCAGTCCGTGTTCCACCGCTCCGACATATATCCGCCACCAGTCCTAGTGCCACCAGATTCATCTCCGTCACCAGTCCTAGTCCGAGTACAGTATTTCCTGCTTTGTTTTTGATTTCCAGATCACGCGATACTTCGAGTCGTTACTAAGTCGGACTCCCCAACTTCTCTGATACCCGCAGAAGAACAATAGTTCCAGATTAAAAAGAAACTAAGTCTGGAAAATTTTGGCTAGGCAGTTTGTAGACCATTTGTAGACTTTTTCGAAAAAGAATTGTTGCGGGGAAAAATAAAAGGGAAAAAAGTGCAAAAAAAAGTGGAAAAAAAAAATCAGAGTGCGCTCCTCCCTTGTTACGTGTGGCGCCGTGGTTTTGTTCGTGTTCTAGGCTCGCGTCTCCAATACTGTCTAGCCTAGGACCAGCACAGTATCGGCGTTGAGCGTTTATTCAACTTTGCATCTCTAAATTGATTATTACTGGCCCTTTTTGCTACCATATTATAAGTCTTCCCAGCTCCACATACATCTACGTCATGCGTTTGACTCTCCTTCGTAATCGCTTTATCCAAGCTTTGAGAGTTTTGACTACCACGGTTGCCGATCACCACCTGCTGCTGGGTAAGAACTTCTACGAACTTGAGATTTGATTGACGGATTTATGACGCCCCACCACCACCATTTTCTAGTAGTCTGTAGGATCATATTTTTGTGTGTTTCTATTGTTGCTAACAATGGTAGGATCACAAGTTAATGAGACTGACTGGGAGAACATGATGAACAAGGATTTGCATGATAAATTTCAGCAAATGATGGGTCAACAGGTAGAAGATGTGATGACGAGTTTTGGCGACGCACTAGCGAGGATGGATGGCTTTGAGAAGTCAATTGACACCAAGTTGGATGCCAAATTCGTTGAAGTGCTTGCGCGTCTACCTCCACCTGCTGCACCTCTACAACAACAACAACAACAACAAAAACTACCTCCACATCGAGAAACAGCCCTCCGTCGAGCAAGCCGTTTCCCTCTTTAGACTGGCCAAACTATTGGTGCTGCTTTGATACTGCTATGGCTCCTGCTGCTGCTGAGGAGGAGGACGATTATGCAGGAGATTACGAGGATGAGGTTGATCAAAATCTGAGCTACGTGCAACAACCACCACCAGTTCATCCACATGCAAATAATCACAATGGTAGGGATGCACCATACCCTCAGGTACGCGATCATGACCATCTCCCTAAACTAAAATTGAATATTCCACCATTTGAGGGTAGATATGTTCCTGATATATATCTTACTGGGGAGTTAGAAACCGAACAACATTTTACATGTTTAGAATATCCCGAGGAGAGACGTGTTGCTGCTGCTCTTTGTGCTTTTGGTAGTTTTGCTTGTGTGTGGTGGTCTGAATATCCTAGATTATATCTGAATAATATTCCAACTACTTTGGCTGCTTTGAAAAATGCTATGCGTACTCGTTGGGTTCCACCATATTATCAACGTGAATTACTTAAAAAATTGCAGCGTTTATGACAAGGAAAATATTGCATAGAGGTATATTATCAGGAATTACAAACTGGCCTGATTAGATGTGGTATTGTTGATGATAATGAGGCTATGTTTGCACGTTTTATGGGTGTCTTAAATAGAGAGATTCAGACAATTCTACAGTATAACGAGTATAATAATATCACTCGTTTATTCCATCTTGCTTGCAAAGATGAACTTTAAGTGGAGGATCGACAGGCCTTGGCGCGGACTAATTTTTCTGTAGATCGACCTTCATCATGGACACCGCGTGCATCCTCTACTTCGAGACATCCGGCTTCACCATCGCCTACTTCATCCGTCACTTCTAATCGTGATAAATGCAAACAGGCACAACCACCATCAGCCAGGAGTACACCTTCCGCTCCTGCGCAGAGCTCCTCTTCATCCATGGCATCCACAGGGCCAACACATGATATTATATGTCATCGTTGCACTGGTCGTGGTCACTATGCTAGCAAACGCCCATCTCAGCGTGTCATGATTGCTATTGAGGAAGGTGGTTATGAGCCCACTAGTGACTATGATGAGGAGACTTTGGTTCTTATTACACGTGAAGAACACGGTGGAGATGATTCTGAAAATGAGACGCAATACATGGCTCCTGAAGACGCTGACAAGTATGAATGTTTAGTTGCTCATCGTGTTTTGATTGTGCAGGTCACACGAGTGGAGCAAAATCAGAGGCACAATTTGTTCCATACAAAGGGAGTTGTGAAGGAACGTTTTGTTCACATCCTCATAGATAGAGGGATCTGCAACAACCTAGCTAGCATGGAGATGGTGGAGAAGCTATCTCTCACCACAAGACCACATCCACATCCTTACTACATCCAATGGTTCAACAATAGCGGCAAGGTTCAGGTAACACGTACTATTTGTGTGCATTTTAGTATCTCTACATATGATGATTATGTTGATTGTGATGTGGTACCCATGCAAGCATGTTCCTTATTACTTGGTAGACCATGACAATTTGATAAAAAAATTTGTACACCATGGTAGAAACAATCAATATACTCTTGTTCATGAGGATAAACATATTACTTTGCTTCTTATGTCTCATGATTCCATTTTGAAACATGATAAGAAACAGGAGCAAAATAAGAGTGAAAACCAGATTGTGGCAAAAGAATTTGAGCAACAAATGAAGCCTAATAACACACCATCATCTCATGTTGCATCTGAAATTAAATTAAAAAGTGGATGTTTACTTGCCACCAAATATGATATCGATGATCTAGATTTCAATAAATCTATTTCCTATGCTTTTGTGTGCAAAGAGGCATTATTTTCATTCGAGGACGTGCCTTCCTCTTTGCCTCCTATTGTCACTAATATTTCGTAGGAGTTCGCGGACGTCTTTCCACAAGACGTGCCACCAGGATTACCACCTATTCCAGGGATTGAGCATCAGATTGACTTAATTCCCGGTGCATCGCTACCCAACCGCGCTCCATACTATACCAATCCAGAGGAGACGAAGGAGATTATGCGTCAAGTACAGGAGCTACTCGACAAAGGTTATATACACGAATCCCTTAGTCCTTGTGCTATTCCTATAATTCTAGTGCCAAAAAAGGATGGTACATCACATATGTGTGTTGATTGTAGAGGCATTAATAATATTACTATTCGTTATCGTCATCCTATTTCTAGGCTAGATGATATGCTTGATGAATTGAGTGGCTCTGCAACATTGTCCAAAGTTTATTTGCATAGTGGATACCATCAAATTCGTATGGAATTGGGAGATGAATGGAAAACATCATTTAAAACTAAGTTCGGATTATATGAGTGGTTAGTCATGCGTTTTGGGTTAACTAATGCACCTAGTACTTTCACGGGATTAATGAATGAACTTTTACGTGTTTTCATTGGATGATTTGTGGTAGTTTACTTTCATGATATATTGATTTATAGCAGATCTTTGGATGAACATTTGGAACATTTATGTGTTGTTTTTATTGCTCTACGTGATGCACGTTTGTTTGGTAACCTAGGAAAATGAACCTTTTGCACCGATCAAGTATCTTTTCTTGGCTATGTTGTTACTCCACAGGGAATTGAGGTTGAAAAAGCGAAGATTGAAGCCATTTAGAGTTGGCCGCAGCCCAAAACGGTCACACACATGAGGAGTTTCCTTGGCCTTGCAGGATTCTATAGGTGTTTTGTGAGAGATTTCAGCACGATTGCTGCACCTCTCAATGAGGTTACAAAGAAGGATGTGCCTTTTGTTTGGGGTACTGCACAGGAAGAAGCATTCACGGTGTTGAAAGATAAGTTGAAACATGCTCCTTTAATCCAACTTCCTCATTTTAATAAGACTTTTGAGCTTGAATGTGATGCTAGTGGAAGTGGGTTTGGAGGTGTGTTACTATAAGCTGGTAAACCTGTTGCATACTTTTCTTAAAATTGAGTGGGTCTAGTTTGAATTATTATATGTCGGACTTGGCTTCGAGGCAAAGCCAAAGGGGCAAGGGTGAAGCACCGCGGGCCCCAAACGCCTGCGGCCTTTGTTGGCGCATGGAGACTTGATTGGACATGGGCTTCTCCGCTTCCCCATGCTGCCTTGATATCCGCTCGACTTGACGAGACTCTGCCCATCTCTTTCTTCTTGTCGCCCTCCTCTTCTTCTTCCTTGCCGCGCTGGCTTACAGTGACGCCCATGGCATCGATAAGGAGATTCTCCTTTGTTGAAAAGATAAAGAGTCCCTTTGAGGAGCGGAAATCACTTCCGCCGAAGAAGAGGTTCAGCTGCCCCCGTGGCCCTGACGAGAGGCGGGAGGTGACGAGGCCTTGGTGCGAGCGGCCTCCTCCTGGTTACCGGCTGCCCTTGTTCTCCCAAGAGCAAGGGGGTTGCACCCCGCATCGCTTGTGTCGTGGTCAAGCTCGTCCTACTGGGGCTGCACGGGCCGCCAGCCCCCATTCCCACGCCAAGGGATCCTCACGCGAGTTCGTGGTGTGTACAGCGATGCCACCGTCTTCTTGGATCCGGCAGCCGAGGTTCTTCGCTAAGCTGATGCCGGATGTTGTTGCAGCACGCCGAGTGCTGCAGCCATGCTTTGGAGGCACAGGTTGAGGTCATCCCCCCCGGCCGGTGTCTTCATGACCCGAGGATGCGGCGAAATCGCCCGCGTGTGCCGTCCTGATGGTGCTTCTGTTGTCCACTTCAAGTTTGACAGTGCACCACGTTTTTCTTCAAGGTCTTTGATGGAGAAGGATGCTGCCAGGAGTGCTGCCCTGGTGGGAGCGGCCAGGGTGGTACAGTGATGGACGCCGTGCCTACTCTCGGCCCTGCCATCAACTCTCCTAGCAGTGGCGATGGCCCTAGGGAATCCAGCAGCTCTCCCGAGCCTGACAAGTCTCCGGAGACGAGCGACGACAGCTTCGCGCCCCCAAGCACACGCCACGCCCGGAGAGCGTTAGCTGCACCAGACTGCCGTCAATGGTGACCTGAGCGGGGTTGGAGACAACCTCTTGTGGCCCACTTCTGATGATAGCGTCGTTGGTGGTAGCCGTAGTTAGGGTCTCCTGGAATCACCTTCTTTGCTCCCTGCGAGGAATCAAAGCAAACCCCACGGGGGCGTGTAAAGAACCTGTAATGCCTTTGCTCTGATGCTTATTATTATTTGTTATGAAACCGTGCTTGCAAGTCTTGCTTCGGCACTATACCCCCCTTTCTATCCTTTCAGTAGCTATGCGCTCTATGCCGGCGGGTCCCAGACCCAGGGCAGGCTTCAGCCGTCGCTGGTAGGCCAGGTCGCGATGCCGTGGTCAAGGCCAAGAAGTGAGCAGCCCAGAGTCCGGTAAGCACCCCTAAGGTGTGATGCTCAAGAGGTCCCCCTTGGCGTGCAAGCAGCTTCCGGAGGCTAAAAAGGGAGGCGGCATTGCCGGAGCAAGACTACGGAAATCAAACTTGTCGAGTAGTGGCGTCGTGCCGGTTGGATGCGTGACTTATCTTGATGGCCCTAAGGTGATTCTCCACGCTGTTCGCCTGATCTGCTCCAGCGGCAGCGCGGCTAGGCTTTCACGATTTCCTTCCCGCTTTCTTTAGCGTTCTGCGTCGGCGGAGCCTGGCCCCGCGCAAACCTTAGCCGACGCTGGCTCATCCGGATCGCCAGGACGAGGCCAGGAGGTGAGGGGCTCCATGACCAATTAGGCTGTTGAGTCACGATGCCCAGGTGTCCCCCTTGACATGTGAACAACCCTAGGGAAGGAAATGCTGGACTAGGCCTTGGTGTTCTATGTCGGCAGGGCCCGACCCCGCGCATACCTCAGCCACCGCTGGCTCATCCGGATTGGCAGGACAAGGCCAGGGAGTGAGGGGCTACGTGGCCAGTTAGGCCCCTGTGACGCGGTGCTCAGGGGTCCTCCTTGACGTCCGAACGAAGCTTAGCGCTAATAGCCGACCTCCCCTTCTCCCGCTCTTCTAGGTGCTCTACGTCCTCGGGTCCTGACCCTTGAGCAGAGCTCAGCCACCGCTGATATGCCAGGTCGCAATGCCGTGGTCAAGGCCAGGGGGTGAGGGCTGGAGAGTGAGTAGGGGCCCTTGAGACGCGATGCTCAGGTGCCCCCCTTTAACACGCAAGCGAATTACGTGAGAAGGGAAAAACCGACAAGGCCGCCTGTCGCTAGGCTTCGGAGATTCCTACGGGTTAGTCCGAGGAAACAACACAACTTATAATCACGCCTACCATTGGGCCACTGATCTTTCCGTAGGAAGACGAAGGCACTGAGGAGATAGTGAGGTGACGTGCGCGAGGCGGGCCGTGAGTCAGAGCTCGATCTCTTAGATTTTTTCAGTGTTGCTGGGACGAACACGAGCACAAGCACCGTGCCAACGTGTGTAGCCCCCGTTGCGGGATGAGTACAAGTCCGTTCGATAGCGAGGGAGGACAAAAGAGTTGGTGAGTGAGTAGGTGATGATCATAAGGTAATCCATAGTAGGAAACAAGCTAATCCAGGCGATGCAAAGTGCGATACAGGCAACAGGGACAGACACACGCGGCCTGGGGATGATACAGCCCGAGGGGCGCCCCCAATAGAGTAAACTAAAGATGCAGAATGGATACATGTCACAGGGGCAAGATCATGCGACTTGGGGATGATACATCCCGAGGGGCACCCCCAACTGAACAAACTGAAACTATGTCACCTGGCACTGATGCTGGAGTGATGTTGATGTAGCTGAAGATGCTCGCTACATATGTCGTTCCACACAAGCCATCTGACTCCGAGGCCTCGCGAGGCTCCTGAGGTTCTGATAGTTCGCGAAGAACCAGCACCACTTCTGCCAAGATCTCCTGATGCTTGGTCTCGCGAGCCGTTAGGACATCCCGCATGAAGGGCATGTGAATGTAACTGTGAGGATGGCCAGTAGAGTTCTTGAGGCGTGATCCTATTGAGTTATGGGACGTTGACGCAGACGCGCAGCCATCTACCAAGCTTGGGACGACAACTACATTCTATGGTGCAGGGTGGCCCTCGCCCCGCATCGCCCTTGGTACCAGAAAGTCTACGATGGTCTGGTTGATGAACTCCTAAGCGATCGGCGCCTTGCACTCTCTTGACGGAAACTCGCGGTGAAGCATGCCTCCACGTGGTGCTCGAGTGCCTCCCTCGTGACATTCGCTAGGTCGGAGGCCCTCTAGAGGAGAGCCCCCGAGCCCAGCCTTATGAGGGCGCCGGGCATCCCTTCCTATGCGAGGAAGGGAGGTGCCTCGTCCATGGATGCGGATCCTGAGGCGCGACCACCCAACGCTGCATCTTGATGAGGCTCCAGGGCGAGTAGCTGCTTCTTCTTCTTCGGGATAGCTTAAGGGGGTAGATGGTATCTTCATTGTCCGGGTCCTCGACTAACACAGCCTGGTAAGCGCGCTCAAGGGAGCACACTGTGTCCTTTTCTTCGCAAGTGATGGTGATGATGTCACGGCTCCCTGGCATTTTGAGGACATTATAGCCATGGTGAGTGCCTGCCATGAACTTGACCTAGGTTGGGTACCCAAGAATGGCGTTGTATGGGAGATGGCTGTGAGCGACATCAAAGTTGATGAGCTCGGTGTGGTAGTTGTCGTAGGTGCGGAAGGTAACGGGGATCCGGATCTGTCCGATTGGGGTGGTGGAGCCGTCAGTTACTCCAATTGGGGTGGGTTGCAACTAGTCATATGGCACCTGGAGATGGTCAAATGTGTCGACGGAGATAACATTGAACCCTACACCGCCATCGATGAGGGTCTTGGTGACTTCGACGTTGCTGATGACGGGTGGCCGCGCACTTGAGCTGGTCAGCTGAGAAGAAGGTGATGGCGCACTAGGACCACTTGAGCGGCCATGTGGCCTCTATCCTGGGAATAGCTGCGTCTACTTCCTCGGCGAACTGCTTGAAGATACGCTGAGAAGCTGGAGCCTGCACACCGCCCAAGATGCAAGCGATGGCGCGAGGGTCCTCGAAGCCCCCAGCCCCCTCGTCTTGGTCGTTGTTCCTCCTTGGCGGTGGCAGCAGAGGGAGGCCGGCCTTGCCCTAAGGACGATCCCCGCGAAGCTGATCCCTCTAGGCACCGTCGCAAGGCTGGTCCCTCCAGGTGCCCTCGCGAGGCTGATTGCTACTTATCGAGCTTGCTTTGTATTCCCTCAAAGAGGAAAGGGTGATGCAGCACAATAGCGTAAGTATTTCCCTTAGTTTTTGAGAACCAAGTTATCAATCCAGTAGGAGACCACACGCGAGTCCCTCGCACCTGCACAAACAAATAAAAACTTCGCAGCCAACGCGATAAGGGGTTGGCAATCCCTTTACGGTCACTTACGAAAGTGAGATCTGATAGAGATGATAGTGTGTTATTTTTGGTATTTTTTATTATAAGAACAGAAAGTAAAAGCGGAAGAGTAAAGTAGATTCTAGATTGATATGTTGAGAATAGACCCCGGGGCCATAGTGTTCTCTAGTGGCTTCTTTCATGATAGCGTTATTCTACGGCGGGTAAACAAATTACTGTTGAGCAATTGATAGAAGAGTGAATAATTATGAGACTATCTAGGCATGAACATTACATATAGGCACCACGCCCGAGACAAGTAGACCTAAACGATTATGCATCTACTACTATTACTCCACACATCGACCGGTATCCAGCATGCATGTAGTGTATTGAGTTCATAAGAACAGAGTAACGCCTTAAGCAAGATGACATGATGTAGAGGGATGAACTCAAACTTAGTGATATAAACCCCATATTTTTATCCTCGATGGAAACAATACAATACGTGCCTTGCTGCCCCTACTGTCACTAGGAAAGGACACCGCAAGATTGAACCCAAAGAAAGGACTTCTCCCATTGCAAGAACTATAGATCTATTAGGACAAATCAAAGCAATAATTCGAAGAGACTTGCAAGGATATTATAATCATACATATATAGATCAGAGAAGAACCAAATATTTCTCATAGATAATCTTGATCATAAACCCACAATTCATCGGAACTCGACAAACACGCCGCAAAAAGCGATTACATCGAATAGATCTCCTCGAAGACCGAGGAGAACTTTGTATTGAGATCCAAAGAGACAGAAGAAGCCATCTAGATACTAGCAATGGACCCGAAGGTTACAGCGGTGGAACTAGGGTTTTCTCTGTTGTTCTGATGGTTTCGGGGTATGTAGTTATATATAGCAGGAAGGAGGGCACCGGGGGCCAAACGTGGGGCCCACAAGGCAGGCGGCGAGCCTTATAGGGGGGGCGCCCACCACCCTCGTGGGCACCACGTATGCCCTACTGCGTGGTTCTCAAGTCTCCCATGCGTGATTTTCTCCAAAAATATCTCTCCCGAAGGTTTCATTCTGTTTGCACTCCGTTTGATATCCCTTTTCTATAAAACCCTGAAACAGGCAAAACACAACAATCTGGACTGGGCCTTTGGGTTAGTAGGTTACTCCGAAAATAATATAAAAGTGTATGACAAAGCCCATTAAACATCCAAAACATCATAAATAATAGCATGGAACAATCAAAAATTATAGATACGCTGGAGACGTATCACTGATCGTGCCAGCGATCCTCTCGAGGCTGATCACTCCACTCCTGACGGGGGCCGCAGTCGTCCCAGCGCCCCCCTAGTCCGGCTTCCTCCATGGTCGTAGCCTTGGTCATTGCACTCGGGGCGTCGGCCGATGGTTCCGTTGCGGATTGCCCTGAGCTCCTGGTAGTAGTTATTGTTTTGGTTGTGCACGTCGTGGAAGGCGAGGAACGAACGGCTGATCTTGGATGACTCTAGTTGGTCACGGCCATGGTTCATCTCTGGTTCGGCCGTGAGTACAGCCACCCCCTTGCGCTTCACATCTTTAGCCTTGGCCTTCTTGTCTTCGGGGTCAGCAACGGGGAGCTCAACGAGGGAAAGGCGCCGCTCCTCAGCTCTGGCACACCTAGTGGCGAGGTTGAACAGCTCCAGGGCCGTTCACAGATCTCCGTGGACAGCGAGCTCCTCCTTCATCTTGACATCGCGGACGCCATCTAACAAATGCTGAGATGATGGCCTCGTCCGTGACCTTGGGGATCTTGAGGCGGACGTTGTTGAAGAGTTGGATGTACTTCTGTAGGGTTTCCCCTGGTTGCTGCTTGACGCGCTGCAGGACACCGATGGCCGGCGGGCGGTCGTGGGTGCCCTGGAAATTGGTGATGAAACGCTCGCGCATCTCACCTCACGAGGATATCCATCCCGCGGAGAGGTTCAGGAGAAACGAGCGTGCGCCGTCCTTGAGCGCCATGGGGAACCAGTATGCCATAATCTTCTCGTCTCCGTTGGACGCCTCGATGCTCAATTCTTAGAGCTGCAGGAACTTAGCAGGGTCTGGGATGTTGTCGTAGCGTGGAGGCAGGTCGGGCTTGAACTTCCCGGGCTAGTTGACATTGTGCAGATCAGGGGTGAAGGCTCGGCAGCCTGCCATGGACACCGGAGCCTGTCGCGGAGGTGGAGCTTGGTCTTGGTTTCCGTGTGCCACCACTGCAGGGGGTGCACGGTCTTGATGTGGCGGTGGACGGAGCGCAGGGACTCCTCCTAGCGGCCGCTGGATCTCTTGGCAGCTTCCTTCTTCATGCACGGGCGTCACGCACGGTGGGTTGCGCCGCGGGGCCGCGTGCCTTGGAACGTGATAGTGGAGGCGCTTCATGGGCCACATCGCCCGCAAGGGGAGGCGGACGAGGTAGTGAGAGGGACGGGGCAGAAGAGCCTCCAGCGGCGCTGACGAGCTCGGCGATGCGGTCAAGCCAGTCCTCGTAGAGGTCATCGACGTGGCGATAGCGCAAGAGCTCGCGCTCCATGAGCAGCGCAACCTGCGCGTCCACGGGTCCGCGACGGCCGTGGGAGACGAGCCAGCGGCGGTCAGCGACGAGGTTGCGGCTCGTCTATCCTGCTGCTCGTGCCTCGCTGGGCCGGTGGCTGCATTGGCGGCTGGCGATGGAGAATGACGAGGAGGTCCGCCGGCTGTAGCTGTCTAAGCGACGCGGACGACAAGTCACTCAACACGAGCACGGTGAGCGTCAGCCATGGAAGCGTTGGAGCGGTGACACGTCGACCGACGGAATAGAGGTTTCGGCACACCCCTACCTGGCGTGCCAAATGTTGGATTTCGTGTCTCGCAAACCCTTGAGAGGTTCGAACTCTGGGGTGTGCACGAAGAACACTGTCTCCCCAGCATGCTCGCCCTACAATTCTACGGCCTAGCTCGACTAACTCAAAGAACAAGGGACATGGAGGATTATACTAGTTCGGGCCACCTTAAGGTGTAATACCCTACTCCATTGTGTGTGGTTGATTGCATTGTATGGCTGAGGATGATCTATTACAAAGGATGAATAACCTCCGGAGGAGAGGCGTTCTTGGGCTCGGATAAGCTTGTGGTGTGTCTGGGATCCTTTCTCTCTCTCTATTTCTTCCTCTAGTAGATGAGCTCTGCCCCCCTTTGTCCATGGTGGTGGCTAGGTCCTATTTATAGTGGCCTTGGTTATTTCCCAAATATCGACGGGAAGAGATCCCACGATGGCCAAATTTGAAGGGGAACAACTAGTACAAGTTATCCCGACAAAACTGGTCTTCGCCTGCCAAAGGCTCTGGTGATGACATCACGCCGGGCTCCACGATGACCTCCATTCTGTAGCCCTCACGGTCCTTGGTCTTGTTGCACCAATATGGAAACCTGTGCCTGACCAGTCGGGGCTCCGCGCCTGCTCTTGACCCCTTAGCACCAAAGGGTAAACTAGTACACTGCGCCCGCTAGCGACCGCCTAGCCTTGGTCATCATGGCTCGCGTCACGAGAACCTCGCGAGGCGCACCTTTCCTAGATATCTCCGCTCCCAGGGACCCGTCCTAAGGAGGCTTCCCCCAAGGCGGTCTTGTTGTATCCTGCCTCGTGATGCTTGGCCCCTCACGAGGGTCTTGATTGTGATTGTTGAAGCGGGGCCGTACTAGGCCACTGATGGAGCCACGTCACGGGCCGCATGCAGGTAAGTCTTGGTACCCCCTTTCCCAGGATGCTGACATTGTGGAAGAAAATGTATCAACAAGGTGCCGGTGGTTCTCTTGTCCCTCCATACGACACCAAATCGGGCCACCAGACAGACTCCCATCTCCCTAGTATAAGGGAAAGATGCAGTTATCCCCACGGAACTCATTTATGGTTCTCCTCGAGTGCTTGCCTATGATAAAGTAGTGCAAGAACAACACCGGCGTGACGATGTTGTGCTACTCGAGGAGAACCGTCTGCGGGCTGCCACACGTGTTGCACGCTACCAGCATGCTCTACGTCGCTATCACAGCCGCAGGGTTCACGCCGGGAGTCTTGAGGAAGGCGACCTTGTCCTGAGGCGCGTTCAGTCCGCCAAGGGTACAAACAAGTTGACGTCGAAGTGGGAAGGCCCTTACCAGGTAGTACAAGTCACAAGACCTGCTGCAGTCCATCTAGAGATCGGAGATGGCATTCAATTGCAAAACTCATGGAAAATGGAGCATTAGCGTAAGTTCTACTTGTAAGGCGCGACTGTCGGGCCCTGCCCGGCAGGCACCCTTTAGTACAAGCTTTGCCTCAGTTGCATGTAACCCTTTGTACAAAGCAAGGCACAGTCCCTGAGCAACAGAAAAATAAATGAAGTGATGGGGGCCCCCGAGGATGATTGCATGCATGCATAAGCATATCATGAGCATATCATGTTCATGTAGATAAGATCATACATTGCACTATTTTCATCTGCATCCAACTGCAGGACTCTTACCGTGGACTTGGTCCTCTAGAGAGGAAATGAAGACAAGCCTACACAGCGATCCCCGACAAGCCAAACAGATAAGTTTTCTTCCTATCCATACGTGTTCTGTAAAATAAAGACTTGTCCATACAAAACCCTTGTCACCCTCGAAACCTAGGTCCTCCCATCCCTTGGCTTGGACGTTGCTTTAATCAGGTTGATCGCAGTTGCCTTCAGTGCAAAAGGGTTAGCGTGGGGCTGGTCCCACTTATGGTTTTATACCCGGCAAGCCTAGTACCGCGGCAACAAACCGAGGGTACCAACAGGATAGCCTACGGGGGAAAACATATTTACTTAGGCGTATAGAGGCATCCCGCCTCTGCATGGATACCATACATGCACAAGTACCCAATAAGGCTCATCTTTTTCATTAATATGCTGATCAGCAAGTACATATTTTACATAACACAAACATGGATAAAGAAGATTACATAACTTAGACTAAAGTTTGGCGATTGCCCACACGTTTTTAACATGAAAAAAGATTAGTGCTCCATAATCCTTTCCTTGTCCCTCTCATCCTAGGAAATTTCGTGGAAAATGAAGAGGGTAGGGGGGACGTCCAAAGAGAAGCCCAGCTTGACCCCGTCAGAGCCTGCCGGGCGCAGCCTAACAAGATCGGGTGTGGCGAGGCTGCGAAGGACGAGGACAAAGGGAGCAGCTCGGCGGTGCCCCGATCAGCACCTCCAAGGGAAGAGCTAAAAAGATGAGGCAGTAGGCTGCTAGTAGTGGACGAAGGCGTCAACGCCATCATACTTTCGCCTGATGCCTTGCCACCTATCTTCTCCGCCTTCCCTTGTTTTCTTCCCATCACCATTACTACGGGGAAACACGTCGAGGGCCGAGCGCCTGCTCCGACCTGGGGGTGGCGCACCCTCATGAGTTGCGCAAGGTGACGGGCATGGGGAACGCTGGGCGTTCGACTCGTCGCCTTCCCCGGGTAGGCCATGGACAACTGCAGCGGCCAAGGCACACGAGAAGCACCGCCACCCACCTTGACGGCAAAAAAGGCATCGCCATCTTCAGTATCAGCCCCGGCTCCACAGAAAGGAGTAGTGCTGGAGTCATCCATAACCCCGAGCACTACACCCCTGGATAGCGCCAGCACCCCCGGAAGCCTCGTCATTGGGGCGATTAGTCTAAGTGACTCATGACGGAGGCCAGCACCCCTCATCTGACAGCTGACCCGGGTGAGGGAGGCAAGTGTTTTGCCACTCAGGAGATACTCGCCGCCTCCCACGCCCCGGGCGACCCGACCACTACATTACATCGGGTTTCACACAAAACTCACTCCCCGGGCATCGACACAAGCATTCAACATCGCCAACTCCTTGCCGAAACCTATGGGCTGGCCCCAGTCCCCACCTCTCAACATGAAGAAGGAGAATCAAAGAGTGGAAGAGGAAAGGTGCGCGGATGAGGACTCCTGCTCTTTCCCTCCTCCTCTTTTATAAGCAAGCTTAGCTGGGAGATAGTCCTTAAATGGATGACCATCGTCTCGCTCCGCCAACCTGAGGAGGCAAGGACTATGCCATGGCACTCTTCCCTGCATCATATGCCTCCATTACATGCCCCACGCAATGCATGCGGCATATGTGGTGGAGGGAATAAGTGCAGTGGGAAGAGTAAATTGGCAGTTACTCCCCCAATGCGTTAAAGTTATTCATGGGCCATTACAAAGGTGGCCCCACCATAATTGGCATTACATGACACGCGGGGGAGACGAAGATTCATTCAATCACAGAAGCTGGAAAGATACGATGCCAACTTCAAGATCACTACGTGTGTACCTATTGGAGCCTATCCTGATGAAGCCCAGCGGCGCGTTTGTGCCAGGATCGGGGGCTTCTGTCGGTGCAAGAAACCCAAGTGTATGTTGCCCTTACTGTACACAGGCACACATGTAGGATCACAACAACAAAAACCACATCAAGCAGAAGACGAAGCTCTTTGCGAAATCTAGGGGTAGATCAAGAGGACCAAGTCCAGAAGAAGGAACAAGAGCTCACTAAGGGAAAACCTCCCTTGCCAGGCACGCGAGCCTATCAAGGGCGAGGTACCCCGCAGAAAAGTCCCAAAGACGTCAAGGGAAGCCTGCCGATGACGCGGAAAGTGGATTTACCCCCAACAAATCTCGACCGCACCACCTCACAACAACCCAAGTCACCAATCGGTGCAGTCTCAAGACGTCAAGTGTCTAAGTGGCCATAATTTGGTACGTGGCAGTCACTTTCGGAGGAAATAACCTACAGATGACACATGTCCAGTGACGTGTCCTGCAGGCAGGCGAGGTGGTGGCAAAATCTGCCCGCCAAGGCTTGCCGGGATACGCCCCGATGTGACACTAAGTCATGAATTTAAAGCGCCTTGTCTTGTCTGCAGAATTAGGTATGATGACACTATTTGCTATCTAATCAGTACACAATGACTGATTTTCCATTTTGGTAACCCCTTGATCTATAAAAGGAGGACCGGGGCATTCGTAGAAAGGATTCTCACCATTGTACAGTCATACGCGCATACTTGCTCTCGCTCCTAGGCCACCTTACCGGGCATGCAAGTGCAGTGCGTCTCCACTACGGTCCAACACATCAATCCACCAAAGCAGGAGTAGTGTTTTACGTCTCACGGCAGCCCGAACCTGGGTAAAAACTGCCTGTGTCGTTGTGGCCGCACTGCCTCGTGCCCTCCGCTCTATGTGCAACATGGTCTTCCCCTTGCCGAACTAAAAGGGGCCGGTGGTGCCATAGGTTGCCGTGTTTTCCCACGACACGCTGCCCCTGGCGGTTGATATCTCCTCGATGTGTGGCATGCATGCGTAGTGAAAGTGCTAGTTATTAACTCAATGGGGTGAATAGGAACTTTGATGAAAGTCATCAAGACATACATTGTCACTGAAGACATCCAAGCAAACAACACCTATACGGTATGCAACGAAAGGTAAACTACACTATCATGGCCTTAGGAAAGGAAGCATAATGCTTTAAGCCTGAAGACAAATAGCAGCTAGGTAGAGCAGATCATAATGGAAGATGGTGTGAAGCCAAATAGCACACAAAGAGTATGTCTTCACGCAGTGAAGTCAAATGAATCGGGGATGTAATGGCTTCATGAAGAAAAACATTATGAAAGGGGGTGAAGAGATAGAAAGAATTGCTTGACAAAGACAAGGACTTGGTAGACCAATTCCAGTCGCTAAGGATTTGGTGACAACATCGTCAACTTATTCCCCTTGAGCTAAGGTCACTTAGTCCTCACCCAATCACTCTGGTAATTCTTCAAGGTAGACTTCCAAACCTTCACAGACTTCATTCATTGGCAATCCACAATGACTCTTGGATCCTCAGAACGCTACAGCTAACCGACTGGAGGATCATAGTCTTCAAGTGTAATAAGTATTTAGATCAAGCAGACTGAAATACTTTAGTGATTCCAAACATTCTTTGGGATCTAGGTTTTTTGGCTTTTATCTTCGGAAGGATTCTCTCTCAAAGGCTTCTGAGGTGGGATTCTCTTAAACGACAAGAGCCATGTCTTAACTCTGAGAAGCCACCGATTTGTGGTCGAGTGGGCGGGCTATTTATAGCCAGGAGGCAACCCGACATGATTTGTCCGAAATGACCCTTGGTCATTGGGGAACCAACATATTTCCAACAATCAGATTTCAAACACACGAGGCAGCTTGACTTGGGCTACAAGTAAAGCTCAGTTGTCCAACTCAGGGCAAGAGTTTCTCTCATTGTCTTCACTAGAAGACATAGGAATTGGTTTGATAATCACATCATTTTTTCTGACTTTATTCACTTGGACCCCACTTGACAGTTCTGTAGTTCCCATGAATCAATAAGGAAGAAAATGAAACGACAAAACAATTATGTCTTCGTACTCCATTCTCTTCAAATGAATGTCTTCACATGTCATTATCTTTGGCATGAATGTCTTCACGAACCACATAATCTTCAAGTCTTCATACATTTCTAGGGGTCATCTTCGATGTGTAAACAAAATCAATAGGGACATCTACCCGTGTTCTCTTGTTAATCTCACAAACACATTAGTCCCTCAATCATGTTTGTCGTCAATACTCCAAAATCAACTAGGGGTCGCACTAGATGCACTTACAATCTCCCCATTTTAGTGATTGATGACAAACTGGCTGAAGTTTTGAACGGGCATCAAAATATGTGAAAGTCAAAGTACGTGGTCATTGGCTTCATGAAGTTGAAAGGGCTCCCACTAAAGATGTGCATCTAAGTAATTTTCCTTTTAATACGAATGCACATTGTAGGTTATGCTTTGTGGAGATCCCCCTCTTTTTCATGAAGTCAAATCATTGTGCATACAAGGATATAATGAAGATAATGATATGCACAATGATAGATGGGCATTTGCAAAATGATTTGATGTGCATAACATAGAGATTTAACCATGTAATAAAAAATAACAGAAAATGTAGCAGACGTCGCATCTGGACTTAAGTGTTACAACTCAAAAACTAACAATTCAACAACAAGGGTTGCAAGAGTTAACAAAATATAGCGCCCGACCAATATGGACCCGCTTGAAGACTATCAACCCATATGCTTCTCCCCCTATTGTCATCGAATGACCAAAAAGGTCTGAAGACATAGGGTCTCTAAGAGTTCCCCGGAGGTCTTGGTGAAGATGTTCGCATGGCGGGGTCCATGTTGGAGTTGGGCGGTGCTGTAGGGCCTGATGAAGCATCCTGGTGCAGTGAAGCCATAGTTGGAGAAGTGGTGTCATCCTCCTCATCAACGATGCACGCAACAATGGTTGGACTGGATGATGAGTAACCAGAATCTTCAATGGAATGGGTAGAGCGCCACTTAGCTGATTTAGGGGGCTTGGAGTCAAACTTGATGCTTTTGGTGAAGCCATGTGAATTGAGATCATCTTCAGAGCATAGTAGATTGAGGTTCTTCCAAGCACGCCTACAACCTTAATGAGCAACCAAAGAATTCTTGGTGGAGAGGTTGCAGGTACGATTAACATCCACAAGAAGACTTTGCATCTGACGCTTAATCCAGTCATGATTCCTATCATGCTTTTGGTGGAGAGAAACAAGAAGTTATATGTCATTCAGTACATGAGCATGCTTCTGAGGCCTTTGAGTAACTATGCTTGCTGTCGCATCAATGTTAGCACGATGTGGTAGACAAAGCTGACTAACAAGTGCACCATCAGTAGTAGGAGGATTGGGCACGTGTCTGGCTTCAAGAGGTGTAGAGAAGCTGTGGAAGGCAGCATTGTCTTTGCGGATGGGTTCCTTGGCATGCTCGGGATAGATGGCTTCATGACACATAAACACTTCTGGTAAGAACACAATATTATTACGCGCTGAAGCTTGAAAGTTGACAGTATAGCGAGGATTAATCAGCCACGTTATACATGGTGCATAGAATTTGAGGCCAAATAGATCAATGCCTGAAGCTGCCAGCTGTCTGATGAACAAATCATGAGTGTTGAAGCGAATGCCGTCGAGAATGTAGAAGACCAATGACTTCATGGTGCCTTCAAGTTGTGTAGAGGGGGAGTTCCATTCGATTGTCCATGGTATATGCCTCAAAATGTGGTAGATGATGTGATGCAAGTACTCGAGGTTGTTGGTGCAATTATAGGCCCCATATGTTTTGGAGTTTGTTGATGTAACATCCCAAATTTTCAATTTGGAATGTTATACATAGGTCATCTTGCATATCATATTTTATTTGCATTCGTGTGTTCTGATCCTCGAAATTCTAAACAACTCAAGGACCCACGGAGAGAGTTGGGGATTTTACCGTTTTCATATTTGAGTTTTCTCAAATACCGGTACGACGATCACTTTTGTTTTAATTATTTTTCTCTCTAAAAATATTTCATTATAAAATATATGAGCAGAGCTAATATGACTTCTCCAAAAAAAATTGGAGGAAAAATATTAAAATCAACTTTGGTATTTTATTTGGATTTATTTGCATTGGAAAAATACGCGTTTTTCAAAATTGCATTTAGGTCTAGGAAAAATGTTCACTTTGTCCTAAATATTATTAGAGGACGGCGAAAATCTATTTCAGAATTTTTCGAGTCCGTTTAGAATTCTTTTGGCCTATTTTGCTGCATTAGGACTGTTTATAGAAAAAATGTGCACCACCTTAGCGGGCCATGTCCGACCTGGACTCCGCCCCGGTCGGCTTTATAAGCGGCCACCCCCCCCCCTCGGCCCACCGGCATAGCGCTGCCCGCCGCGGCAAAACCCTAGCACTACCACCTCGTAAACCGCGCAGCCGTCGCCGCCGCCGCCGCCGGAGTTCGTCGGAATCTCGCCGCGTTTTTTTCGTTTTGTTTTTTAGGTAAACCCTATATCTAAACCCGGATTTTTTTTATTAGATCGGTTTTCGTTCGTTCGTTTAGATATGTTAACGAACATTTTCGTTCGTTAGTTTCTTTTAGCGAACGTTCGTTCGTTAGCCTGTTCGTCAGTTTTTCTTTTTTAGGGTTTTTCCGCGATTATTTTCGATCGCGATTTCTGCCATGGTCTTCGTTTTAGTTTAACTTTTCGCACGTAAGTCGGAATCAGGCGATTCAAGCGCCTAGATCTTCGTCTCGAATCCCTCTTTGTGTTTAACCAACTTGAGCAAGGTTTTGGTACTGTAAAATTTGACTTTAGTACAATCTAGTAAACATATCTTGTTTCTTTTGTAGTTTGAGTTTCGTTACTCCGTTTGATTTGATTCTTTTTGCAAACCAGAGTTCTTCAGTTGAATTTTTGGTCAGATCTTCTTATTTGAGCTTTACCCGTGCATCTTTGCTTGGTTGCATATATATTATATTGTTTTCGTATGATAGAATTCCTAGAGTGCGAAGCGTGCTACGACGAGCCCCTAGGTTTTGCGAATCGTCAGCAAGGCAAGTAACACTTTGATCATACCCTTTATTACCCAGTTTTAATGCATTAGATCAAACCCTCACACATTGCATGAGTAGGATCTCTTAACATCTGGGTCTGGGAAGTAGATTGTCGTATAACCTATTCCTTGCATTATTTTCAAACCCCTGGGAGTTACTTCTACGTTATGCTTAGGTTGTCATGCTATGCTCGTAGACGTGGATTGGGTTTGTGAGAATCCATGATAGATGTGAGATTGTTAATTAATGATCCAACTTAAGGTGGCAACTTTAATACACATCTGGTTGGATTGGTTGCAGGGCACCTGGAGAATCCAGTGTTGTCCTAGGAAATCCCGGAGTAACCATGTGATTATCCTATGGAATGCCACCCAGGCTGAAAGGGATCATAAAACTATTCATGCTAGAAACTTATGTGTGCAGCCACAATGCCATTATGGTCTCTCGCATAGTTGAGTATGTTGTGTGAGCTCTTTCAGTGGTGGACTAGCAGATGTAGGGGAAAGTAGGTGTACGGGTCTACCCGGGGTAAAGAGTAAATGATTCTGAAAGACTGTGTCTCGGTCATCCGTTTCTCAAACACCATGCAGTGTGAGAAATCCAACGGAGGAGATCGAGTCTTGTGGGGAAAAGTGCGCAAACCTCTGTAGAGTGTAAAAACTAATCATGATTAGCCGTGTCGTCGGTTATGGACACCTTGAGTATCTGGTACTTGAATTATTGATTGATCTCATCATTCTAAAACTAATTTGTTGGGTTAATAAAGATGGCTTTAATTGGGATTGAGTTGCAAGAACCTTCTCAATGATGTTTCAACTACCATGATAGTTAAAATAAAAGTTATTCCTTTGTTGTAGGGTAAAATTGGCTTTATGCAAAAACCTTAACCTTAGAGCCTCCACCAGCCATATATGCATATAGTGTTAGCCTTTATTCTGTTACTTGCTCTACTCTGTTATCTTGCCACATATTCTATGTGCTGACTGTTTCGGGATGCAACATGTCATGTTGCAGACTTTTCAGAAGAAGAGTAAGGTGCGCTAGGTCGTTTGTGATGCACTCAGCTATGCCGTTGGAGTTGATGGACTCACTGATCTTCCAAGCCTTCCGTTGTTATCGTGTTAGATGGTCTTATGCCATGTTATTTTGTAATAAGTTCTCTTTTGTTATAAATCCTTCAAGTACTGTGTGTGTCAGCATTACCGATCCAGGGATGACACAGAACACAGAGACTTCGGTCCATTCGGAACGTGGTCGCTACAAGATGGTATCAGAGCACACGCAGAATGTAGGACACGACCACTAAGATAAACCTTAGGTCACTCCTCTCAACTCATTTCTGACTCCTCTCCATTTTCTACTCTTTAGGATGGTGGACCCAAGGAACAAGTTCACTCAACCGGATGAAGACACACCTTTTGGACAACACTTGAAGGAAGTCACTAGGTAGCTGAACATCGGAATATCAAACTTCACCGGGACCTACACCGCCACTTTACCAGAAGAGGAGCGATGGATTATTCAAGGTCAAATTCCCGGGAGCACATTCGTACCATCCACTGAGCCCATAGAGTTTTCCTTTGATGCACCAACCCGGAGCTTAGGCAAGAGTATGGCAGCCCACATTGCAATGGGACGGATTGGAGAAGTCTACAAATAGGAGATGAAGGACACTATCTACCAGATATGCGGGCGCCGAGATGAGCAATGGGACATGATCAGTACCCGGAAGGATAGGTCCATTGCAGCTTTCATCCAGGAGTTAAACCAGCACATTCGTCGACAGGAGCACGAGATGTGCGCAGTCATGATAGATTTGAAGAAGGTGTTAACCCGGAACTCAGAGCTAGAAGAGGAACTGAAGTTTTCACGTGACGGAAACATGGAGGAAATCGCAATACTTGTGGAGAAGAATGACAACCTAACAAGATATGAGTATTTATGGGAGACCCCGCGCCACGAGGTGAAGACGACGAACCCAAGGAGATTCGTTCTGAGGACTAAATCATCATCGACGACACAGACTCAGACATCGATGATAGTGATGATGACTACGAAGATGAAGCTGGAGCAGATATCATGGAATCTTTTGCCGATCAAAATTTCTAGATGACCACCCTATGACTAGTAGTTTCCCCCCATAAAGTATAATTTAGAGCACTTTTGTAACGTTGGTCTAGATCTTTTGTATGCCCTTTGCTTGAAATTGATTGGTGTAATATGATTATGTTTGTCTCATGTGCATATGGGTAGTGAATTCCCCCCTATACCTCATTTCTATTCTAATCTCTTCCCTCTAAACCCATCAGATGCCTCCAAGACATGAGCCTAGATTTCAGTTTCCCCATGAGCTCACTCAATTGATCCAGCAGCAGAACACTTTGATGCAACTTCTTGTCCAGAACAACTAGAACAATCAGAACAACAAGAAAAACCCTCCACCACCACCACCAGTGGACAACCTAGCCCATTTTCTAAGGTTGCAGCCGCCACTGTTTTCTAGGAGCATTGATCCAATAGTTGCTGATGACTAGATATGCAAGATTGGAAGAGAGTTGACCACCGTGAATTGCACGGATGCTAAGAAGGTGCGTTTTGCCACACATCAATGTTGTGAGAATTACACAACCACTTTTCCTATAGCCAATGTCACTTGCGATCAGTTTCAGCGAGCTTTTCACACCGCCCATGTCTCAACTGAGGCATGAGCATGAAGAAGCGTGAGTTTCACAACTTGCGCCAAAGAAATCATACTGTGGCTCAGTAGGTAGATGACTTTAGTACTCTATCTCGCGATGCCCCTGATGATGTGGCCACAGATGCCGCGAAGCAGGAGAAGTTTATGGCAGGGCTAAATGACGAGATGAGCATACAGTTGATGGTGGCAACATTCAACAACTACGAGGAGTTGGTAGACAAGGCTCTTATGATTGAAGGGAAGCAGCAGCAGATTGAGAGCCGCAAGAGGAAGTATGGACAAGGAAAGAATAATTATGGAGCCCAGTAGAAGCCCCGTTTCACCCCGAACTCGGGAGGATACACCCATAACCATGGAAGCCACACCCATAATGGAGGGAGTTCTCACAACCACAATGGCTCCAAGAATGGGAATGGGAATGGAGCAAGCAATAATCAGAACCGCTCCACTCCATCCACACCCGCCAAGAGGTATTTAGTTCACATTATTTTCAAGTGCGGGAAGAATGGACACTACGCCATGGAGTGCCCGGAAGCGAAGAATGGGAATGACAATGGAAGCGCTTGGAAGAAGCACAACCCTTTCAACAGGGGACAAGTTAACCACGTGAACATGGAGGAGGTTGAAGAGCAGCCTGATGCTATTGTTGGTAAGTTTTTGGTTAAGTCATTTACGGCAATAGTTCTTTTTGGTACTGGTGCATCGCATTCATACATTTCAAGGGGATTCATGGATAGATATAAGTTTTGCACCAAAGTACTTATGACCCCTATGTTAGTAAGCTCATCAGGAGCTGAATATATGGCAAATCAAGGATGTTTTCAGAAGCCATTGACCATTGGACGCCATGTTTTCCCCTCAGAGCTAATAGTTTTGGAGTCACAAGGATTGGATGTGATACTAGGTATGGATTGGCTATCGATGTATGGAGGGAACATCGATTGTGATACTAGGTACGGATCAAGTATTTATCTAGGCATGCGCCTAGGAGGACACAAGTAAATTCTCTCTCGGGAGTTGTTCAGGAGGAAGTGCCTATAGTAAAGGATTACCCGGATGTATTTCCAGAGGAGCTACCAGGCATGCCGCCAGATAGAGACATTGAGTTTTTGATAGAGCTATTGCCAGGCACCGGACCAATATCGAAGAGACCATACCGGATGCCAACGAATGATCTGGAGGAGATAAAGAAGCAGATTAAGGAGTTATTGGAGAAAGGATTCATTCGACGAAGTTCATCACCCTGGGGAGCCCCAGTGCTCTGGGTCGATAAGAAGGATGGATCTTTAAGAATGGTCTTTGATTATCGGGCACTGAACGACGTGACGATTAAGAATAAGTACGCACTGTCGATGATCAATGATTTATTCTACCAACTTCAAGGAGCTAAACTATTCTCCATGATCGATTTATGATCAGGATACCACCAGTTGAAGATCCGAGAAAAGCATATACCTAAGACAGCCTTCACCACAAGGTATGGGCTATATGAGTATACGGTTATGTCATTTGGATTGACTAACGCCCCGGCCTATTTCAAGAGTATGATGAATAAGGTGTTCATGGAGTTCTTGGATAAGTTTGTCGTGGTATTCATTGAGGATATCTTGGTGTATTCGAAGAACGAAGAGGAACACGAGGAACATTTGCGTTTGGTTCTTGAGAAGCTCAGAGAACACCAGTTATATGCCAAGTTCAACAAATGTGAGTTTCGGTAGAAGGAAGTTGGATTCTTAGGACATGTTATATTAGGAGAAGGTATGGCAGTGGATCCTACCAAGGTGCAGGCAGTCCCTGAGTGGTTGGCACCCACCTTAGTTGGAGAAAACCACAGTTTTCTTGGACTCGCGGGATATTATCGGAGATTCATTGAGAATTTCTCCAAGATTGCGAAGCCTATGACGGCATTGTTGAAGAAATACACAAAGTTTAATTGGACTGAAGAGTGCGAAGAAAGTTTTCAGGAGTTGAAGAAACGTTTGACGACAGCCCTAGTGCTGATCTTGCGAGATATACGCAAGGATTTCCAAGTGTATTGCGATGCTTCTCGCCTAGGACTTCGAGGAGTACTGATGCAGGACGGAAGAGTTGTTTCTTATTCATCTCGTCAACTTCGACCGCACGAGTTGAATTATTCTACACATGATTTGGATCTAGCAGCGGTAGTGCATGCGCTCAAAACCTGGATACATTTCCTTATTTGGAATTGTTGTGATGTGTACACGGATCATAAGAGTTTGAAGTACATTTTCACCCAGAAGGAACTGAACCTCAGATAGAGGAGATGGTTGGATCTCATAAAGGTTTATCATATGAAGCTACACTATCACCCAGGTAAGGCCGATGTCCTTGCAGACGCTTTGAGCCGGAAGAGTTATGCCAATACCCTAGCAAATGGAAGATTGCCAAAGAAGTTAGTGGAAGATCTCAGGGAGCTTCGTTTGGAGATAGTCCTTAGAGGTTTTGTTGCAGCCTTGGAGGTTCAGTCAACATTATCGGGAAAGATACGAGAAGCTCAGAAGGATGACAAAGAAATTGCCGAGATAAAGGAGAAGATGAGTGAAGGAAAAGCTAAGGGTTTTCGTTAGGACGAACACGACACCTTGTGGTTTGTGGACCGAGTCTATGTGCCCAACAACGTCGAGATCAGGACGTTGATACAATAGGAAGCACATGATTCGCCATACTCGATACACCCTGGAAACACTAAGATGTATTTTGATTTGAAGGAACGTTTCTTGTGGACGGGAATGAAGAACGACATTGCCGAGTATGTAGCTATATGTGATGTATGACAAAGAGTTAAGCGAGAACATCAGAAGCCAGCAGGATTACTGCAGCCTATGCCAATACCCGAATGGATGTGGGATAAGCTTGGCATGGATTTAAACACCGGATTACCCAAGACCCGATCAGGATATGACTCAATCTGGGTGGTAGTGGATCGCTTAACCAAAGTAGCCCACTTTATCCCCGTGAAAACCATGTATACCAGTGCGAAGTTGTCCAAGATATACATGACCAGGATCGTATGTCTGCATGGAGTTTCGAGGACCATCATATCAGATAGAGGAACACAGTTTAAATCAAAATTTGGCATCAATTGCACCAGACTTTGGGAAACAGGCTAGAGTTCAGTACAGCCTTTCACCCGCAGACGGATGGACAAACCGAGAGAGTCTATCAGATTCTGGAGGACATGTTGAGAGCTTGCGCGCTAGATTATGGATCTAGTTGGGATGACAACCTGCTCTATGCGGAGTTTTTGTACAACAATAGTTACCATGTCAGCTTGAAGATGGCACCATTCAAAGCATTGTACGGGAGGAGATTTCGAACGCCTTTGATGTGGGTTGAAGTCGGAGACATTCAGTTATTTGGACCAGATCTGATCAGGGAGTCAAAAGAGAAGGTTAAGTTGATTAGAGATAATCTGAATGTAGCTCAATCTAGGCAGAAGAGTTATGCAGAATCCAAGTGCGAGGAAGTAGTCTATGAAATCGGAGACAGGGCATAGCTGACAGTGTCACCTCTGCGAGGTGTTGAACGTTTCGGAGTCAAGGGAAAGTTAGCCCCGAGATTTGTAGGGCCATACCGGGTTTTGGAACGCATGGGAGAGGTTACCTACAAGTTAGATTTACCCGAAGGATTGTCTGGAGTTCATGACGCGTTTCACATTTCCCAGCTTAAGAAGTGACATGCTAAGATGGCCGATATTCCTCTAAGAGACACAGTGCCCCTGGAAGCAATTCAACTAGATAGTGATCTATCTTAGCAGGAGAAACAAGTTAAGATTCTCGAGTTTGCAAGCAGAGTCACCCGCGGCAAGGTTATCAAGTTTTGCAAAGTTCAGTGGAGCCACCATATCGAAGATGAAGCCACCTGGGAACAAGAGGATGATTTACGCAAGGACCACCCACACCTATTTTCTAGCCAACCCGAATCTCGAGGGCGAGATTCATCTTAAGGGGGGTAGGTTTGTAACATCCCAAATTTTCAATTTGGAATGTTATACATAGGTCATCTTGCATATCATATTATATTTGCATCCGTGTGTTGCGATCCTCGAAATTCTAAACAACTCAAGGACTCACAGAGAGAGTTGGGGATTTTACCGTTTTCATATTTGAGTTTTCTCAAATATCGCTTCGAGGAACACTTTGGTTTTAATTGTTTTTCTCTCCGAAGATATTTATAATAAAATATATGAGCAGAGATAATATGACTTCTCCAAAACAAAAGAAATGTTGGAGGAAAATATTAAAATCAACTTTTGTATTTTATTTGGATTTATTTGCAATTTTATTTGCATAGGAAAAATACGCGTTTTTCAAAAATTGCATTTAGGTCCGGAAAAATGTTCACTCTGTCCCAAATATTATTAGAGGACGGTGAAAATTTATTTCGGAATTTTCGAGTCCGTTTAGTATTTTTTACCCCGTTTTGCTGCGTTAGGACTGTTTATAAAAAAATGTGCACCGCCTTACCGGGCCGTGTCCGACCTGGACTCCGCCTAGGCCGGCTTTATAAGCCG
>LR738712.1:207542152-207619113 GCA_902687465.1 Secale cereale
CCCCAGCCCACCGCCGCAGCCCAGCCCGCCGCGACAAAACCCTAGCCCCTCCGCCTCGTAAACCGCGCCGCCGCCGCCCGCCGCCGGAGTTCGCCGGAATCTGGCCAGAGTTGCCGCGTTTTTTTCGTTTGTTTTTTTAGGTAAACACTAGATCTAAACCCGGTTTTTTTATTAGATTGGTTTTCCCCGGTTTCTCCGTTCGGATCCAATTAGCGAACATTCGTTTGTTTAGATCTGTTGACGAACATTTTCGTTCGTTAGTTACTTTTAGCGAACGTTCGTTCGTTAGCCTGTTCGTCAGTTTTTCTTTTTCAGGGTTTTTCCGCGATTATTTTTTATCGCGATTTCTGACCCGATCTTCGTTTTAGTTTAACTTTTCGCTCGTAAGACAGAATCAGGCGATTCAAGCGCCTAGATTTTCGTCTCGAAGCCCTCTTTCTGTTTAACTAAATTGAGCAAGGTTGTGGTCCTGTAAAATTTGACTTTAGTACAATCAAGTAAACAAATCTTGTTTCTTTCATAGTTTGAGTTTCGTTGCTCCGTTTGATTTGATTCTTTTTGCAAACTGGAGTTCTTTAGTTGAACTTTCTGGTCAGATCTTCTTATTTGAGCTTTACCAGTGCATCTTTGCTTGGTTTCTTATGTATGCTATTATCTGCTTGCGATAGAATTCCCAGAGTGCGAAGTGTGCTACTACGAGTCCCTAGGTTTTTCGAAACGTCAGCAAGGCAATTAACACTTTGATCATACCCTTTATCACCCAGTTTTTATGCATTATATCAAACACTCACACATTCCATTAGTAGGATCTCTTAACATGTGGGTCTGGGAAGTAGATTGTGGTAGAACCTATTCCCTGCATTATTTTCAAACCCCTGGGAGTTTCTTCTACGTTATGCTTAGGTTGCCGTGCTATGCTTGTAGATGTGGATTGGGTTTGAGAGAATCCATGACAGATGTGAGATTGTTAATTAATGGTTCAACTTAAGGTGGAAACTTTAATACACATCTGGGTGGATTGGTTGTATGGCACAAGGAGAATCCAGTGTTGTCCTAGGAAATCCCGGAGGAACAGTGTGATTATGCTATGGAATGCCACCCAGGCTCAAAGGGATCATAAAACTATTCATGCTAGAAACGTCCTTGTGCAACCACAATGCCATTATGGTCTCTGGCATAGTTGAGTATGCTGTGTGAGCTCTTTCAGTGGTGGACTAGTAGATGTAGGGGAAAGTAGGTGATCGGGTTCACCCGGGGTAAAGAGTAAATGCTTCTGAAAGACTGTGTCTCGGTCATCCGTTTCTCAAACACCATGCAGTGCAAGAGATCCAATGGAGGAGATGAATTCTTGTGGGGAAAAGTGTGCAAACCTCTGCAGAGTGTACAAACTAATCATGATTAGCCATGTCCCCAGTTATGGACATCTTGAGTATCTGGTACTTGAATTATTGATTGATCTCATCACTCTAAAACTAATTTGTTAGGTTAATAAAGATCACTTTAATTGGGATTGAGTTGGAGGAACCTTCTCAATGATGTTTCAACTACCATGATAGTTAAAATAAAAGTTATTCCTTTGTTGTAGGGAAAAATTGGCTTTATGCAAAAACCTTAACCTTAGAGCCTCCACCAGCCGTATATGCATATAGTGTTAGCCTTTATTCTATTACTTTCTCTACTGTGTTATCTTGCCAGCATATTCCATGTGCTGACCCGTTTCGGGCTGCAACATGTCATGTTGCAGACTTTTCAGAAGAAGAGTAAGGTGATCTAGGTCGTTTGTCATGCACTCAGCTATGCCATTGGAGTTGATGGACTCACTTATCTTCCAAGCCTTCCGCTGCTATCGTGTTACATGGCCTTATGCCATGTTATTTTGTAATAAGTTATCTTTTGAGACATTCAATGTAATAAGTGTGTGATTGCCACTCTGTTATAAATCCTTCAAGTAATGTGTGTGTCAGCATTACCGATCCAGGGATGACATAGAACACAGAGACTTCGGTCCATTCGGGTCGTGGTCGCTACAGTTGACATAAACAGTATGGGACTTATGTGTTTGCTAGTGCACACAGAGTAATAGGTCCCTAAAGATTCGAGGAGTTTGTTGAAAATAGTGAAGATAATCTCTCTGTGTGTCAGTGAAGATTATCATCGAAGATAAAGCTAACAAGGGTGAACCATAAAAATTGCTGAAGCTAAAGCAATTGGTTCGGTGCACGTCCGAAGAAGATGACAACGCTCGAAGAAGAATGAAGACAAAGTGAAGACGTAGTATTTGTTTTGTTGTTCTTCTTCTTTCATTGAGTCATAGGACCACCGTACTATTAATCCGGGTGTTGCTTTTATCGCTATGATTATCTGATGCTAAACCCAAACCTATGTAAGATGTGAGAGAAATCTCTTTTTGCTCCGAGCAAATACTTGTAAGCAAGAGACTGTGATCTTCTTCGTGACGAGAGATTTGAGTCGGACTGAGGAGTTAGCGTTACTTGTTCCTCAAGTAATGTTACCGTTGCTCCAAAAATCCGACTGTTATGAACATGTTGGTTGTCATTAGTTGGACCCTTTGTCAAAACGGTCATTTCCCTTCTAGGAAGGTTGCGGCTATAAATAGCCACCATGCGCCGGCTTTGTTCGGTGGCTGCTCCGTGTTGACTCTGATAAGATTATTGACCAACCACCTCTCTGAGGGATTTGACTTTAAAATCCATCGAGGGAAAACCTCTAGAGCCAAATAATTAGATAGTGGTTCATCATCACTGGAATCTAAGTTTAGTACGCTCCGCCTATTACTCTTGAGAGCTGCAAACTCTCTAGATGGTTTGGTGTCAATTTCTTCATAGACCAAGTGTCATTGTGGTTCTCGAAGAAGAATTCTATAAAGTTTCGGAGAAAGCCTTCAATTCTCTACCACGAGTGATCGACATTGGTTGACGAATCAATTGTCCAGGACAATAGGGCGAAGAGAGTTTATCTTCCGTGTTAAGTCACAGCCCCTCCAACTAGACATAGTCCTTGTGTAGAAGGACGAACCGGTCAAACAAATACCTTGTCGCTATCGAGATCCACTGGTCGTTTTGTTCACCCTATTTACTTTCAGTTATTTTGTCTCCTGGGATATGTAACAATGCTTAGTATAGTTTTCATTTAGTACCTAGTTTTACCTCGCTACCGTTTAGTTTTCATTCGCGCCGCTGCTGGGTTCTGAGAGATTTAGGTTTTTCGAAGGAAATATAAAACCCCCTGGTAGATATACTTCAATCCTACAATTGGTATCCAAGCAAGGTACTCCTTGACTCTGCTCATTTTAGAATAACGACTTTGGAGTTTAAGTATGTCTTAAGTGAATTACAAGTCGCATCTCAAGATTCCTATCTTTGATGGGACGGATTACCCTTTCTAGAAAGAATAGATGAAGATTCGTCTCCGAGCTATCGATAATGATATGTGGAATGTGGTAAAATTGGGGTTCACTGTTGGTGTTCCTCAAGCCCCGTCTAATGAAGAGAAGAAGCTCATTCAGCTGGATACTCAAAATAAATATGAAATTGGTGGACATCTCTCTCGAGCTCAATTTCTTCGATATCGCCAATGTGAATATTTGAAGGAATTGTGGGATATTCTCGAGAAGATAAATGAAGGTGTACCAACTTATAAATAAGCTCGAGTCGATACTCTTTGGGCTAAGTTCAATTGCTTCAAGCGCATTGGAAATGAAAGCTGTTAGCAAATCTTTGATCGTTTCAGTGACATAGCTAATGAGCTTCAAGGTCTCAGCCCAAAAGACATCACAGATCATGAAGTTTTAAAGAAACTGCTTCGACCTCTTCATAGTTCCTTCGACACCCTTGTACTAATGATTCGCTAGAGACCTGACTTCAAGTCCCTTGACTCCACGGATATCATGGACAGGCTAAAAACTCAAGAAGAGCAAGAAGAAGAAAAGAGAGATCTCTACGACTCCAACCTGTGCAAGAGTCATGACCTCAAGGATGTGGCAGATTCTTGTTCTGATGGAAATGTCGAAGAAGATTCAGATGACCCAAAAAGACTCAACAAAGATCTAGCCCTAATGATGATGAGATTTCAACATCTCAACAAATGGAGCCAGTTTCCAAAAAGAAGTTCAAACCACTCTGGTGGTTCAAAATCTTCATGAAAACCTACTGGAGAATACACCCGTGTCAAGTGCAAAAATCTTGGACACTACATTTCTGATTGTCCTCTCTGGGAGGTACAAATCCGTGCTAGTGGGATATATGACTGGAGCAACTATCGAAGCAAAAGCAATAGCAAGAACTATGACTCAAATGAATAAAAGAAAACAAAGAAAATCTTCAAGAAGAAGGGCAATTCAACGTCAAAAATCTTCATCAAAGAATCAGTCCAAGTCATCCACAAACCGCAAGAAGACTTCTCGCAAGGTCAAGGCATACATTGGCAAGGAAATTGATTTGTATGAAGAAGAATCATCTAAACCTGAACAAGATGAGAGCTCTGATGTGGATTCTGACTCAGGCATGGCTGGCATAGCGTAAGCTTCCACGATAGCTTCAAACTTCCTCGATATACACTCAAGTGATGATGAATCTCCTCCCTATCGATTCATGGCCAAAGCTTCAAAATAAAAGGTATCGTCCAAATAATCATAAGATTCACTCTAGTGATCAATATTCTTCTAATAAGGGTGACCATGCTAAGCTAATCAAAATTGCAAATATCCAACAAAAGTATCTTGAGAAAATTTCGAAAACACTTACGAGATCCGAAGGGTTGTTGGTTGAGGAGATGGATAAAAATCATTCATTGACCGTAGAGTATTCTCGTCTAAAGTCTCAAATGGAAGAACTGACAAATCTTCATGAGTTTATCTCAGCCGAACATGAAAGACTAACCTACGATTACCTGAAAAGGAAACAGGAAGTCAAGGCACTAAGAGAGGTTCATGAGGAATTGATTAGAGAAAATTCTCTTCTCACCCAACAACTTAACGAGAATCCTGAAGTATGCGTGCCACCTTGTTTAAACTACCTTGAACGAAGCAACGCAGATTCAAATGTTGAATCATCTATGCATACTAACCCCTTTGTCGAGGAAAATAGTTCTGTTTCTGATGAAAATGCCAGGTTGAAAGATCTTCTTTAGACATGAATATTCCAATCTCTCAAAGGACATCAAACCCTTGGTGATGTTCTGAAGAAATCCATTCTTCACAAAAATCCTAGGAAAGAAGCTGTTAGTTTCAAAAGGAAACTGAACGTAGATGGTTCATACTAGTAACACTCTCGATATCTTCAAACTGTTTGGGTTCCTGCTAAGAGGAAAACAGTCGATCCAGCATTACATTCGGGATATGATTCTCCCGTTCTAGAATACCCAGAAGTTGATTCTTTGCAAAATAATAAATTATTCAAAAATCAACATAGTGAGGTTATTGCTCATTATGTTGGACCTAACTACAGAAATGGTCCTCCAAAGAAAGTTATATGGGTTCTCAAGGAATCTACTGATAAGTTTCCTGTTACTATTCGACTAACCATGCAGACTAAAAAGACTCAGCAGAATGAGTACATGCATACCTCATTCAATCACTACACTCATTCCTCCGGATGGAATTTCAATGCTTATGTCTTAAATCATGCTTAGTCCTCATTGAACAATAACTATGCTTATCAAAAGAAATCCTTTCTTTCGAACTCAATTGTTTTGAAGCCACCTGCAAAGATGTGGGTGGGTAAGAAATCTTAATTCTTCTGCAGGATCTTGTCTCTAGGTGTACAGAATGGATAATGGATAGTGGATGCACTAGTCATATGACCGGAGATAAGTAGATGTTTGTCGACCCCAACTTAACTGCTTCTTCCTTGAAGTATATCACTTTTGGTGAAAACAACAAAAGATAGGTAATTGGGCTAGGTAAAATTGCTATCTCCAAGGACAAGTCCATTGAGGATGTTTTGCTTGTTCAGTCTCTTGGATTCAATCTTATGTCTTTGGGCAATTTGTGTAATATAGGCATGCTCGTTCTCTTTTGTAGATGCAAATGCCTTGTTTTCATGGCCTCTGACAATTCTTTCGTCTTTGAGGGAATTAGGAAAAGGTGATCTTTATATTGTGGATTTCTCTAAGAATCCCTCAGTCCAAACCTGTTTGCTTGCAAAGGCAACCGAAAGTGGGATGTGGCACCGAAGACTTTGTCACGCAGGATTGAGGAATTTGTAGACCCTGGTGAAGAAAAATCATTTTCGTGGTATTCTTGATTTAAAATTCGACCGGAATCACCTCTATGCTACTTGTGAAGCTGGGAAATTAGACAAGAAGCATCACTCATCAAAAACTGTCATGACCAATACTAGACCTCTGGAAATAATTCATGTGGATTTATCTGGTCCCCAAAATTATGCAAGCTTCGGTGGCAGTCACTATGGTCTGGTCATTGTTGATGATTTCTCTCGATACACCTAGGTATTCTTTCTCGAAGACAAGACCTGGAGCCAAGATATCGTCAAAAACATCACTAAGAAGGCCTAGAATGAATATGAAGCTCGAATGAAGCATATCATATGTGATAATGGGACTGAATTCTCTGTAGCATATACTCCCCAATAGAATGGATTCATTGAGCAAAAGAATAGAACTCTCATTGAAATGGCGAGAACAATGCTCAATGAGTGCAAAAATCCTATTCGCTTCTGGGCTGATGCTATTAATACTTCTTGCCATGTTATTAATTGTGTTTATTGAAAGCACAAGTGCTCCCTGGGTGATTTTGGTAATTAATGTCAACATATCCCCTGTTGGACTAATTCCTTTACCTAGTATATTTCAGACAAGTTCTACCTTGGAGTGGCAGGGACAAGAGGATGTGGAACACATTCAAGATGTCAAGAACAAGAGGATGTGGCACCTTTTCAAGATGCTAAGGACAAAGATTGGCAAGAGCTCAAGACTCTATATTTCCATTTTAGTGATCCAAGATCACATTGAGTCCATAGGAAAGCCAATACTATTAAAAGGGGATGAGGTGTTGCTTAATGATCTGGTAGCTCAAGTGGTTAGTGATAATGCTCCAAAACCCTCATCCACTTTCTCATATTCCACATATGTCCCAATTCTAATGTCGAACTCGGCCTTACCGATTTGATCTATCCGACTGCACCGAGTTTAGTTGACATAGCCACTGCCACAAACCCTAGACAATTCGGTCTAACCGATATGGATCTCAGTCTCACCGATATGGCCTAGCAAACTCTCTGTGATCCTATTGTAATTATTTCGGTCTCACCGAAATGAGCAATCGGTCCCATCGAGTTTGCTTGACCAACTCTTTTGTTTGATCTTTTGCTGAAATCGTTCCCAACGAGTTCACGCGATCAGGATTACCGAGATGAGGTTTTTCCCTAGTCATAGCACATCGGTCCCACCGAGTTGATCATGTTGGTCCCACTGAGATTCCAAACGTTCACATTTTGAACTGGTTTGTTCTGACCGAGTTCATCTATTCGGTCTGACCGAGTTGGGTCAAATGTGTGTAACGGTTGCATTCTGTGTGGACGCTATATATACCCCTCCACCCCCATCTCCATTTGAGATGGAGCCATTAGAACGTGCCTACACTTCCACTACACACTTTTTGAGAGAGAACCACCTCCTCATGTGGTCAGACCAAGATATACCATTCCTACCACAAGAATCTTGATATCTAGCCTTCGCCAAGTTGCTTTCCACTCAAATCATCTTTCCACCATTTCCAAATGTGTGAGAGAGAGTTGAGTGTTGGGGAGACTATCACTTGAATCACAAGAGCAAGGAGTTCATTATCAACACACCATATATTACCTTTTGGAAAGTGGTGTCTCCCAGATTGGTTAGGTGTCACTTGGGAGCCTCCGACAAGATTGTGGAGTTGAACCAAAGAGTCTGTATGGGAAAGGAGATCGCCTACTTCTTGAAGATCTACCCGAGTGAGGCAAGTCCTTCATGGTCGTTCGCCATGGTGGGATAGTCAAGGTTGCTTCTTCGTGGACCCTTCGTGGGTGGAGCCCTCCGTGGACTTGCGCATCTGTTTCCCTTCATGGGTTGAAGTCTCCATCAACGTGGATGTGCGATAGCACCACCTATCGGAACCACGCCTAAAATCTCCGTGTCTCCATTGCATTTGCACTCTCCAAACCTCTCCCTTTACCTTCATATGCAATGCTTTACTTTTCGCTGCCAAACTCTAAGAATTGCATGTGTAGGTTTGTTACTTTCTTGCAACTATCTTGTGTTACTCTCTCCGATACTTACACTCTTGATATGTATGCTTGAAATTCTTAATCTTGTGCTAGAGCTCCACCCCAACTTAAAAGAACTTAAAAATTGTTACCTTTCTTGTTGAGTGTCTAATCACCTCCCCTCTAGACACCTCTTCTTCGATCCTTTCAATTGGTATCATAGCTTGGGTCTCCATTGCTTTGGTTTAATAACCATTGGCGGAAGATTGATGTGTCCACGATTGGGAGTATGAGACATAGAGTGCCTATCCTCAAAGGGGAGTTTTATAGGGAATGTAAACATGACATGCCTGAGATCCTCAATGAATATCATTTGAACAAGTATATTCTTAGCCCATATGTGCCTCCTATTGATCCTATGCATTTTACCCCTGATGAGTATCTTGATATGGTTCGAAATACTAGAACTGTCAATCTTATAGTTAGAGCACTACCAAACTATTTTCTTAGAGGATTGCCTAATTTGGAATGTTCTTACACTATAAAGAAATTTCATGAAGAACGCTTTCCTAACTATTCCTTGAAAAATTTAGATGGGATTCTTCAAAGATTCATTGCTTTTCAAAAGATGAAGCCTAGTGATCCCAAGTTTGATGAATGCTTATTGGAGCTACGTGATCATATGCGTGCTAAGGGTGACGTTGGAATCATTAGTCACATAATCATGAAAGCTATTGTAACTCACAAACTTGAACATTGTCACTATCGAAATTCTAACGAATCACTTGTCGTAGGTGATGATAACACATATGATGATGACGTTGAGCATGAATATTATGGCGAAAGTGAATATAGTGACTTTGATCTTGATGATTCAATGAGATAGTTTGGTCTTATGGCTAATCTTCGTGGTTACGCAGCCGGAGGAAATGAATGGGTTCTTGGGGGTTGCACATATCATATGACGAGATATAAGGACATGTTTGATGAGATTGCTAGAAATGATGGTCCATGAAAGTACATTTACTTTGTTGACAACTCTAAGGGTAAAGTTGTTGGCGATGTAAGGTGGCCATATCCTATGATAGCTCTATAAAAAATGTTATTCTTGTTGAATCTCTTGGTTTTAATCTTCTTTCCGTATCTAGATTAGCTAATTTTGGTTTAAATGTGCTATTTACTCATGTTGATTTCAAAGTCTTTCATAGAGATAATCATAACATCGTCTTTACCGGCATTCGTAGAGGTGACCTATACATTGTTGATTTCACTAAAAAAATCCGAACCTCATACTTGTTCAATTGCTAAATCTTCTAAAGGTTGGTTATGGCATAGAAAATTAGGTCATGTTGGCATGAGAAATCTTGATAAGCTTATTAAAGGTGATCATATCCTTGGTGTTAAAGATGTTATTTTTTAGAAGGATAGACTTCGCAGTGCTTCTCAAGCAGGAAAAAAAGTTGGAGGAAGTCATCCCGTAAAGAATATCGTGACCACAAGAAGACCACTTTAGCTACTTCACATGGATCTTTTTGGTCCCAACGCTTACAAGAGTCTCGGTGGTAACTCGTTAGGATTGGTCACTGTTGATGATTTTTTCCAGATTTATGTGGGTGTTCTTTCTTGATGAGAAATCGCAGGCTCAAAAGATCTTCAAGAACTTTGCTAGAAAGGCATAAATCGAATCGAAGTGAAGGTCAAGAAGGTTCGGAGCGACAACGGAACGTAGTTTAAGAACTCAAATGTGGATACCTTTCTTGATGAGGAAGGGATCTCACATGAGTTCTCAGCTACGTACACACCCCAACAAAACCGAGTTGTTGAGAGGAAGAACCGGACGCTGATCGAGATGGCGAGAATGATGGTTGACGAATACAAGAAGCCAAGACAATTTTGAGGAAAAGCAGTTCAGATAGCTTGTCATGCTACAAACTGACTATATCTTCACAAACTTCTCGGCAGACGGCATACGAGGTCCTCATCGGTAACAAACCCCAAGTTGGATACTTTTGAGTATTTGGCTCAAAGTGCTACATTCTTGACAAGCATCGCCGTTGGAAATTTTCCCCTAAATCTCATGAAGGTTTTCTACTCGGTTATGGCTCAAACTCTCACACTTACTATGTCTGGAACAATTTCACCCGAAAGGTTGAAGAGACGGTAGATGTGAAGTTTGATGAATCCAACGGCTTGCAAGTAGAGCAAATTCCAATTGATGTAGGAGACAAAGATCCTTCAGAAGCTATCCAAGACTTGTCTATTGGCAAGATGCGCCCAATGGAGGTGAAGGAGAGTAACTCATCCATTCAAGTGGAAGCCTCAACTTCATGCCAAGGTGAACCAGAAGTTGACTTGGAGGCATCCACAAGTGGAACACGTCAAGATGGAGGAAACGAGGAAGTACAACAATATGAACCTCGTCGGCCACCTTCTCCACCTCCATAAGATAACACTTTCAACAATGATGAAGATGGACAATAACAACAAGAAGATGAAGAAAATCAAGAGGATGTTCCATCCCGACCCAAACAAAAATTCTCACGAGTTAGAGCAAGAATCGCTAGAGATCATCCCGTTGAATAAATCTACAATGACATTCAAACCAGGAGAATCACTCACTCTAAATCTCGCTTAGCTAACTTTTGTGAACATTACTCGTTCATATCTAACCTTAAACCTATGAAGGTTGAACATGTTCTTTATGATCCGGATTGGGTGAATGCTATGCATGAGGAACTACATAACTTCAAGAGAAACCAAGTTTGTACATTGGTTGAGAAGCCCGACGACGATCACAATGTCATTGGAACCAAATGGGTGTTTCGAAATAAGCAAGATGAAGATGGACAAGTTGTACGCAACAAGGCCCGTCTCGTCGCCCAAGGCTACACTCAAGTCGACGGTATGGATTACAGTGAGACATATGCCCCCGTTACTAGACTTGAGTCCATACGCATTTTACTTGCTTAAGACAATCACCATGACATCACTTTGTATCAAATGGACATTAAAAGTGTGTTTCTTAATGATGAAATTGAGGAGGAAGTTTATGTCAAACAACCTCCTGGCTTTGTTAATCCCAAGAAACCTAATCATGTTAACAAGCTTCACAAAGCTCTTTATGGTCTTAGACAAGCTCCTACAGCATGGTATAAATGCTTGACCAAGTTTCTTATTTAAAAGGCTCTGAAATTGGGAAATTTGATTCCAAAATTCTTACTAAAATGGTTAATGGTGAATTATTTTTGTGCCAAAGTTATGTCGATGATATCATATTTGGTTCTTTGAATCCCCATTTTAGTGAAAAGTTCGGAAAGCTAATGTCGGAGAAGTTTGAGATGTCTATGATGAGTGAACTCAAATTCATTCTTGGTTTGCAAATCAAGCAAACTAAAGAAGGTACCTTTGTTTCTCAAACAAAGTATTACCAAAGATCTATTCAAGAAGTTCAACATGCAAGAACGCAACGGTGTGAATAAACCAATGACTACCAGTGGACATCTTCACTTGACTAAGGATGGCAAACCGGTTGACCAAAAGGTTTACTGCTCCATGATTGGTCCATTGTTATATCTATGTGGCTCCCGTCCCGATATTATGCTAAGTGTGTGCATGTGTGCACGATATCAAGCGGCCCCCTAAGAATGTCATCTTATGGCTGTGACAAGGATAGTGAGATACTTAATTCACACACCAAACTTGGGTGTTTGGTATCCTAAGAGGTCTTCTTTTGATCTTGTTGGCTATTCCGATTTGGACTATGCCGGAGACAAGGTTGATAGAAAGTCCACTTCGGGTACTTCTCAATTTCTTGGTGGATCTCTTGTGTCCTGGTCCTCCAAGATACAGAACTCGGTATCCTTATCCACCACCGAAGCAGAATACATTGCCGCCGGTTCATGTTGTTCTCAATTACTTTGGATGACCCAAACTCTTAAAGATTATTGGATAAATGTGAAAACATGTTGCATTGCTTTGTGATAATGAAACTGTTATTAAGATTGCTCACAGTCCCGAGCAACCTTCTCAAACTAATCATATTGATGTTCGTCATCATTTCATTCGAGATCATGTTGCTAAAGGAGACATCAATCTTAAATATGTTCGTACTGTTAAGCAATTGAAGGATATATTCACCAAACCTATTAATGAGAAAGTATTTTGCCAATTGAGAGTTGAATTGAACATCATTGATGCCTTACGATTTGAGTAGTAACTCCATTTGGATGCATGCAAGGCATGAGCCTTTGACTAATCCTTGATATTTCACTTAAGATGATGATCATAAGTCTTGGACCTATACTTGTACCCTTGCATGTTATCTAACCCTTGTAGGTACTTGGATGAGCCCAACTTTATGATGTTGCAACTCACTCACATTCTAAGCAATCTCTACATCACCAAGTCTCTACAATATGGTGGTTGAAGACAAGGAAGCAAGAATCCTTTCAATATATCCTTTGACAATTTCTATATATCAAATTTCATTTGGTATCAAATTTTCATGATTGTCATTTTGGATACACAAGTGCTCTTCCTTGCAAATCTAACCATGTAGTTAGATGAACTCAAACTACAAGTGGTGCTCCAACTCTTGACGAACTAGATCAACCTTGAACATCCAACACAAGTTCAACTACAAGATCAAGATCAACACCACCACCCAATGTATGCTATTCCATCTTAGAGAAGCTTTACCCCAAAACATGGGTCAAAGCAGCTCAACAAGACGTGAATACATCAAAAGGCTTAAACGAAAACTGGCAACCCCATTTTGAGCTTAAACGATGAGTATGACCTACGATCAAGTGTCTTCACTTGACTCCTAAGTCAATATACTCTAACATAGGTTACTCAGTCGCCGACCATTTCTAGATGAATTTCTCTAGTGTTTCTCTATGCTCTTCCATTTATCTCTTGCATGCTTGTTCCCCTTTCAAAAAAACTTCATCTAGATTTCTTTTATTTTCTTTGTTATTTTCTGCTTTCCCTGCATCAAATGCTTTGCAAGTCCTTCTGCTAATTCCCTGCAAATCTTTGTGAGATCTTATTTGCCTAGTGAGCCGAGACGACAAAATCTCTCCTCTGTATTGAACTTGGTGTCACCAAGTTCTGCCTCTCGTCTAGAACGAACTGCAATGTTAATTTGAAGATTGTTCATCAGTCCAACCGACAAGGACAAACTCGGTCTGACCGATATGCATCATCTCGAACACTGCCAACTCAGTGTCACTGATGACAATTAATCGACTGTACCAATTTCAATACTGAGAAAACATTTTGCCATTTGCATCCTGCATATCTGTTCCAGATCCACCCAATGATTCTTATCCTCTACCAGCAACTTAAATTACATGTTTCTTTGTAATGTGACTCAGGGACCAAACCTACTTGACTCATGCTCCAGAAGATCCGTTCTTGGAAATTGTTGTCAAAGGGGGAGAGAGAGCACATCAAAGCTTATGACATAAGGGAGAAAGCATGACTTAAGCTTCTCCGGATGCTTATTATCTATTTAGTAGATAAGTCACATGTCTTCAAGAGAGAAAAGACATGTTAGTATGTGTTTTGATTATTCCACTCTGATTTTCTTTTCTTTTACCCTCTCTTCTCCCATTATCCAATAACTGATTCAGGGCGAGAAAGACACTTAAGGGAAGAAAATCTTTGGAATTCATTACATATTTTTATCCATTGGGGACATGTCAATATCCAAATATAGTACTAAGTACTCACTCACTACATGGCATCCCAATATTGGTACTTTTGTGGTTACCCATTGTGCTTTGTTTATGTGTTCTTGTGTTATCTAACCCTGTTTTCTCAAGTTCACGTCCTCAAAAGCCAGCTCATGACCACAATGTAAGTATATGCATCACATCCATATGCATGATGATTTCTTGCTGTTGTACATGTTGTTTGCAAGGAGGACTCATGAACATGGAGGTACATTTCCTATATTTAGCATCATTTGCTCTGATGCATATATCCAAGATACATGTAACTCATCGCTTGCTCTGACATGCTTATGCATTCACATGCCCTTATATTCAATATTTACATGATTGCATACATGTAGGGGGAGCATATGCTTGTTACATGTTTTTCCAAAGCTTTACTTGTTATCCTTCATATCTTTATCTAAAAGCTTTGATGTATGTTGTCATCAATTACCAAAAAGGGGGAGATTGAAAGCACAAGTGCTCCCTGGGTGATTTTAGTAATTAATGTCAACATATCTCTTATTGAACTAATATTTTCATCTAGTATATTTCAGATGAGTTCAACAGTGGAGTGGTAGGAGAAGAGGATGTGGAACCCCTTCAAGAAGCTAAGGACAAAGATTGGCAAAACTTCAAGACACTTAATTTCTATTTTAGTGATCCAAGATCACATTGAGTCCATAGGAAACCCAATACTGTTAAAAGGCGATGAGGTGTTGTTGAATGGTCTACTTGCTCAAAGTGCTTAGTGATATGCTCCAAAGCCCTCAACCACTTTCTCATTTCCACATATGTCCTAAACCTAGAGTCAAACTCGGCCCCACCAATCTGATGTATTTAGCGCCACCAAGTTCACTTGACATAGCCACTGCTAGAAACCCTAATCAGTGCGATCCCACTGATGGGATCTCGGTCTCACTGAGATGGGTTTGCAAACTCTCTGTTGCCTATTGCAATTATTTCGGTCCCACCGAGATATGCAGTCGGTCCCACCAAGCTTGCCTGACCAACTCTCTGTTTGCTTATTACCAAAATCGGTCTCACCGAGTTTGTGTAATCGGTCAAACCTATTTTAGGTTTTACCCTAACCCTAGCACATCGGTCTCGCCGAGTTGATCATGTCTGTCCCACCAAAAAGCCTAACGTTCACATTTTGAACTAGGTCGGTCTCACCAAGTTTCACTATTCGGTCCCATCGAGTTTGGTAAATTGTGTGCAACAGCTAGATTTTGTATGGAGGATATATATACCCCTCCACCACTTCTCCATCAGTGAGAGAGCCATCAGAACGTGCGTACACTTCCACTACTCATTTTCTGAGAGAGAACCACCTACTCATGTGTTGAGACCAAGATAGTCAAATCCTACTATAGCAATCTTGATCTCTAGGCTTTCCCAAGTTGCTTTCAACTCAAATCATATTTCCACCATATCCAAATCTATGATAGATAGTTGAGTGTTGGGACGACTGTCATTTGAAGCACAAGAGCAAGGAGTTCATCATCACCACATCGTTTATTACCTTTTTGGACAGTGTTGTCTATTAGATATGTTAGGTGTCACTTGGGAGCCTCCATTAAGATTGTGGAGTTGATCGAAGGAGTTTGTTAGGGTAAGGATATCGCCTACTTCATGAAGATCTACCCGAGTGAGGCAAGTCCTTCGTGGGCCATGGCCATGGTGGGATAGACTAGGTTGCTTCTTCGTGGACCCTTCAAGGGTGGATCCTTCCGTGGACTCGCACAGCCGTTACCCTTCATGTGTTTAAGTCTCCAATCAACGTGGAAGTACGATAGCACCACCTACCGGAACCACGCGAAAGACGTTTGTGTCTCCAATTGCATTTGCACACTCCAATCCCATCCCTTTACTTTCTTGCAACTTGCATGCTTTACTTTCCACTGCTCATATTCTCTTTCCATGCTTGCTTGAAATGTATTGTGAGTGTTTAAACTTGTGCTTAAACTCCACCTCAACTTAAAGAACTTAAAAACTGCTACTTTTCTAGTTGAGGGTCGAATCACCCCCCCCCCCTCTAGAAACCACTTCTTCGATCCTTTTAGCCTCCTTCTCGTTACCCTATCGGATTGAATTGTAACTAATGCAGGGGTGTTTTGGTAAAAATGGAGCGTCTTCTCATATACCTACTTAAAATAGGACTGCGGGTTGAATATCAAAAAACACAAGGACGTTTCTGTAAACATGCCGATAATATACAAGCAAAACCAGTACACGCTTTATTAGTAGGTAGAGATCATTTCTGGGACTAACCTATTAATCAAGTGCCTAGTGCCAGTTTTTCCCCTTGTTTTTGGCTTCACAGCAATGGAATATCAAACGAGGTACAAATGAATCAAACTTTACGATGATTTATCTTGGACCAAAAGACACCTACACGACTTGGAGAAGAGGCTAGAAGACCCACGAGGCGGCGACAAGCCTCTGTGGTGCCCCCCTAGGGAATGTGCACCCCTTGTGGCTCTTCTAACCCTAATCTTCGCTCACTGAATACCCAAATATTCCCCCTCCATTAGTAGAGTTGCCAAAAATACTTTTCCACAGCCGCAAGTTTCTATTCTCGTGAGATCCCATCTTGGGGCTTTTCAGTACTCTGCCGAATGGGGATTCCATCATGGAGGTCTTCTACATCAACCTTACTGCCCTTTCGATGATGCGTGAGTAGTTTACCACAAACGTACAGGTCCATAGTTAGTAGCTAGATGGTTTCTTCTCTCTCTCTGGTCTTCAGTACAATGTTCTCCTCGATGTTCTTGGAGATCTATTCGACGTAATCTTCTTTTGCAATTTATTTATTGAGATTCAATGAATTGTGGATTTATGATCAGATTAGCTGTAAATATTATTTGAGTCTTCTCCGAAATCTTTTATGCATGATTAAGATAGCTTTGTATTTTTCTTTGTTCTATCAATTTGGTTTGTCCAACTAGATTGTTTTTTCTTGCGAAGGAAGAGGTGCTTTGTGGGGGGTTCAATCTTGCGGTTTACTCACCCAATGACAGAAGGGGCAGTGAGGCACGTATTTTATTGTTGCCATTAAGAACAAGACGATGTTTATGTCAGACTGCTTGAGATTATCCCTCTACACCATGTCTTCTCTCTTAAAGCGTTACTCTATTCTTATGAACTTAATACACTGGATCCAGGTAGGAGTTGGTCGATGTGTAGAGTAATAGTAGTAGATGTAGGCAGTAGTCGTTCTACTTGTCACGGACGTGATGCCAATATTCATGATCATTGCCTTAGATGTCATCAAAACTTTGGCTTTTCTATCAATTGCTCAACAGTAATTTGTTTACCAACCGTATGTTTTCTTCGAGAGAGAAGCCTCTAGTGAAACCTATGGCCCCGAGTCTATTTTCGTTCATATATTTTCGGATCTATAAACCAAAAACCTAAAAATACCTTGCTGCAATTTATTGTTTACATTATTTAGCCTTTTACTTATATTTTAAATATATCTTTATTAGATATCACTCTTGCTAGTGACCATGAAGTGATTGACAACCCCTCTTTCGCGCTGTGTTCAAGTATTTGTTAATTTGTGCAGGTGCATATATTGGGGACTTGCTTGTGCCTCCAACTGGATTGATTCCTTGGTTTTTAAGTGAGGGAAATACTTATCTCTACTTTGCTACATCACCCTATCCTCTTCAACGGAAAAATGAACACAATCTCAATAAGTAGCAAGCATCTTGATGAAAAACTCTTACTGTCTGGGCGACCCGCCGTATTTTCTCAAGTGGTGCGGAGTCTGAGCCGACAGAGATGGAAATTACCTTAGTATTTTCAGCCCGGCTAGTAGCAGCCTCATCCTAAGACAAAGAGGCGACAGCTAATTCAACAAAGAGTCGGCCAAGAGAGTCGATTTCTACCTCTGTTTGGTTATCAACATTAGTTGACTTGCCCACAACAGATGGATCAACTACTGCATGTGGCTTATTCTTTTTCGGCTGGGGACCAGCCCTAGCTTTGTCCACAACAGTTATTAGCTTCCTGTTCCAAAAAGTGGAGTTGGGTTGTGTAATAGAAAAAGATTAAACAGTGAGACATAGAGAGAGTCATAATATATTGAAGCCGAAAATAAATGAATACTTACAGGTGGAGCCGGGTTGAGCTTACAAAACGGTGCCAACCACATCTTATTGCAGTTATCCTAAGATTCCACAAGCAAACCCTTTAAAGCCTTGTTGACCTCCTCAGTAGTAGAATTTTCAGAACTATAACACCGTGGGCCATTTATTTTTCCTGAATATACATACATTAAGTCGGATCCACGGCTTAGGGGGGGAATTCTCCAAGAGACCCAGCACCAAGTTAGATCAACTCCACTTATCTCGTTGTCCAGGAGGGCCTTGACATTTGAATAATGTGGGAGTCTTGCTCGGAGGGTCAAAGTCTATTAGAAGATGATCAGCTCTATAGGCCGGCAAAGGCTTCTCATTAGCTGGGGCAGTGATTTTATAGTAAAACCAAGTTGTTATCCATCCTTTAGGGTAGCCTGGCAAGGCAGCTGTAGGAAAGCCGCCATCTCGGCGTCTCTGAATTGAGACTCCTCCCAATTCCTAACTTGGAATGTTTGTGCATTCAGTCTGGAGGTTTATGTAGAAAAATTATTCAAAAAGAGAAAAAGTGGGCGCTGTTTGTAGATATACTTCATAATAATTTTTTTGATGTGACAGATGTTTGACACTAAATTTGCGCCTATATCTTCAGGACGAAGATTGAAATAATGTGAGACCTCCCGAAAGAACTTTGAACCTGTCAGTGTGAAGCCTCTGAGGATATGGTCAATAAAAACTACAACCTCTCCATCACCGGGTTTAGGGATTTATTCACATTGGCTAACTCACCAGCCAATTTCCTCTTGAGTTGCCAAGAGACCATTTGCTTGGTACTCCTTTAGGATGGCTTTAGTGACTAGGGAAGGCCCCCAATTGCATATGGTGGGTTTTGACATGATGAGTGGCATAAACGTAATGAAAGACTGCTGAAATATAAAAGGGTGAGTTATTTAAATGCAAAAAACCATCATTATAGTCATATGTAAAGAACAACATGATGGTAAGCCGCCTAAAAACAAGTGGCGGATTATATAAAGACAAAATCTGGAACAAGATTCGCGAGAACATATATGTTGGAAGCCGCCCAAGATACAGAGGCAGGTCATCTAAAGTTCAAGATTGTTGAAATTTTCTATGTGTGAAACAACCAAGTTTCAAATAGGAACACCTATAATTATGGATCTGTGGTCAGTTCAAAAAATAAAAGTAATTGCTAAACCTAAACAAAAGTGATGGAAGCACTGATGGACTACCCATGAATTTGGCAAAGAGCACGGCTTGTTCAAGTTGCAAGATGGATATCAAGCCTACGATCGTAGTATTATCACGGCATTTTCGGATAAAAAATTGTTACTAAGGATATGGTGAATTAAGAAAGGGATGAATGCCAACGAACACTATAAACTCGAGTAACCTAATGTGTATCTAAAGAGGAAGAAAAGGAAATAACTAGCTGCGTTAATAGACAGCGATGGAGCCGCACGGAGTTCTGGTGAAGGCAGGGCGGCACAGGAGGCTTGTACGAGATGGCTGACATAGGGCGACGGTGTGGTGAGACTTCGGTCATGAAGGTTCTCGTGAGGAAGAAGAAGAAGTGGAGAAAACAAGGTAAAAACCAGAAGGAATGACCCTCGTGCCTATTTATAAGGAAAAGTCATAGTGAATGGTTGGTGCGAGAATCGACGAGGCACAATAAATTTTAAAATAAATGGATGTCTCGATTTTCAGGATAATGGATTTATACAAAGATTATCTATGACGTTAGGAAGGATTTCCTAAATTGCAGAGATCACATCATCTTTGCATATGGTGGGTTATGAGACTTCCATTTTTGATTATTATAAGAGGTATAAAGAGAAGACTCGCCAAGCGGAAGGACCGAAGATTGACATGAACAAGTTCAAATCAATCTGGCGCGTACTATTGGGGATATAACCCCAGGATATAACCTGCCCTGATTGGGACGGGTTACCAAAGTAGTGAATCAAGAGTTGAAGACTGGCATGGGCCGTCGCGAGTCAAGCTGAAGACTTAGCTAGTGCTGTGGCCAATGGGTCGGCTTGAAGCCCAATATTGAAGACGGCAACTCACGGGCCAGAGTTGTGAGCCACCTAAGGTTACCTTTCCTGGGTGGGTTACAATTGTAGTAAGTCACGAGTCTGAGAGTGACTCAGACTCTTGTAAGCCTAGGGCCTTAGCCTATGTATATAAAGGCAAGCACCTGAGGCAGAGAGGGAAAAGTTTCAATCAATCGATAGATAGGTCATGCGGATCCGCTCCCTTGTAATCTATACTCAAGCAATAAGCAAAGAAAGCAGGACTAGGCTTTTACCTCCACTGTGAGGGGCTGAACCTTGGTAAATCATGTCTCTCATCGCCCTCAACCCTGAAAAGCTAACCACTATTGCGATGGCCTAATGCTTAAGTCCTAACCTCAAGACATATGTCGTGTAAAAACAACGACAGTTGCCATGTCAGACCTCGCCTGTGTGCTCTACGACCTCCGCGCCGTTTCGATTGCGCCAAGAGAAATTCCAACATCCCAATCTCTCTCTCCATTCATGAGCTCGAGCTCAGAGTACTTATAGCACATGGACTGGGCGGCTTCATCGCCTACAGACGCCACTGCCTCGCCGCGGATCTGTGCTCCGGCACAACACCAACCCGTCCGAGCTCACCACCATCCCTCCCTCGGTGAGTTTCCTCTGTCCCTCCCACTATTCCTCCCTTCCTCTCGTTGCCGTAGCCACTATGCGCCGCCATGCTGGTGGCCTCTCTGAGCCCGCACTCACCGCACCCCCCATGCGCGCCCCAGATGACCCACAAGTATAGGGGATCGCAACTGTTTTTGAGGGTTGAGTATTCAACCCAAATTTATTGATTCGACACAAGGGGAGCCAAAAAATATTCACAAGTATTAGCATTTGAGTTGTCAATTCAACTACACCTGAAAGGCTTAATATCTGTAGTAAAATATTTAGTAGCAAAGTAATATGGAAGTAATGGTAACGATGGCAAAATTAAAAGTGGGAGCTTTGTAGTGATTGTAAGAGCGGTAGTAACGAAAGTAACCTAACGAGGATCAATATGAGACGGACTCGTAGGAAATGGATTGATGATGATATGTGTCGGATTATATTCATCATGTAGAAGTTGTAACCTAGGGCAACGACAAACTAGCTCCAATTCATCAATGTCATGTAGCCATGTATTATGTATATAGTCATACGTGCTTATGGAAAAGAACCTGCATGACATCTTTTGTCCTACCATCCTGTGGCAGTGAGGTCCTAATGGAAACTAAGGCATATTAAGGCCTCCTTTTAATAGATAACCGGAAAAAAGATTTAGAACTTAGTGAATACATGAACTCTTCAAACTACGGCAATTACTGGAAAAAATCCCAATTATTGTCACCTTGGGGTATGAGGATCACAACACATAATAGGTGCCTACAAATTGCAAGATCATATCAAGAACTCATCTTTATTCATGAAAACATAATAGGTTTAGTTCTGAAATCATGACACTCGGGCCCTAGTGACAAGCATTAAGCATAACAAAGTCATAGCAACATCAATCTCAGAATATAGTGGATACTAGGTATCAAACCCTAACAAAACAAACTTGATTACATGATAAATCTCATCCAACCCATCACCGTCCAGCAAGCCTATGATGGAATTAATCACGCACGGCAATGGGCATCATGAAATTTATGATGGAGGAAGGTTGATGATGACGACGGCGACATATTCCACTCTTTGTAGCGAAGAACGGACTCTTGATCAGCCCTCCTGATGAAAAACAGGAGGTGGCAGCAGCTCCTTATCGTAAAAAGTGATGAATCCTTCTTTAAATTTTTCTCCACATAAGTGAATTTATAGAGTTGGAGTTAGTTTTCGAAGAACTCTAGGGAGGCCACAAGCCTGGGATGCGCGCCCTAGGGGGCATGCCCTAGGTCTTGTGGCCTCTGGGTAGCCCCCCTCTAGGTAATTCTTGCACCAGTATTTTTTATATATTGCACTAAATTTTCCGTAAATTTTCAGGTCAGTCCGAGAACTTTGATTTTTGTACAAAAATAACACGATGGTAATTCTGCTGAAAATAACATCAGTCCGGGTTAGTTCAATTCAAATCATGCAAATTAGAGTCCAAACAATGGCAAAAGAGTTTGGATAATTAGATACTACGGCAATAGTCGTGGTGGGCGCACGGCAGATGCCAAGGGATGGCTAAAGATAGGAGGCGGCTCAAGGGCACTGGTGGACTCTAGAAGTGGGGTTGGTATGAGCGAGCACGGGACGAAAGACATACCCAGCTTTGGGGCTCTCTCGGAGATAATACCCTTAATCCTGCCGATGGTGGTTTGATGTTTTACCAGTACAGAGTTGTTCCTCGAGCTGTGTGGTGGGAGGATGAAGCCAGGCCAGGGCTTAGGCTGCTTCTCCCGGGGTGAGTCTATCCTGTTCTCTAGTTCTTCTTTCTATCTCGTATGCATCCTTCCATGCATGAGGGCTCTGGGGGTTTTATATAGGCTAACCCCCAGGTATACAATGGTAAAGTAACACGACCGTGGTTCCGGATTGTCATTGTCCGGGAAGCCAGCGCTGGGAACCGCTGGGTACAGGGCTCGCCGGGTTCTCCGGGCACGTTGCACGCCAGGTATGGGGGCCACTGTGTGCCGTCTTGTCGGTCGCCAAGGATTGGCCGAGCTGGGTCGGGTACGACGTGCTCCATCACGTCACCGTCTACGGGCGTCATGGGCTGTGATGATTACATTGTTGCCACGCCCCGGCTGACTAGGGGCATGGGCGAGGCACTATTGCCTAGGTCATCAGTAGGTGCGTCTCGTCCAATCGTATGGTTGAGATGGGACGGGTGCTGACCCGTGGCCGGATTGGGGAACATGCCACGGGCCGGTCTGGGTTGTTGAGGAAATCTTGGTGTGCCGGGTCCGGATCCCTCGGGCGCGCTGTTGGGGCCGGATCGCCGGAGCCGGCCGGACGGGAGAGTCTTGTCGAATCGTGGGGCCTGGCCGGGTCGAGCGACCGGACCAAGACAAAGGCGAAGTGTGGAGCGAGGCTGACCCCGTTGTTTTTGAAAATTATCCGGCTTCCGTTGCCTGCCTGGGGTTCATCCCGCCGACAGTAGTCCCCGAAGCAGTGAAGGTCCGCCATCTTCGGGTGATCGGCCCTTCGCAGTTTCCTTCCCTTGAAGGCGGGCTCATGGCCGAGCTTGGGAACGCCCGCTGTGTGCCGGCTTCTGGAAGCCGGATCGTGGCGTTTCGACGACAACACGAATCGAGGAGTCTGCCGAATCTTGGATGATCTTTTGGGGTTGCACTTGACGAGCTCGTTGTTGATGATGTTGTAGGCGGACACTAGGCGCTGCACTTGCCGGGCTTCGGTCTCGTCTATAGGGAGGGTCCCACTCTCCAGGAACTCCTTGATGGACAGGGCCCAAGATGGCGTAGTCACCGTAGTGAGAACGGCCATTATGGTTACTTCAGGGGCGTCGTTATCTAAGCCGGGTCCGCCGGTCCCTGGGTTGGCTGCGGGGGCGGCCGGACTAAAGGTGGTCGTTGCCGGACCGGGGTCGGAAGTCACCGGGCCTGACTGAGCAGTCCCCGGGTCGAGCTAAGCAGTCCTCGGGTCAGGCTGGGTAGTCCCTGGGCCGGGCTCCGCAGTTGCCGGGCCGGACTGAGCAGTCCTAGGGCCGAGCTGTGTTGTTGCCAGACTGGACAGAGCAGTGCCCGGGCCAGCCTCTGTTGTTGCCGTGCTGGACTGAGCAGTCCCCGGGCCGGTCTGAGCAGTCCCTGGTTCGTCCGGGACGTGGATGGATTCTGAGTCCGGAGACGGCTTGACAGACGGCTTTCATAGGTGCTCGAGGGAAATGCCGGACTGAATGGACTGTCGACACGAGGCAATCTTTGCGAGTGTGTCGGCCGCCTTGTTTTCAGCTTGTGGGACGTGGAGGAACTCGCAGTCTGCGAAGAAGCCGTACAACTTCTGCACGAGGAAGCGGTAGCTTGCCATGTTGGGGTCGTGTGCGTCCCACTCGCCGGAGCACTGCTGCAACACAAGGTCTGAATCACCATAGCATAGGATTCGCCCAATTCCGAGTTCCTTGGCCAGCCGGAGGCCGTGCACGAGGGCTTCATACTCAGTGACGTTGTTGGAGGCGGTGAAGTGGATCTGGAGTGCATACTTGAGTTGGTCGCCCTTTGGGGATGACAGCACTATGCCGGCTCCCAGGCCGAGGCGCATTTTCGAGCCGTCAAAGTGCATGCGCCAGTGCGTCGATTCTGGATGCGGCTACAAGTACTGGGTCTCTGGCAAGTCGACGAGGAAGTCAGCCAGAGGTTGGGACTTGATGGTGTGGCTAGCTAGCTCGAGCGCCCACTTGGCGACCCGGCCAGAACCATCGCAGCACCTGATGATCTCGCTGAGGGGGCCGTGCTGACCACTGTGATCTCATGCTCCTGGAAATACAACTTCAGCTTCTTGGTGGTGAAGTACACGCCGTATCACATATTTTGGTAGTGCGGATAGTTCTTCTTTAAAGCAGAGAGCACCTCGCTCACGTAGTAGACGGGGCGCTGGAAGGCTTGGATCTTGCACTTCTCTGGTCGCTTGACCACGAGCACCGTGCTGACCGAGTGCGATGTTGCGGCTAGGTACAGCAACATCGGCTCCTTCTCGGTTGGGGCGGCCATGAAGGGTGCGGTGAAGAGCATACGCTTGAGGTCCCGAAAAGCCTCGTCCGCTTGGTCGTTCCATTCGAACAACGTCGTCTTCTTCATCAGCTGGTATAGGGGCAATGCCCTCTCGCCCAGCCGGCTGAGAAACCGGCCAAGCAACCGGTGAACTTATGGACATCACGCAGCCGAGCCGTCTTGCGCATGTGCTCGATGGCCTTGATTTTCTTTGGGTTTGCCTCAATGCCGTGCTCCAAGACGAGGAAGCCGAGTAGCTTTCCGGCCTGGATGCCGAAAACGCATTTCTCTGAGTTGAGCTTGACCTTGTACTAGCGTAGGTTAGCGAAGGTTTCCTTTAGGTCGTGGAGTAGTGTGAGGTGCTGCTTGGTCTTCACCACGATGTCGTCCATGTAGACGTGGATATTGCGTCCGAGCTACGGCAGCAAGCATTTCTGCATGCACCGCTGGAAGGAGGCTCCTGCATTCTTTAGGACGATCGACATGGTGATGTAGCAATACGCCCCAAAGGGCGTGACGAAGGACGTCTTCAGGGCGTCAGCCGGGTCGAGCTTGATCTGGTGGTAGCCGGAGTAGGCATACAGGAAGGACAGGAGCTCGCACCCGGCGGTGGAGTCGATGAGTTGGTCGATTCGCGGGTGGGCGAATGGATCCTTGGGGCAAGCTTTGTTCAGGCTAGTGTAGTCGATACACATGCACCAGGTGTTGTTTTTCTTTGTGATGAGGACTGGGTTGGCCAGCCACTCGGGGTGAAATACTTCCATGATGAAGCCAGCCGCCAAAAGCTTGGTGATCTCTTGACCAATGGTCCTTCTCTTATATTCGTAGGGGTTGGTGGACAGGCATGGCGTCCTTGCGGATGTGAAGTTTGTGCTCGGGTTACTTCCTCGGGATGCCTGACATTTCCTTTGGGGACCATGCAAAGATATCCCGATTCTCACCGAGGAAGTTGACGAGCTCGCCTTCATATTTGTCGCCGAGGTGGGTGCCCATGACGACGTACTTGTTGCAGCTGGGGTCTTCCTGGTTCAGCTTCACCTTCTCGGTTTCCTTGGAGGGTTTGAACGAGGCTTCGTTGGCCGTCTCCTCGGCCGGTACTGGCGTGGCTGCTGCCTTGCCAGCAAGGGTAACGATCCGGTCGAGCTGGCGCCATAACTCGGCGATGACCATCGACTCGGCCATCTTGGATCCGTCTGGGGCGCAGTCTAGAGATTTGCGGTAGTCGCCGGTGATGGTGATGAGGCCCTTTGGACCTGATAGCTTCATCTTCAAGTAGGCTTAGTGGGGGACCGCCATGAATTTGGCGAGTGCGTGCCGGTCGAGCAGCACATGGTACGCGCTGGACAGGTCCACCACCTCGAACCAGATCAGCTCGCGTCGGAAATGGATGTTGTCATCGAATTGGACGTCGAGCCGGATCCGGCCGATCAGAGAGCAGTAGTGGCCGGGCACAATGCCGTGGAAGACAGTCCTGGTCGGCTCCAGGTCCTTGGCTTCGAGGCAGAGCTTGGTCATGGTGTCTCGGTAGAGGACGTTGATGCTGCTGCCACCGTCGATGAGGACTCGGGAGAAATTGCAAGTGCGCCGAGGCTCGACGATGGTGGGGTTGAGGACGAGGGCGTATCCACCTGGATTTGGTATGACGGCGGGTGATCCTCCCCATCCATGTGATTGGGCGCTCCGACCCGTGCATGTATTCTGGCCTGGCCGGGGCGACAGTGTTCACTTCCTGCCAGATGAAGCGCTCGTTGCGCTTGTCATTGCTGAGGCTGGTGAAGATGACGTAAGCCGCGTTCGGGTCCGAGTTAGCGTCGTAGCGCATGGAGGCGGCGGGATTTCGCCCCTCATGATGCGCTTGGTGATGGAGCATTGCCGGAGCGTGTGCGTGGATGACCTCGCGCTGCTATGGTGCTTGCATGGAGCGTCGAGCATCTCCTCGAAGCTCATGGCGTGTTGCCATGTTGTCTTGCCGGTCTGCCGGCGCTTGGCGGCCGGCTCGGTTGCGGCCGCCTGCTCGGCGGCCGCCACGAGCCGTTTGTCGTGTCGCTGGGCCTGCTGTTCAGCCTTGCGCTTGTGATGCTACTTGTTATGCTGATGCTGCCGGCCTCCTTCGCAAGCCAACTTCAGAGGGGGAACTGGCTTGGTCTTGCCGGCATCGTCTAGGGCCACCTGGATCTTCATTGCGGAGTCGGCGTTCGCGTACTTGTCCACCATTCCTATGAGCGCGGACATGGTGGTCGGCTCAGAGCGTAGCAGCTTGTGCTTGAGGAGGGTACCATCCCAGCACCCGTTGACAAAGTACTATATTGCCTGGACCTCGTTGACGCCTTCGCAGCTGTTGCGGAGATCGGTCCAGCATGCTAGGTACTCTCGGCCAATTTCCGTCGGCCCCTACACGCACGTGGTGAGCTGGCTGGGACGGCTGGGTCGCCGGTAGGTCCCAGTGAAGTTGCGCACGAAGGCCTCCTCGAAATCGACCCACGTGTGGATGCTGCCCACCGGCAGGCTGTTCAGCCACGTGCGGGATGATCCCTGGAGCATGAGTGGTGCGTTGCGGACGGCCAGGCGGTGGTTGCCGCCGGCGATGCCGATGGCGGTGGTGTAGTCGGTGAGCCAGTCCTCTGGCTTCACGGTGCCGTTGTACTTAGGCGTGTCGCGGGGAAGCGTGAACCCTTTAGAAAAGGGCTCACTTCTGATGCGCGGACCGAAGCACGCCGGGCCGACCGTGCCGTTCCCTCCAGCTCTTGGGAGCGAGCGAGCCGGTCGAGGCGGTGCCGAGCGTCGGCGGTATCGATGGCGCGCGGGCCCAGCCGGCCGGTGACCGCACCACGGGGACCGGGGTCGACCGTAGTCTGCTGCGCGGTCAGCTGGGGAGCCGGGTTGAGCCGGCGCTGGGCTTCGGAAGGCGATTCGTCGCATAAGCCACCAGCGGTTGATGGGGTGGGGTTGCGCCGGGTCTGGGTGCGGTCGGAGTGCGCCTCGCCGGGTGGGGAAGACGTCGAGTGCTTGTCATCGCCGGCTCCAACGACGTGGGCGGACCCGGACCCGGCCGGTTTGGCAAGCTCGTTGAGGCGGTCCTGCTGCATGTTGGCCGTCGTGAGGAGGTCGCTCACCCTCTTGAGGCGCTCCCGTAGTTCTTCGCCTGTGAGCTGCTCCATGCCGACCATGACCACCTGAGCTGCGTGCATGTTCTTCACTGGAGTTTCGTAGATGGGAGGGAGGGCGTCGAGGGCGCGTCCGATCGTGTCGCCCCGGGTCCGCACGTTCGCGACCCGGCTTGGCTCAGCGACACCAGGCATGATACCGTAGGCGACGTCACGCTCCATATGAGCAGATGCGAGGTGGCGCTCCGTCGCGGCGAGCGACTAGGTGAGATCCAGCAGGTGCTGGTGGTCCCCGTCGAGGCTGGTCCGTGCCTCGGCGATGTTGGAGGCATCGATGTCCGTGCCGATGGGCACGCGGAGCCGCTGGATAGCGGCGGGCAGCGGGTCGGGCTGGGCGGCCTGTTCCATCGCGGCCTCAGCCTCAGCGGCCTTCCTCGCCGCGCTTGACGAACATGTGGTGCCGGTGTCGGTGACGAAAACATCTACGTAGAGGTCCATCGCTCCGTCGGGAGTGCTGCCGTCGGGAGTGATGGGGGAGTCGGAGAAATCCAGTACCTCGCTGGGGTACTCATCAGTCGCTGGCCCATCCGAGATGCGTAGTGCGGCGAAGGAGGCGGCGAGGGCGTCGATGACATCGTGCGTCAGCATGACGAGCTAGTCGGAGTAGGAGCGGGGCCCCGTCTGAAGCATGCTCCCGGACAGGACCTCAGGCTGCCCCACGGTGGGCGCCAACTGTCGTGGTGGGTGCATGGCTGATGCCAAGGGATGGCTAAAGATAGGAGGCGCCTCGAGGGCACTGGTGGACTCCATAAGCGGGGTTCGTATGAGCGAGCGCGGGACGCAAGACATACCCAGGTTTGGGGCTCTTCGGGGAGATAATACCCTTAATCCTGCCGATGGTGTTTTGATGTTTTACCAGTACAAGTTGCTTCTCGAGCTGTGTGGTGGGAGGAGGAAGACAGGGCAGGGCTTAGGCTACTTCTCCTAGGGTGAGTCTATAGTATTCTCTAATTCTTCTTTCTATTTCGTATGCGTCCTCCCGTGCATGAGGGCTCTGGGGGGGGGGGTTATATAGGCTAACCCGCCAGGAATAGAATGGTAAAGTTACATGACGGTGGGGCCGGATTGTCATCATCCCGGAAGACAGCGCTGGGACCCGCTGGGTACAGGGCTCGCCGGGTTCTCCGGGCGCGGGGCCCGCTAGGTATGGGGGGCACTATGTGCCGCCATTTCGGTTGCCAAGGCTTGGCCGAGCTGGGTCGGGTAGGACGTGCTCCGTTACATCACTATCTGCCGGTGTCATGGGCTGTGATGATTGCACTGTTACCATGCCCCGGCTGACTAGGGGCATGGGCGAGGCACTGTTGCCTAGGTCATCGGTAGGTGCGTCTCGTCCGATCGTATGGTTGAGATGGGACCGGAGCTGACCCGTGGGCGGATTGCGGAACACGCCACGGGCCGGTCTGGCTTGTTGAGGAAGTCTTGGTGTGCCGGGTCCAGATCCCTCAAGCGGGCCATTGAGGCCGGATCGCTGGAGCCGGCCGGACTGGAGAATATTGCCGGATCGTGGTGCCTGGCCGGGTCGAGCGACCCGGCCAAGTCAGAGGCGAATTGTGGAGCGAGGCTGGCCCCGTTGTTTTTTAAAAGATTCCGGATTCCGTCGCCTGCCTCGGGTTCATCCCACCGACAGCGACGTATCAACTCCCCCAAGCTTAACCATTTCTTGTCGTCAAGCAATTCAGTTGATAAACTGAAAGTGACAAAGAAAAAACTTTTAGGAACTCTGTTTGACCTTGTTGTTGCAAATATGTCAAGCCAAGGTTCAAGTTTTCAGCAAAGATTATGAACTAACCATGTTCACAATAACATTTAGATCTCACATTTACTCATATTAATGGTATAACCAACTAGCGAACAATAATAAGATATCTCGGAAGACCACACTTTCAAAACAATAATGATACAATATGATATAATAGTATCTCGCTAGCCATTTCTGAGACCGCAAAACATAAATGCAGAGAACCTGAGAAGATCAAGTACTGACTAGACATTGTAATTCATGGTAAAACAGATCCAGTCACACACATACTCACCATCAATGAAAAACAAAGCATATAACTGACAGCGGTGCTCTCCACCTAGGGCTTTTTATAAGAGGATGATGAATCAACAAGAAAAGTAAATAGATAGGCCCATCCCAGAGGGATGCAGGGATTTGCTGAGGTGACCGAGCTTGAAGCTTTTAAAATAGAGATGAATATAATTTTGAGAGATATGTTTTCATTCTCAACGCAACCACCAAGAGTTCTAAATATCTTCCAAGCTACGCACATTATAGGCGTCGTTCCCAAATAGAATGGTAAAGTTTTACTCCCCCACCACCAACAATCACACTCCACGGCCATCCGAATCCACGGGGTACCATACATACCAACAACTGTCAAGGGGTGTCATTGTTTAATTATATTTTGATTTGAATTTGATCATGGGACTGGGCATCCCGGTTACCAGCCATTTTATCATGAATGACAAGTTACTAAACACTCATTGTCAGAAAAACCCACCTAGCATGGAAGATACTGACAGCCCCCAGTCACCATATGAGCGATTCGGGCATACAAAACATATTATTATTTGAAGGTTTAGAGGATGACACAGGCAAGTTTACTTGGAACGGTAGGTAAACACTGTATATAGGTATGTATGGTTGACTGATATGGAACAACTTTGTGTTTATGGTAGTTGATGCACAAGAAGTATTCCCACTTAGTACAATGTGAAGGCTAGCAAAAATATTGAGGAGCGACCAACTAGAGAGAGACAACGATCATGAACATGCCTTGAGGTTAATCAACATTGAATGCAAGCATGAGTAGGATACAAATCACCCTGAACATAAATATCATGGAGGATATGTTGATTTCAATTCAACTACATGCATGACCATGTGCCAAGTCAAGTCACTCGAAACATTCAAAGGTGGATACCATCCTAGCATACCACGTCATAGCCAATTTAAATCCATGTTGGCCCACAAGACAAATCATTATCAACTCCCAGCTAATTAAGCATGGCATCAATTACTACAATCACTAATTGTCATTGCAAGCATGTTTCATTCATAATGGGGTGAATCAAGAAGGATGAGCTAATCATATTTACAAGAACAAAATTGGTTGAGTTCATACTAGCTTTTCTTCATCTCAATCATTTCATCATATTTTTCATTATTGCCTTTCAGTTGCTTCACAGAATGATGTGAATAATAATAAGAGTGCACGTGCATTGGACTAAGCTGGAATGTGCAAACATTTATTCAAAGGATAAGACAAGGTAATATGGGCTCTTTGTTAGATCATCAACAATGCATATGAGAGCCACTCAAAATTTTCATCGTGGTCTTCTCCTTCCAAACAAAAAGGGAAGCGAAATAATTCCAGCGAAACCTAGTAAAATATTTTCAGATTTTTTGTTTTTCGGAAGAAGGAAAAAAAGAACGAGAAAATTTATTTACACGGGTAAGCTCCCAACAAGAAAAAGAAGAATGATATTTTTTTTGGCTTTTCTACAATCTACATAACAAATGAACAAGAAAGAAAAGACAAAGAGAAGCGAGATATTTTTTTGGGTTTTGGAAGTTTTTCAAACACACAAGAAGAATGCGAGAATAATTAAACTAAAATGGATGATTTAATGTAAAAGTATGAACACCGACAAATGGAATGAGTGTATGAACATGAACGTAATGTCGGTGAGAAATACGTACTTACCCAAACTTAGGCCTTCTAGCCTAAGTTGTTCTATGCCCACGGATCAAAGTAGCCCTCTCCTTGGTATTGAGGAGGGACCTTGGGGTTCCACTTGTTAGAGAGCTCCTGCGACTCCCACTGATAGATACACTCCTGAAACGAATCATGTGAGGGTGCTGGCTTCGGAAAAGGCATCGAGTCCGCTCCTAGTATGCATAATTGTCGTTTGGCATAATAGTGTACCTGCTTGAATGAATATTGAACAAATAAGGTGCATGCAAGGAAATAATCTGACAAGTGCCCTGACTAAATACTAGGTTGTAGTGGAGCCGATTTTCCTTGTCGTTAGCAATAAAATCATGTGCCACCATACTAGCATAGTTTAAATATTTAACAGGCAGCAACATCTCTTCTTCCTCATCATGCCTAATGGGTATCTCAAAGTGTCTAGCAAGGAGAGAGGAATATATACCTCCAAAGATAGCTCCCTTTGAACGGTTCGAGTTCAACCGCTGAGCAATAATAGTGCCCAAACTAAAATTTCTATCAACGTGTACAGGATGGCACAAAATAGCGAGGTCAGGGGCACTAAGGCCTCCACTCTCCCCACGACTAATCAAATATCTCCCAACAAATAATGAGTAATCACTATTGCAGGATGCCGCTAACGCGACACTACGATCAAAGACCCTTCGAGAAACTATGTGCGATGCAAACGATGGTGTATGAAAGCCGTCAAAAAAGATGCAAAACATTTGCGATGGAGGATGCATCAAACACGATTCAAATTTTAGTTGCGTGTGCGATCACTACAAGAAATATGTCAACTTGTGACCTTGACTATTGGTCACTGAATGGTCTTTATTTTCCAGTTGTGACCGTTTTGTGATTAAAAACGGATGGTCAAAAGCTAGCCGTCATAAACTGAAATTAACGACCTTCTCTGTGAGAAGGTCGTAGACGTTTACGACCAAAATATGCCTACTGTCTTCTTTTGGTCAGTAGCAGCGTCCCCAGGCCACGTAGGCATCCGACGTGGCAACCTGATGTGGCACAAGAATCAGCCCGGTCCGATTAGGTGTCTATATGGGCTGAGCCCAACAATCCAGCCTTTTTATATATTTTTTCCCTATGAATTTTGTGTCGGCTTCATAGGCCAAGCCCAACATTGCTGCATTGTTTATTGTTGGCCCATGGCCTTTTATTGTTTATTGATTTTCTATTTTCAGCCATTATATATTCAAGTTGGTCCCACTAGTCGATGGGTCCCACTTGTCATGATCATCTCTCAAATTGGTCCCACATGTCAGAAATGTACAAATTTGACAGATTATTTTCATAAGTGGCCCCATTGGTCAAGTTTCCATTTCACAAGTTTTCAAATCACATACATAATCAAAAAGCACACATAAAATTCATCAAATATACCACTAAATAAATCTATTACAATCTTTACAACACATATACGCTACAATATGCTACTCTTGACTGAGTAGGACTTGATGGCTTCACACTTCACGACTTCACACTTGCTTCACACTTCACACTTGAGCTTCTGTAAAACAGGAACAACCACAACTTTAAATCTCAATTACAGTATATGCCATATACAGAAGCAGTTCAAAGTTGAAACAACATCAATTAAACAAACGCGCACAGAAACATATGAGTTAAAATGCAGTATAGGCACAGGACAAGGACACTCCTATTATCAAATCAACACACATAGGGTGAGTTTGGTTGGTGTCCTGAACTACTTGCTTAGAAAAATAGGTTGCCTGGTTTGTGTCTGATGTGTTCAGCGTTTGTTGCCTGGTGAGGCAAGCCTGGACAAGGGCTGTTTGGTTTCTAGCCTGGACTGGTAGAGCTACATGCATTATAATAATGTGGATGTCTCATGTGAGCATCATGCCGTGGTTTTATTAAACAATGATACAACAACAGAATACAATATCTTCAATGCAAATTATGGTACTTGTAGCAAAACAGTTTGAAACAACAACTACACAATACATTATAACGAGAGTAAGCTTGAATCAAATAGAAAAGGGAACAATTTCGAGTTTATAAGTTAAAACGTTTGCAAGATATCCGCCCTCGCAAGTTCAAGAGGCATAATTCAGAAACTTGCGTTAGGGCACTCTATAATAAGAGTAGCATTCCACTTGACACACGAAACATCAACACAAAAGAATTATATACCTTCACCTCTGCTCACAGCTTCTCTGCTCGTAACAGTTACACCTGCTATTGCAGGAGTCAAAACAAGAAGTATTAGATCACAATATTTGCATCTTTCCCACTGAGACTAGACCACATATCTGTAGCTCGAATCACAAAGAATATCCATAACACCATATAATAGTCCCAGAACTCCCAATAATGTTTGAACATGTGACAACATGTTTATTTTCAAATGAAGTGTACATGAACAATTAATCTATAAATAGCAGGTACAATACAATTCTACTCTAGATACATCATCGCAGTAACCTCACTGCAAGCACCCATACTCTCAAATTCAGTATCCAGTCTCAAATTCTTCAGTATCGAGTTGCTAACTAAAATAAGTTCAGTTGAAAGTAGGGCGGACAAAAAGAAACAGAGCCACTGTCTCGCCTGACCGCCTACACGCGAGAAGGGAAAAAACATTTACTCGAAGCATCTTACAATTCACAACAAATTCAAGACTGGCGCAATTAATTATACAACGTATAGAGATTTCACAATCGAAGTTCATGATGCTATGATGCTAGCTAACAAGATGAAAACAACATGTAGCAGATACAAGCATACCCGACAAGATGGCTAGGTGCTTAGTAAGATCATCTACTGTTCAACAGTAAGATGGGTCATGAAGAAATATTACCTCCCTCATTTCATCCATCATGTGGGACTTGAGGTGAACCTCGGCGAAGGTCTGCAGCTTGAGGCCAAGCAGGTTGAGGACCCAGACGTAGAAATCGCTCCTCATGCCCAGGCTGAGCTCCCGTGCCATGTGCCACAAGACCATCATCCTGAGAAGAGAAGCACATACAGAAGGAGGCCGTGAGTGCGTACCAAGTGGAAAAACAGAAGCCAAAACCAAGAATTGCAATATTTAGTATAAAGGAAATAGCTCAGCATTCAGATATTTCTAATAAGATTGCGCACTAATCCAACACGATATACAGAAGGTTCTTCATAGCTTTACTAATACCTGGGAGTATGGATAGTGGGGTATAGAAACAAAAGCGATCCATTGTCATGTTCTAGGAAATAGCTCAACATTCAGATATTTCTAATAATATTGCGCACTAATCCAACACGATATACAGAAGGTTCCTCATAGCTTTACTAATACCTGGAATTTTATTTCTGAATACCAATACAAGAGTACTAACAAAACAAGACTAAACATCAATAGAAGGTAACAAGAGTTCATTACACAAGTTTTGCTAGAAATTAGGGGACCCTGGTTCCTATACTGACCACATTTGGGTATACCCTACCCTACCAGTGTTTAATAGTGCAACTGGATGACTGTAAAGTAGGCCTACAAATCGATGATGGAGCAGACTCAGACATTACAAACACAAGACCAGTACAGGTCAAGCAGACCTACAGAGCAATGGGCAAGCACCAGGAGCCTCAAGTGCAAACTAACGAGGGCACACGCATCTACACACTAGAGAGCCATGCATCACAATAAACCCATCGCACATGGGAACTGCAACTGATTCCCCAGAATCCAATAACAAGTAAATACATGCTAAAGCTTGACAAGATCTCCACCGCATCTAGGTTCCCTATTCTAGATCTCCAATAGCATAATTACTGTATCCATAAATTGAACTAGTAACTAAAGTACTTATTACAAGATGATTGTAAAACTATAAGCAGTTTTAAGCACTACACTATCACTTATTACCAGAAAAATCAACTATTATGGCCCTGGTTTTGGTTTTCTTATATTGTAACGATCGATGTAGTCCAAATGTAAATTCAGCTAGCCGAAGAGCAATACATGTAACCAACCTTGCAGCAAGACCCCCCGGAAGAGCAGCTTTAGTGTTCTTATGATCAACCTCCAGATGGCCCAGCCTTGGCCTAGAATTCTCTGCATGTTTGTTTGATTTGAATGAGAAGTTTAGTGCAACGAATGGTGTTAGGAAACTAGCTACTGTAGTCTGACAGGAAAAGGAAGGAAGTATGGCTCAGAAGGGAGACCTTGAGGGAGAGGGGCATGGCCATGCCGACAATGAAGAGGAAGCAGGGCATGGCGAGGAGAGGGGGGCGAACGTACGGCGCTGGTGATGGTGAAGCCACAGAAGACGTCGAGGGAGGGGACGCGCCTGCTACTGCCCTTGCGAGGTGCCTACGTGTCGCCGGCCAGGGTCCTCCTCGGCGCCAGGCGGTCTTCTAGAGCTCCCGGAGGCGCTCGGGGGTGTACTCGTCAGCGTGGCTCTCGAAGTTGGACGGATTGGGCGTGGGAGCGACCGTCGCCGCGACGACGGCCGGCGAGCTCCTTGCCCGGTCCCTGGTGGGCGAGACGCGGTGGAGGTCCGCGGCGGTCTGGGAGGCCGTGCGCGCCTGGCTGACCCAGGCGGATGGGCGGCGGCCCCGCTGCTGCAGCGCGAAGGGCCCCTCGTCGGCGTCGTCCTCATCCTCCTCGTCGTCAGCAAAGCTGGGGCGGCTCGCACCCTGCGGCCTGGGCTTGGGCGGGGGCTGGGCCTTGGAGGAGGGCCTGGTCGCGGGGCCGACGTCCTCGGCCTTGCCCCCGTCGTCGTCGTCCGTGCGGCGGCGGAAGTTCTTGCGGTGGCTGCTCATCCCGGCTGCCCGGAAGTTCTCGGGGAGGAGGTGGCGGTGGCGGCGGCAGCGAGGAGTGTGATGGTAGGAGGGATTGATGGGTGGCGTCCATGGCCAGCAGTGCGATGGGAGGAGGATCTGGATGGAGCGAGGAGAGGGGGGCGGCGGGTGTGTACTCGGGGAGAGGGGTAGAAAGATCTGGACCGATCGAGGAGAGGGGGGCCGCCAGGGTTTGGGTTGGGTTGGTGAGACCTGAGAGACGTTGGATCCATTGGATGTGGACGGTTCAGATCGGCTAAGGGGGGTGATCCGTGGGAAGAGCCCTGATTGGTTCAAAAAAATTATGATTTAGAATAGTTTCTAAGTACTAAAATTAGGAGTGTTTTGTGAAGCATTTATCAAAAATATTTTGCAAAACAGCACAACTAAAATATTCTCTCAAGTTAGACCATATTTTATGGATGATCTCCAATTTGCATGATTTTTATCTTTCTAGCTATTTTTAATCATTTTTCGAGTGGCCAAAATGAGTTTTTTGTGAAGGAAGTACCTTATATTTGTTGTAAAATTGGACCAAATAAACTTTCTAAAATATTAGGTCATATTTAATGTACAATTGACCAAATTTTCGGGTGTCAAAAGTTTTGATCCACCTCTGGTGAAAAAAATAAATTTCCGCCGATTCAGCTGGAACTGGGTCAAATTTGAACTACAGCTGCCTTATGGTTTCCTCTTTATTTTTTCCAAAAAACATTTCTAGTTACATAAGTATCTATTTAATCAGAGAAACACCAAAAGTTTTCCAAGATTCAACCACTAGCTAGGAACGGTCATGCCCGCCGTTTTGACCGCATTTTGAAACGGGCATAAAAATTTCAAAAAAATATCAAAAAATTGGAAAACCTTCGCATTGTGTCATTATATATGACCAAGTTACCAGGAAAAATAATAAACTTGTAATACGGCAATTCTTTTAAATAAGTGTTCTCAGAAATGAGCTATCATGTGTGAAGATTCATGGCTTTCAAGCCGGATGATCAGTCCTATGGCCACATTCATGGCATAGTTTGTTCAAACGATCTCCTATTGTGCACAAGGGTGCATCTTGGAATGGCAAACAATGTTGCCTATGGGAGTTTTCACTTTATTTGCACGAAAAATTCATTTTCCATTTTTCGAGTGCCCAAAAGGAGGTTTTTTTGTGAAGGACCTCCCAAATAATTGTTGCAAAATTGGACCAAATCATTTTTATAAAATACTAGGACATATTTAATGCACAATTGACAAAATGGTTGGGTGTAAAGAGTTTTGATCCACCTCTCGTGAAAAAGACAAATTTCCGCCGATTTAGTTAGAAGCGGGTCAAATTTGAACTGCAGCTGCCTCATAGTTTGCTATTTATTTTTTCCAAAAATCATTTCTAGTTACGTAAGTACCTATAGAATCATAAATACATGGTTCGGTGGCGATACGTCGAGGTTTGGGCGGTGGTCGAGGGCCCCAACTCTAGAGCGCGTAAACTCGCATGCCCGCCGCGTGGTCCCCGCATGATTGTGGCGTTGCCATGTGTTCTGGGAGGCCTAGGCATGTCTAGTGGGTTGGGCACTCCCCAGGTAGGTGCTAGGAAGAAAATTACAACATAAGATTCTCACGAGGAGACCGATCGATGCTCAAACATGAATTAGCAGCCAAGTGTTTGATTAGCGGTACGGGAAATGCACATGGCTAATGGGCTTGAGTTTTGGTTGAGGATGATCAGTTACTAAGAAGATCGTCTGCACAAATTTTCAGCTCAAAAGGAGGAGTCTAGGTGGTACTTGCTTTGCAAAGTACCACACTTGACACAAATACGAATGTTCAAGCTGGGCTCAAAATAATGAATGGATTGAGATGGCATTTGGTGGAGGATAGTTATTTGGGCATAGGAAAGCACTGTAGAAAATGGATACCATTTGGACATGCCAAAGTGGTACTTCCTTCACAAAGTGTTTTTTTGAACACAATAGGATAATGAATATTTTTGAATTATTTTTGAACTAGGCAAGGAAGGTTTTTTTACATATTTGACGAAGATATGACCCAAAGAATTTATGAGATTTTTTGGGGAATTTGGGGAATGACAGAAATATAGGTTGCTTCGCAACCTAGGGCAAAAACTGCCACATGGACATGACACATGGGCAAAACTGATGAGGTGGCGCCTAGTAGTAGCAAGCCACCACAGTTTACAAGGTTATGACCATCTATATTGGTCGATCAGCTAGAAATAAGGCAGCGGACCAGTGCTATCTGCTTTATGACCATTTCGTGTAAGGATATTATGACCTTTCTGACCAAAATGGTCGCTATAGTTTAGGGTTTGGAGCCCCCCGAACAGCTTTTGACCAATTGGTCTGAAATGGTCATTGATCTATCACCAATTCTTCCAGGGTCACTAACAGAAGGTCACTAGTTGACATATTTCTTGTAGTGGATTTAGGCCACACGGTTAACACGTTTGAATTGTTTGCGATGAGGCAGAACAACAAAAACGGGCAGCCAAATCAATGTGTGTGAGATATACGACATACAGTTCGCTCCGATGAACCGTTTGCGATGAGAAATTACAGCACAGACGGTTAATATAGTTAGTTCGTGTGCGATTCTGTGTGTACAAAAAACGTTGAAAATTGCAAACTAGTTGTTTGCGGTGGCTAGAAATATCGCACACGATGCGTCTTCGAGTACTCGTGTGCGATGATTAGTAAGTTACACATACGTTTCCTTATGTTAACACTTGTGTGATAAATAACACGTGGTAGCAGATATGGTATTCGGGTTGTGTGTGTGCTCCACTAAGTCTACCCGCGCTCCAGCGAATGCTTCCGGAGCAACCACGTGGTCAACCTTCTGCCATAAATAAATTTTGTCCTTGTTTCTCCGCACATTACTGATTAAAACGCAATGAGTAATTGCAAATCTGTTCATACCTATCAAACTAATATGTGTTCACACTTAGCACCGGGTTATAAAAACTACCCACTTGAAAATTACTTCACAGTTCCTATCGTCATCACCCACAGAAATGGTTTTCTCTATCAAGTCGTTTTGCCATGACTGGTAGGAGGAGTTTAGAGTGGACATATAAGGAGGCAGCAAAGACCAAGGGCACGCAAGCACTAAAGAGGTTCCGCCGCGAAGCCGCAGCAGCAGTAGAGATGTCTCGGCGCGTCATGGAGCCCGTGTCTTCTGGGCTTTGCCACATGTGGCATTTTAAATTATCCAAAAAATGTAAGACAATTATTATGTGCGGCATTGTAAATTTGTCGTCGTATTATCCGTTGCCATTTTATTTGTGGTCGTATTATTTTTTTCCCTATGTGGCAATTTAAATTAGGGTGGAATACTAGTTGAAAACACGAACAAAGCAAATGCTCCCATGGGAACACAAGCAAAAACCTTCCGTCAAGGTGCTTTAATTAACCCATTAATGGAGAAGTTGTGAGCGAGGGCGGTGTCTGGTGCATGGAGGTAAAAGAGCTCGCTTCCCGGTGAGCATGGGCGGCCTTGCTACTCGCACGTGTCCCATTGATCATGTGAGGTGAACAGGATGCATGGGTCCCGCCGAGCCTGCGCGGTGGACTACTCGCGCGCGTCCCGTCGAACCTGCACGGTAGATTTCTCGCGCTCGTTCAATCTAATCAAACAGCTGCAGGCACGCCATCGAGTATGGCCAAATTTCGACACGGTAAATATAATAACATTATTTGCAATATTAACATGTCAACTTTTTGTTTGAAAAAGGACTTCGTTGACTACTAATGTGTGCGCCTCTTCTCGAACTGGACGAATTTTTTTACCACGACATATATGTGCCATGTCGTGAAACCATGCCAAGTTTCATGTTTTTGGGGTGACTTATTTATTTGCGGGGATTTAAGAACCAATATTCTCATTGTTTTAGGATGACGACACGTTTCTTATTCATTCTCTGTGACACCCCGAGACCGGGGCGCCAGGTGTCAGCTACTTATTCGTCGCCGTTGCCATGTCATCTACTTGCGTGTCGCATCTTTGCCTTGTCATAATGTGCATTTCATCATCATGTTTTCAAAACTTGCATCCGTCCGTAGTTGCCCCGTCCTCTTCGATGTCCGTTCTGAGCCCCGACACACCGCACGTGCCCGCGGCGCCTCCGAATATTTATTTTATAAATGGCTGGAAAATGTTCTCGGAATGGGATGAAACTTGGCGTGTGGTCTTGTTATAGCATAGGTAGACCGCCTGTCAAATTTTGTTGCATTCAGAGTCCATTTGATAGCCCAACCGCTAAATATAGCGGCACTAGTAGCCGGTTAAATCGTCGGACGTTTTCAATCTCCGGAAACCCCCGCGGGCCTCTCTCCTCTCCTCTCATCTGAGCCCACCTCCTCTAACACACCCCACCTAGGCCTTCCTAGACCCCCCCTCCTCTCTAGTGTCGTTGGATCGTGATCCGTTGGCTCCAAAACTCACCAAAACCCTCAAACCCTAGCCCTTTCCCTATATAAACACCCCCCATGTCCATTTTGGGCATCCCCTAGCCTCCACCTACCTCTAGCCACCCTCCTCCTCAAATTCCATGCGGATCTGCTGCCCCGCCGCCACTTGTTGCCGCCGCAGCCGCAGAAAAACCACCTGAGCCGCCACCAGCATCCACCACGGCCTCTCCTAGGCCGCCATGTGGCCTCCCTCGCCCGCCAGCTACTCCCCCGACGCTAAGTGGCGAAGCCACATTGCCCCCGCGCCCTCCTCAGGCTCCCAGCCGCCGCGGCCCGGCCGAGCCCGGGCCAGGCCCGCCCTGGGCCGCGACTGGGCCCGAGCCGCACCGCTCCCCGCCTGCCTTCCTTTCTCCTCTCCATTGAGAGCGCCACCTCGCCTGCTGGTCGCCACCGCCTGCCTCCGCTGCCGGCCACCGGAGCGTGCCGCGCCAGCTCCTCGCCTCCCCGTGCGCCGCTCCCTCTGCGCCGCCGCCGCGCGCCCTCTGCGCCCCGCCGCCGCACGACGTGCTCCGCCGCCGCAGCTGCCCCGTCCCTGATCCGGCCATATCCGGCCGGAGGAGCACCGCGCCGCCTGGATCCGGCCAGATCCGGCCGGAGGAGCACCGCGCCGCCCGGATCCGGCGCCCCTGTTGCCGGAATCTTCGACTCTGCCCCCAAGTTCGCCGGCGCCACTACGGCCATGGCCTCTGCCTCGGCCCAGGGCCACTGGTCAGTGGGCCCAACGCCGCCGCCGACGGACATGTCCGTCCGGGCACAGACATGTCCGTCCGGGCACGGACATGTCCGCCTCTCCTCTCCATCTCGCAGACAAATCGGACCCGCGTCCAGCCACCGACGGACATGTCCGAACTGACACGGACATGTCCACCCCGAGGTCTATTTTTCCCTCTAAGTCCTTGAGATTTGTAAAATTATAGGCATGTTTGAGTGGCTGTAACTTTTTGTGTGTTTGTCCAAATGATGCATATGATATGTCAAAATGATCGTTGTGATATGCTCTTCATTTTCTTCCACTGTGGCATGCTTGCTTGAGTTCATCTTGATGCCCTAATCATTTTTGCAAGAGTGCTATATGTTTAAAACTGCTGGTAACTGTGATTTTGTTGCATGCTTGTGAGGCTGATATCCTTGTGCATGTTGGTCCAAATGGAGCATATGATATGTCAAAATATTCTTTGTGAAGTTCTATACATGATGGTTGCTGTGGAATTCATGTTAGGTGCCATCTTGCCATGTTAATCTCTGTTGCAAAAGTGCATGTGGCTGTTAAGTGATAAAACTTGTTGTGAGATGCTGATTTCACTTGTTCAGGGCTATTGATGTGTTTGTCTTCATGCCACATGTCTATATGTTTTAGAAGCACAATCATACGGTCTTTGCTGTGGTGCAATCCACTTTCAATGATATTCCTTGAGGTGACTGAAACAAGCTTGTAAACATGCCATGCCAATGTTGATGTTTTATACTTAGTGGAAAAACTGCTAAGTCTGGAATCTGTTAAACCTGATGCTATGTTTGCTTGATGCCTCACTCAAATCCATGCTTGTTTTGGTTTATCCAATGATCATGTCTTGTTGTCCATATTATTGTCTATCCATCCATGCCCCTATTTTCATATATGGCCTGTTGTAGCTTATTTATATCTTGCTCTCAAGTTGCTATGAATTTACCTGTCAGACATTTATCAGCATGATCAATTTATTGAAGCTTGTTGGTATTGATCCATGCCTCCTATGGAGTTGCTGCAATGGAGTTGTTTGATGTATGTTATGTCTACTACATGTCCATGATCTTTATATACTTAGTAGAGTTGATATTCTTGTTGGTTTGGGCCTCCGAAGGCAGCAACGTGATGATGTTTTTGCCTTCCTAGATTTTGGCTGAGTCTGCATAAATTAATTGCAACTTGCCATGCTTGTTTAATTGAGTTCCAACAAGTTTTTGGGGGTGTTCTAAGTTCATGCTTGTTAAGTATCATGTCTATTTTACATCCATGCCTCTTGTTATCATGTTTGGGTGCTGTAGGATATATATACATTGCTCCAAAGTGGCTATGTTGCTGTTTTTGACAGCATGTTGTTATATCTTGTTTCGTGTGTATGTGTTGAACCGTTGCTCCGTTTTGAGCGTTCCCAATATGAAACTTGTGTGATTTTGCATGTAGAAGCATAATATCATTTTGTTTTCATGCTTGGAGTGTGTTTTCTTGTTGTTTGGATGCATCTTGCGTATTTGCCTTGTTTGCCTTGTTTTGCTCATATCTTCTAGGCCGTAGCTCCGAATTAAACAAACTTCATATGTAACTTTACTATAATTTCGCGTAAATCATCATGGTGCATGTTAACCTGCTGTTTAGCAACTTTAACTTAAGGTTTGTTCATATCTGGACTAATTTCAAAATGTGCTTATGAGGACTTACCGTATTATTATATGACGATTCCGGCCTCATTTAAACTTGTTGGTTTGTGTTGTTCTTGTGTCCTTCATCCCTTGCCATGAATTGCATCATATAGACTTGTCTTGCATCATACTTGGTTGAGCATCTTGTCATGTTCTTGTGTGGTGTGTTTACCATGTTGTGTGCTTTGTTCTCGCTAGTTCTTTTCCGTTGCGATCGTGAGGATTCGTTCGTCTACACGTTGTTCGTCTTCGAGGCTTCTTCTTTGTCTTCTTCATGGATTCGTTCTTATTCCTTGCGGGATCTTAGGCTAGATGACCATCACCTTCGATACCTTTACTATCATTGCCATGCTAGCTGTCTCGATGCTATCGTTATATGTCGCGCTACCTATGTTTTTTCAGCCCCTCTCCTTGTGGCCATGAAAACTCTAACCTTTGACACCTTCCCAGCAAAACCGTTGATTGGCTATGTTACCCGCTTGCTCAACCCCTCTTATAGCGTTGTAAGTTGCAGGTGAAGATGAAGTTCGTTCCATGTTGGAACTTGTTGTCGGAATATCACAATATATCTTATATGTATTAACACACCTATATACTTGGCAATGGGTGGAAGGCTTGGCCTTTTGCTCGGTGTTTTCTTCCACTCATGCCGCCTTAGTAGCCGATAAACCGGCTTTATGTTCCTTGATTTTGCGTTCCTTACACGGTTGGGTATATGGGGACCCCTTGGCAGTTCGTCTTGGAGTAAAACTCCTCCAGCAAGGCCCAACATTGGTTTTAATTTGCTCATAATAAAAACTTAATTAATTAATTAATTGCATAGGGCGTTAGCGCTACCCGAGGATTCTTTTTACATAGCAGGGGGCTAGTGCTGATGGTGTTGGTCCCCAACGGGGAGACTGCGGGGCCACCATGGGGAAACTCGAGGATTGGCTCCCGTATGCTTGCCCATCCGGTCGTGGCCTGAGACGAGATACGCGCGGCTACTATCAGGGTGTCGACACACCGGGAGGTCTTGCTGGACTTGTTTTACTATTGTCGAAATGTCTTGTGCACCGCGATTTCCGAGCCTAATCGGATTGTCCCTAAGATAAGGGGTAATATTATTATTATTTCTGTCGATCGTGAGAGCTTGTGATGGGCTAAGTCGGAACACCCCTGCAGGGTTATGATCTTTCGAAAGCCGTGCCCGCGATTATGTGGCAGATTGGAATTTGTTAATGTCCGGTTGTAGAAAACTTGACAGAAGATCTGAAGTAAAACACACGAAGCGCATGAGTAACCGTGACTGTTTCTTTTCACTTGGAGAAGAAAACACGATGGCGTTATGTTTGACTCGTAGGTAGTACATGATCAAAGTTTGCGACCGTTTTCATAGATGCTCATCTTTTTATTGTACTCGTAAGTTAGCCACCATACTTATGCTTAGCCGCTGCTGCAACCTCACCACTTAACCTCTTCCTACCCTTTATGCTTTGCTAGTCTTGGTACCCATGGTTATGGGATTGCTGAGTCCTCGTGGCTCACATATACTACAACACCAGTTGCAGGTACAGGTTTTCGATGACTTGACGCGAGAGCGATGTCCTTTGTGTTGGAGTTCTTTCTTCTTCTTCTTCTTCTTCTTCTTCTTCTTCTTCTTCTTCTTCTTCTTCTTCTTCTTCTTCTTCTTCTTCAGTCTTGGGTTAGGTCCCGGGTCGGCAGCCTGGGATATCAGATGGATGTCGTTGAGCTTTTCATCTTTGCATCCATAGTCGGATGCCTTGTACTGATGTTGTTGTATTCATGTGACTTGTATGTATAGTTGTATCCCCCATGTATGTATGTAATGGTACGATGTAATGATATCCATCTTGCTAAGTGCCCAAAATGCGGTTGTGCCCCAATCACGTAAGTGTCACGTGATCGGGATAGAATCGCATCTTGGGCGTGACAAGTTGGTATCAGATCCTCGACCGACCATAGGAACTCCCTTGATTGATCGTAGTTTGGTCGTTGTCGAGTCTAGCAAAAACTTTTTTGGAGTCTAGTTATATCGGAGAGTAGGAATTCTTTTTACTCCTCAGTCCCTTCATTGCTTTAGTGAGGAATCTTGACGTAGGTGTTTTGAATTACTCCTCTTCCCCTTCAAATATTTTTAGGATCACGCAGTTAGTTTTCGTTTGTTGTGATGTCAGTTCTTGTTATCTGGTGCATCTCTCCTCAAGTGGACTCGACCCTCTTCTTCTTTGCAAGTTCAATCCTTGGTTCTTTCCAACCGATGTTGTTTCCCGTCCGAACTTGTCTTTCTTTATCCCACCCGCCCACCCTTTTGCTTCTCGGACCGGAGTCCTCAATCGGGTATCCATCCTATTGATGTGAAGTCTTTGTAATCCTTTCATCAATTATTTCAACTGGTGATTTCTCCTCTCGTTCGACATTCTTCATCTCTTTTTCTTCTCCGGTGGATTCAATTCAAGTTTTCGGTGTTGATCTTATTATTTTCCATTGCTCAGATGTTTTACCCTTGCTCGTTCATCTCTCGCCATTAATTATTCCAGAGTTCCGAAGACATCTCAGGACATTCGTCTGCATTTCAACTAATTCGAGGTTGTCACCTCATTCGAATCTTTTAAACGTTCTGGTGCATCGTTTCTCACTTGAATAATCCATTTCAATGGTGGTTTTCTCTTTGGTGGGCCCTAACCCATAGGTCTATTCCCAGGATCTTACCTGACTCTTTTACTTTCCCGTAGTGTTCCGAAATTCTTTTCAAAATGTGATGTAAGTATGGACTACATCAGTCACGAGCCTTCCGAAGTCCTCTTTCAAATTCTTTCATGTTTGGTTCAACCTTTCCTCTTTTGATTCTTCTGGAGTATCTCAACAATTTTGGGTGGTGTTTCTCGTCGTCTTTTCAAGACCGAAGAAGCGTTTTGCTCTAAATCTTGCCATTCTCTCGGAGATTCGTGCTTCTAGCTTAATGCTATCCTCGCGAATTATTCCATTTGTCATAAATTCTTTTCCTTAACCATCCGGAGCATTTCATGAATTCTTTTCTTTGTGTTCCTCCGAAGGCCATCATTTCAGAACATTTCTTCGTTCTCAGTTTTCAACTTCGTCCTCCAAATATTCTTCATTGATGCCTCTTCGTTCGTCTCACATTTCGTCCGGTGCTTCGTTCAAGTATTCTTTAATCAGTTCGCGATCTTGTCGTTCTCTTGCATCTAAAATCCCCAAGTGATTTATTATTCTCGGTGATTCATTCTCTTGTATTCACTCATTTTCAATGTCTTACGGTGTTTTGTTCTTTTTAATCACTCGATTTTTATTATTTTCGGTGGTTCATTCCTTTTCTTCACTCGGCTTCAATTCTTTACGGTGATTCGCTCAACAATTATTTTCCGATGCTACAAATATTAAAAACAAACTACCCGCCTTGAGCATTGCAAAAATCAACGGATCCGCGCCACTTTTCCTTATTATCATACACGCCTATTGTTATTGGACGGTGCGCGATCTTGGGCACTCCGACACTCCCGCCCCTCATCAACTCCTTTACCCAAATTTTAGTAGCCGCCATACTTCAAGAGTCGCCCACACTCCTCCACCATCTCCACCCATCATTACTAAAATTGTCAGTAGCCGCAGCGTATCCTAAAACACCCCCCACTCCACAGTCCTCACCTGCCCCCTCCCCTCCTTCAAACCATAGCTCGCGGCCGGCGCCGGCGCCGGCGCCGCCACCAACTCTGCCGGTCTGCCCGTTCCTTCTAGCTTAGGTAAGAAAGTTCAGGTTATCCAGCTATTCCCATACCGTCGCCCCACCCCCAATAGTATTTAGATGAGGCCTGTGGTGCCCTCCCCGCTAGGTCCACATCCCCTGCTCCAGAATGTCGTAGCCTAAGCTCGACCACGTATCCCGGGGAGCCCGACGAGCATTCGGCCAAGAAGAGGTTTATCATGGCCTCTCTGGCGGACGCTGGTGAGGTGGCCGCCATTCGCCCCGACCTGTCGATCCCGGAGCAACATGTCACCACGGAATCTAGCGAAGACGTTGACTACGTTGCCATGCCGAAGTCTTCATGTCAGCAGGCTAGCGTATTATTGTATCATGGGAAAGCTAGCTACAACATCAAGATCGTCTACACCGACGGCTTGATGCGGGCCATGTCACAGGTTAAGTGGTCCATCCCCAACCCCTCTGGTTCAACCGCTGTCAATCTCTTTCACGGCCCTGCCACTGATCTCCTCCGCCAAGCGGTCAAGGATTTGCGAGCTTTATACGTCATCGATCCCATTTTGTCACTTCTGAAGGACATGTTCTACGGCGGTGGCTTGGGATCATCAATTGCCCATCCAGAACTCATTGACCACAACCACGACCACGAGGAGGGCCCCCACGAAGTTTCTTCCAAGGTTTAACAGCCCATCTGTGACATCACAGAGCGCACCACGGGTCTGTGCTATTCCAACTGGAAGGATCCCGTCCACAAAATGTGAGGCAACATTCTATCAGCAAATATTACCTTTTCCAGCTTGCCAACCCGTACCCTTTGTTGTAGTACCATTTGTCATGGGGTGCTTTAACTGTGCCGTGTTTAGTTATTCTAGTTATGCAAAAATGTATTCCTCCATAGGTCTATGTGATGTTTAATTATGAATTGTCCACTTTAGTTTCACGAATGGCTATATTTGGTTGTTTATAGTGAGTAGATGCCTTGTTTATCTGTATTTGGTTGTTAGGTTGGTTGGAGTGAGCATTTTTTCAGTTGTCGAGCAGATGCCTTGTTTATCTGTATTTGGTTCTTAGTTTGGTTACAGTGAGTATTTGTCCAGTTATCAAGTAGATGCCTTGTTTATCTGTATTTGGTTGTTAGGTTGCTTTTTTTAGCATTTGTCCAGTGATCAAGCTTCATCCAGAGTACAATGAGCATCGAGAAGTCCTAATGAAGACAGTGAAGGATGGACGGGGAGCCTTCACAAGGGGTTAGCCTAGAGTCATGCGCGCCTTACGCATGGACGAGGGCACAATATGGGCATTCCGCTTCACCTTCTCCAGTAATCAGAATGTCTTTCGCCTCTCTCTTTATAGTTTTTAGTACAACTGTGGTTCATCATTCTTTACTTGGTGCTTCTGTAGTTCTTCAGTATATGTACATGTGCATTGAATTATGGATTCGTGGTTGAACCTATATTTGTAATAAACATGGTTGGATATGAAATAAGTGATTGCCTACTTTCAAATTCGTAACATGTGATTTTAAAAGTAGGTACTAATTGGATTAATTATGGATAAAACAGGGATTACACTGCACACAGTTTGCGAAAGTGAAACGACTGCGATATACATGGTGATCAGAAACGTTTCTAGGATCCACTACGTGTGCGATCAATCTCCACTTCACACATGACTTTCGCTTGAAAATTGTTTGCATTAGGCCACCTTGCGTCGACGTTTATCACATAAAAAGTACCTGTGAACGCAAACATTTTCCTTGGAGCGACTGTGTGGGATGTACATACGAACAGAAACGTTTAGCGGAGACTGACTGTGTGGGATGTACTTGCGATTGGAAACAATTTCGGGGTATAATTATATTTTTTTTAGCTGTATTGTATGTATTTCCTGATTTGTGCGCTCGCAAACGACCTCATTTTGGCGAACGTGCGTGCGAGGAAGGCATATCCCCGACGGTTTCTGGGTCGTGTGGGAAGGACCCCCCTATCGCCCATACGCACTTGGCAACGTTTCAAGATGCCGTCGCGGAAAGGAGTTAAAAACCGTTTGTTTAGGACGGACGCGCACCAGTAAATAGCGTAAAAAAGGAAAATGTAAGCTAGTCACTCTCGCTTTCGACATCCCTCTCTCTTCCCCCACAGTAGTCTCAGTGAGGAAGTCCTCAACATCCCTAGGACATGGGTCACTATAGCCACCCTCACAAGGTATTTTGCAAACATTGCACAAATCATAAAGTGTCATCTCCTTGTGCTCATCATATAAATAAAACTCTATTGTGGGTGGTGACTTCTTAGAATAAAAATGAAAATTTTGCACGAAGGTGTTAGTGAGCAAAAGGTATTGTTCACACTTATCTTGGAAGAAGTCGGTGATGCATGCATTCTCCGCCAAATAATAGAATTCATCATAAATTCTGGTAACCCTCAAGAATGCATCTCTTGGTCATTCACATGGCCTAACTTCCGCCGCACACGGAACATTATACTTGGGCTTCGTCTTCTCCTAATTTTCGTTTTCATTTGAATTCCACCTTGAAGAACCCCTTAACCATCTCTTCATCATTTCTTTCCCTTTTACCTGAAAATTTCTGAAATTTTAATTGACTCGAAACAAAAGTGAACAAAACTCAACCAAAATAATAGCAACTACTCCTACAAGTGTCTAGAGGCTATATCATGCAACAAGACTACTTTAGACCATATAAATTTGACATGCAAGCTCCAGAACATGGTCATAACAGCAAAAGAAATTGCAATATATAAAGCACTAAAAAAACTAATTAGACTAATGGAGAAATCACATACCAATGAACAATCTCCCAAAATAGTTTTGGAAATGGAGTAATGAGCAAGGAAATCGAAAATGGCAGAAAGATGAGCAAGAACACCGATTTGAGCAATGGATTGATTTTTTCTGGAGGAAGATGGAGTGGATGGGTGTTGGAATAAGTGAGGAGGACCCACGTGGGACCCACAAGTTAGGGGGCGCGCCCAGGGGGCTTGTGGCGCACTGGTGCACCCCCTGATGTTTTTTCAGTGCCAAAAATTCTTATATATTCCAGAAAACTCATACTAAATTTCAGGGCATTTGAAGAAATTTTATTTTCTGGTCATTTTTTATTGCATGGATAAGTCAGAAAAAAGAAAAATATTACTATATTTGCTTTATTAGTTCTAAATAACAGAGAATTAGAGGTGGGTACAGAAATATGTGTTTACTAAATTCATCCATTTCATGCCCTTCAAAAGGAATCCATTAATAAGATTGATCAAGTCATATTAACAAACTTCATCCAAATGACATGAAACCGAAGAATCTTCATATAACACTAGGTTACCTCAATGGGGATCTGTATGTGCCCAACAATTAGAATATCATATTTCTTTTTGACAGTAAGAATAGGGAATTCAAAACCTCCAATAGCAATTGTTGAAAATTTTCCAATAGAATTGATGCTATTCACTTGAGGTTGTTTCTTCGGAAAGTGTACCGTATGCTCATTACCATTGACATGTAATGGCATTGCCTTTATTGCAATCAATAACAGCCCTTGCAGTGTTAAAAAAGGTCTACCAAGGATAATCGACATACTGTCGTCATCGGGTATATCAAGAATTACAAAATCTGTTAAGATAGCAACATTTGCAACTACGACAGGTACATCCTCACTAATACTGATGGGTATAGCAGTTGATTTATCGGCCATTTGCAAAGAGATTTCAGTTGGTGTCAACTTATTCAAATCAAGTCTTCGATACAAAGAGAAAGGCATACCACTAACACTGGCTCCTAGATCACATAAACTGGTTTTAACATAGTTTATTTTAATGGAGCATGGTATAGTTGGTATTCCAGGATCTCCTATTTTCTTTGGTATTCCACCTTCTAATGTATAGTTTTACAAGCATGGTGGAAATTTCAGATTTCGGTATCTTTCTTTTGTTAGTAAGAATATCTTGCATATACTTAGCATAGGGAGATATTTTCAAGATATTGGTCAAACACAATCGCAAAAAGACAGGTCTAACCATTTCACAGAAGCGCTCAAATTCCTCATCATCTTTTTTCTTTGAAGCTTTAGGATTGAAGGGCATGGGTTTCTGAACCCATGGTTCTCTCTCCCTATCATGTTTCATAGCAATGAAGTCTCTTTTCTCATACCTTTTGTTCTTAGGTTGTGGGTCATCAATAACAACAGCAGGTTCTATCTCTACATCAATATCATTACTAGGTTGAGCATCAACATGAAAATCATCATTTTGATCGTTACTAGGTTCATGTTCATTACGAGATTCAGTTTCAGGATCAACAATTGAAATAACAGTAGGATTTTCAGGTGTGTCTACAGTAGGTTCACTAGAAGCATGCTGAGTCTTATAATTTTTCCTTTTAGATGAACTAGGTGCATCAACACTAATCCATTGAGAGTCTTGTTCAAGTCTTTTAGTAGTACCTTTAGGATACAAGGACTCCTGTCTCATTTTACGAGTTCTAGTCATAACTCTAACAACATGGTCATTTCTCTTATTGTTCATATCATTAATAAAATCATTTTGTGCTTTAAGAAATTTTTCTACTTGAGTTTTTATCATGGAAGCATATTTACCAATAAGCTTATGATCATCTTTATCTCTACACATGTAGTCACTCAAGTGTTCAGCCATATAAGCATTTCGTTTCAACTATCTACTAACATACGCATTGAAGTTTTCTTGTTTCACAATAAAGTTATCAAATGCATCAATGCATTGACTAGAAGGTTTATTATGAAGAATATCACCTTCATCAAATCTATAAAGATAATTTACCTTTACTACTTGTGTCGGGTTGTCCAGACAATGTATTTCATCAATAGGTGGTAAATTCTTAACATCTTCAGCTTTAATACCTTTTTCCTTTATCGATTTCTTTGCCTCTTGCATATCTTAGGGACTAAGAAATACAATTCCCCTCTTCTTCAGAGTTGACTTAGGAGGTTCAGGAAGAGTCGACTCATTATCATTTCTCAGTATATTATTCAGTAGTTCTTCAGCTTGTTCAATAGTTCATTCCAGGACAACACAACTAGTAAAACTATCTAGGTGGTCCCTAAAAGCATCGGTTAGTTCATTATTCAGTAGTTCTTCAGCTTGTTCAATAGTTCATTCCCTGACAACACAACTAGCAAAACTATCTAGGTGGTCCCTAGAAGCATCGGTTAGTTCATTATAAAAGCTTGTGGGTGACTCTCTTCTTCAATTTGCATAAATTTAAATATTTCCTGTAAGGCAGCTTATTTATTATGAGCAGGAAAATATTTTCCAAAGTAATAGTAAATTATATCCTGGGGACTACGCACACAACCAAGAGCAAGTCAATTAAACCATATATTAGAATCACCCTTTAGCGAGAAACAAAACAACTTAAGGATATAACAATAGTGAATTTTTCCTCATGAGTAAATAGGGTGGCTATATCATTCAGTTTAGTAAGATGTGCCGAAACATTTTCAGTTTCATAACTATGGAAAGGATCTGATTCAACCAAAGTAATTAGTTCGATTTAGTTTCGTTCAAATCATGCAAATTAGTGTCAAAAAGAGGGAAAAAGAGTTTGGAAACCAATGCCATTCCAGTTTAGTTTCATTCAAATCATGCAAATAAGAGTCCAAAAACAGGGCAAAAGAGTTTGGAAAAGTAGATACGACGAAGATGTATCAACCCCTCCCTTGCGCCGCCCATGCGTGCACGCCACCAAGTTTGCTACCTGCCGCCGCTCGCCTGCTACCGCCGCAGCCGCGTACGGTCGCTCGCTGCTTGCCCCACGCTCCGTGTGCCGTGCCCGATGCTCGCTCCCTCCATGCCCTAGCCGCGACCATGCCAAGCCCGCTTTTGCACTGCCCGCGCCCTGCCGCTCGCGAGCCTGCGCTTGGCCAGCGTTGCGTCCGCCTCGGCCCGCCCGCTATCGTTGCTGCCCCCCGTGCACTACTACTGACTAATACCGTTGCTTCCTGCTACAGCCACACCCACTTGCACCATTACCGCGCTCGGCTGCGCTTCCGTCCGCGCATGTGGCCACTACGCCTCCAAGTCACCCAACTGCTCACATGCTCGCACTTCTGCTTCCTCTCCTCACATATTGTTGTGGCTCTGCTACTGCCGTTGTTAGCTACTTGCTATAGCTAATGTTTATTTTCTAGAGCTACTCTATATTACTTGCCGCGGCTTACAAGCTGCTACTGCTCACTGCTCCTTGTAGTGTTGTTTCTTGTTGCTACTACTAGCTACTACTATTGCTCCTCTATACTGCTCATGCCGCTGCTGCTCGTGGTGGCCATGGCCATGGCCATAGCCATGTCCGTGTGTTGTGTGTGCGTGTCTTCGCTCAGCTAGAATCACGGTCGTGCCACAAGGCCTACACCTGGTTAAATTAGGCTAGGTCTAACTAGGACTAGTTAGATAGTAATAATTTAGTGTTAAGTTAGTCTTTAGGAAATTACATGTGGTCCCCTGTTTATTGTTACCCTCATTTAATATATGTGCTAGTTACATGTAGGGCACCCATTTCCTCTGACCAGAAAAATTGACTTGGTCGATGCGGATTAAATCAAATGCGAGGAAATCGAAAATTCCAGAAAATGTTAAAATCTTCGGTTAATCTTAAAAATTAAACCATAACCCCAATGTCAGTGCAACAAACCCTGGGTTTGTTGCCCAGACTGTGCACACGCGCAAGAGCAAGATTGAAGCACCAGCCCAAGTCAGAGTACAAGAAACAAAGAGATCCAGAGTACTAGCTCAAACCTGAGTAACAAAAGTGAAGCGAAAGAAACAAGATATCACCGAGAGAAGGGCCTCCCTTGCTGGGCAGGTGAGCCCGGCAAGGGGCGAGGCCACCCCCAGAAGCAGATAGCGGAATCTCCCCGGCAGGGCCTGCTGGGATCTCACGGAGGCCAAACCGCCTCGCTAAGCACTCAAGCACGACCCAAGTGGTCAATCAATGTGGTGTCAAGCCGCAAGATGATTAATTAGAAACCATTAGAAACATGGCGGCCAGTTGCCACAAGAAGCACCCTAAGATGACACCCATCCTCCGACGTGTCATAAAGACAAGCACGGAGCTGGCGAAGAAGCCCAGCAAGCCTTGCAGGGCGACCAGTGATGTGACACTAAGCGGTGCATTTAATGCACCCTGTCAGCCCGTAGAGTTAGGTGTGATAGCATTGTTTGCTATCATGTTAGTGCACAATTACTACTTTGCCACCGTGGTCGCCCTTTGATCTATAAAAGGAGGCCCATGGCAAACGTAGAAAGGGTAGGAGAAGAGAGTAACCCACCCCACCGTACGCTCGTAGTTACTACTGCCCAAGGGCAACCCTTGCCAGGAAAGTGTACCATGCTCCACCACCACCATTCCATCAACAATCCAACAAAGTAGGAGTAGGGTCTTACGCCTCGCGGCGGCCTGAACCTGGGTAAATTATTTGCGTGCTCCCCGCCGTGCTGCCGTGCGCTGGTCTGCTCTTTGTGCAACGCAACTTCCCCCTGCCGAACCAGCAAGGGATATCCCACGACATCTTTGGCACGCTAGGTAGGGGGGTCGCTTGGTCGAACCAACGCGTCATCATCATCATCGCCATCTTCATCTTCGACGGTGCCGTCAGCTATGGCGCCCAAGAAGAAGTCAGGTACTTCCGCCCATCTATCCACCTCGAATGCTGCACCGCACGCGGCCCCTCATGCCGCGAGAAACGCGTATGCGAGCCGAGACATGAATGCTTCTGGGGAAGTGGGTGCAGTAGGCGGCTCCATTGCCGCGTCCCCCACGGCCGACGCGAGGACGGGAGACGTTGGAAGAGAACATCATCAGCAACGACGTTGGCGAGGGGGTCACTCCGTCTGCACCCCCTCCTCCCACAAATAGACACAACCACAGCAACGACGCAGTGTCCGGGACAAGCCGTCACCCTCTGGTTGTCCCTGTCACGGGAGCGAACACGATGCACGTGCCTCCTCCCAGGGGAGCCATGCTCCCAATGGAACTAATGATCCTCGAGCGCCACCACCGTGCAACCCCGCTGCATAGGTGCTCATCCCACAACAGCGTGGGAGGGGCGCCGCGGCCGCTGCCATCGCTAGCATCATCAGGAGCCAGGTGACGGTGTGGTCGACATCATCAACATCCATGCCAAGCATAGCTACGAAAGATATGGCGCGAGCGCAATTGCTGCTTAGGTTTTTCGCCTACGGCTGAGTAGATGGATGAAAGGTGTGCCACCATCCAAAGTCTGCTCAGTTTCGCTGAAGTTGGGGGCTCTCGGCAAGCTGGCCCGCCTCGGCCTCCCCAAGCAATAACAACTGCCCATACCGCTGGCCGAACGGAGGGTGTCGTCCCCACGGTGCAGTCCCCGCCACAACAGCTGATGCGGGCGCCTCAGAATCAACAACCAGACGATATCTCAATGGCCTCCTCTAGTTGTCGAGCACGTCCTGGCAACATCAAGCCCCGAAGGACACGCAGCGGGGAGACACACGCGTCGTCGCAGATCGACAACATGATGACCTCCTCCAGACCAACGGGAGCGGCGGCCTGAACATCGACAAGCCCGCGCTCAGTGTTGGCGGGTGCCTACCATTTGAGGTAGGCAGCCCTGCCTTCACGCATGAGTTGCGGCAAGTCCCTTGGCTGTCCGTTCGCACAATCAATTTAGAGATACCTGAGAAGTACGACGGGTGGCTGAACCAGACAGAGTTCCTGAGCATCTACACCATCTCTATTCAGGCTACCGGGGGAAGAGACGAGAAGGTGTTCGCCAACTACTTCCCTTTGGCCCTCAAGTCCAAGGTGAGGTCTTGGCTGATGCACGCACCAGAGGGCTCCATTTTCTCATGGGCAGATATGTGCCAAGAGTTCGTTGGTCTTTCACCGGTGGCCACCAGGAGCCCGGCAGGCCCAGCGACCTGCAACTCCTTCAGCAGAAGGAAGGAGAAACTCTTTGTAAGTATCTTCAGAGATTCAGTAAAGTTCATAGAAATATTCCAAATATCCATCCAGCAGCCGTCATAGCAGCCTTCCAGTCCAATGTGCGCAACCATCGCATTCGTTCCAAGATGAACATGCGGTTGCCCAAGACTATGAAGAAGTTATACGAGGAAGGAAGGAAGCTGCACGGAGAGGAAGATTGTGCTGATGTTGATTCTGACGATGAGGATGAATCAACTAGTCAGAAAAAGGGCAAGAAGCGCAATAAGAAGCCAAGATATGAAGCAGTGATGACTGTGGAAGATCCGACACACCTAGTACTGGCAAGAGGTGGTGAAGCAAACCGCCCCGGCAAGCTCTTTCGGAAACAAGGAAAACCCGCCAGAGGTCAATAGAAGGAAGTCTGTGATAATGTAAGTGATCGAGGGGATGAAGAGGAAACCAATGAGTAGCAGTTTCAGAAGGCCACCGACGCCTTATGCATTGATGGGGGTGCATCTTTGCACACCTCTCACCGCTAGCTCAAGCAATGGGAACGAGAGATCAATGTTGTGGATCCAGTGCCGGAGGCCCGGAAGCTGCTCAAATGGTCCCGGACGCCCATCATCTTTGACAAGGAGGATCACCCTGGCCCCGCCACGGAGGTAGGGTCTTTTGTATTGTTGGTCTCCCCACAAATTTACACCCCAAGATTATAAAGATGTTGGTGGATGGCGGGCTGGGTTGAATCTGATCTCCCCAGCAGTTATCAACAAGCTTCATATAGGAGAAGAAGAGCTATAGGTTACCGGCACATTTCAAGGAGTAAATCTCAGCAGGAACTATCCCAAGGGAAAGATTACACTGCCGGTAATGTTTGGGGGTGAACTGAACTATCAGACTAAGAAGATTGCGTTTGATATGGTTGATCCCCCTGCCGCACAATGGGATTCTTGGATGCCCGGCCCTGGCCAAGTTCATGGCATCATCTCATTATGCTAAAAACACTTTTAAGATGCCTGGGCCACTTTGGGTCATCACTATCCCATTAGATGTGAAGGATGCAATTAACCGAGATGCAGTTGTGGCAGAGGCAGCAGTAGCAGCAGTTCCCGCAAAGCAAAGCAAATGAAAGTGAAAGGATGGTAGGACCTCCAGCAAGAAGTCCGGGAAGCGTGCCCCCTCCTAGTGCACGACACCCGCTGACGACGTGCCGGAGTGCTCCAATTGCAAGAGATCCAAGGTTGCTACACCCAAAGTGAAAAAAGTCCTGATACGTCTCCAACGCATCTATAATTTTTGATTGTTCCATGCTATTATTTATGATGTTTTCGATGCTTAATGGGCTTTGTCATACACTTTTATATTATTTTGGGGACTAACCTACTAACCCAAAGGCCCACTCCAAATTGCTGTTTTTGCCTGTTTCAGGGTTTTACAGAAAAGGGATATCAAACGGAGTCCATATGGAATGAAACAATCGTGAGAGATATTTTTCGAGAAAATCACGCACGAGAGACTTGAGAACAAGGAGTAGGGCATACGTGGTGCCCACGAGGGTGGGGGGGCGCGCCCCCTGCCTCGTGGGTCCCACGTTTGGAACCCGGTGCCCTCCTTCCTCCTATATATACCTACATACCCCGAAACCATCAGAACAACAGAGAAAACCCTAGTTCCATCGTTGTAACCTTCTGTTCCCGTGAGATCCCATCTTGGAGGCTGTTCCGGAACTCCGCCGGAGGGGGGATCTACCATGGAGTGCTTCTACATCATCATCATCGCCTCATCATGAGTTGTGAGTAGTTTATCACAGACCTTCGGTTCCATAGCTAGTATCTAGATGGCTTCTTCTCTCTCTTTGATCTCAATACAAAGTTCTCCTCGGTCTTCGAGGAGATCTATTCGATGTAATCTCTTTTTGCGGTGTGTTTGTCGAGATCCGATGAATTGTGGGTTTATGATCAAGATTATCTATGAGAAATATTTGGTTCTTCTCTGAACTCTTTATGTATGATTATAATGTCCTTGAAACTCTCTTCGAATTATTGGTTTGGTCTGCCTACTAGATCTATAGTTCTTGCAATGGGAGAAGTGCTTGGCTTTGGGTTAAATCTTGCGATGTCCTTTCCTAGTGACAGTAGGGGAAGCAAGGCACGCATTGTATTGATGCCATCGAGGATAAAAATATGGGTTTTATATCACTAAGTTTGAGTTTATCCCTCTACATCATGTCATCTTTCTTTCGGCGTTACTCTGTTCTTATGAACTCAATACACTAGATGCATGCTGGATAGCGGTCGATGTGTGGAGTAATAGTAGTAGATGCAGAATCGTTTCGGTCTACTTGTCTCCAACGTGATGCCTATATATAATGATCATGCCTAGATAGTCTCATAATTATCCGCTCTTCTATCAATTGCTCGACAGTAATTTGTTTACCTGCCGTACAATATCGCTATAATGGGAGAAGCCACTAGAGAACACTATGGCCCCTGGGTCTATTCTCAACATATCAATCTACACCTACTTTACTTTTTCCACTTTTACTTTCTGTTCTTATAACCAAAAATACCAAAATATCAACCTATCATCTCTATCAGATCTCACTTTCATAAGTGACCGTAAAGGGATTGATAACCCCTTCTCGCGTTGGCTACGAAGTTCTTAATTGTTTGTGCATGTGCGAGGGACTCGCGCGTGGTCTCCTACTGGATTGATACCTTGGTTCTCAAAAACTAAGGGAAATACTTACGCTAATGTGCTGCATCACCCTTTACTCTTCGAGGGAATACAACGCAAGCTCGAGAAGTAGCAACAATAATTTTTGGCGCCGTTGCCAGGGAGGCTTACGCAAAAGTCATATACCAAGTACCTATCACAAACCCTTATCCTTTGCATTACATTTTTTGCCACTCGTTTTCCTCTCCCCCACTTCACCCTTGCCGTTTTATTTGCCCTTCTTTTGCCGTGTGTTTCACCGTTCGCATTTATTTCTGCTTGTGTTGCCATGTGCCTTCTATTAGCTTGCATCTTCCCTTGCTAAATTATGGATCCTCATCCACTTTCTAATCGCTTCAAGAGATCGAATTATGTTGAACCAATTGCTAGTGAGTTGAGTGCACTAGATTATCTTTATGGGGTTTTGCTTGAAATTTATGAATCTGAAAATTGTGAAGAATTGTTAAAAGAAAAAATGATTCATGTTAGCTCCTTAAATAAAAAGAATGATTGCAATGATGTTATTGTAAATTCTATTAATGGCAATTGTGTTAATGATATGCAAAACCCTTAGCTTGGGGATACTAGTATTGCTATGTCCACTACTTGTTGCAATGATCATGATTGGGGTGATTCTTCTTATGATCTTGAAAATTTATTTAAGCCCCTTGATGAATATGAGATTGATAATAATGTTTTCTACAATATTGAAAGTGGGTTTGGAAGAGTGTCAACTTTAGATCCCACATATTTGGAGAATGTTCAATCTTATGAAATTTTTGATAGAAGTGGGTTTGGATAGGTAATGACTTTAGTTAATGTTAATCCCACTATTTTGGAAGAGTGTCAACTTTGCATGCATGTGGATCGTGTTGAGAATATGTTATGTGATAGCTATTTTGTTGAATTTGATTATGATCCTACATTCAATTATTATGAGAGAGGAAAATATGGTTGTAGAAATCTTCATGTTACTAAATTACCTCTCGTTATGTTGACATTGTTATTGGCTCTTTCTTCTTCATTACATATGCTAGATCTTGATTGTCTTGCTAATTTGTTTTTCTATAAAATGCCTATGCATAGGAAGTATGTTAGACTTAGATGTGATTTTCACATGCTTTATGATGCTCCTTTTGTGCTTCAAGTCTTGTCTTTCATGTGAGCATCATTGATATCTCAAGCCGATCTTAATGGCCATAAAGCAAGAGCATGTTGGGAGGCAACCCAACTTTATATTTATTTTTTTCTTCTGTTTAGGAATAAATATTGCAATCTAGCTTCTGTTTAGATGTGGTTTTGTGTTTTAATTAGTGTTTGTGCCATGTAGAACCTTTGGGAAGACTTGTGTGACGTTTATATGATCTTGCTGCGAAAAACAGAATCGTTAGCGCTCGCTATAATGATCACCAGATTTTACTGGAGCGCGCTATTTAGTTGATTCTTTTTGCAGATGATTAATAAACAAAATTCGTCATGTTTACCAATTTAGTTTGAATTTTTTGGAGTTACAGAAGTATGCAAAACCTGCAGATTATTATAGACTGTTCTGTTTTTGACAGATTCTGTTTTTCGTGTGTTGTTTGCTTATTTCAATGCATCAACGAGTAGTATTGGGAAGTATGAAACATAGAGAAGTTGGAATACAGTAGGTTTAACACCAATATAAACAAAGAATGAATTCATTGCAGTACCTTTGAGTAGTGGTTTCTTTTCTTATACTAACGGAGCTCACAAGATTTTTGTCTAAGTTTTGTGTTGTGAAGTTTTCAAGTTTTGAGTATTGCTTTGATGGACTATGGAACAAAGAGTGGCAAGAGCCTAAGCTTGGGGATTCCCATGGCACCCCAAGGTTAAATTCAAGGACAACCAAAAGCCTTAGCTTGGGGATGCCCCAGGAAGGCATCCCCTCTTTCGTCTTCATCCATCGGTAACTATACTCGGAGCTATATTTTTATTCACCACATGATATGTGTTTTACTTGGAGCGTCTTTTATAATTTGAGTCGTTGCTTGTTAGTTTGCCACAATTATCCTTGCTGGACAAACCTATTTGAGAGAGTTAAATATGGCTTAGGAATTGCTAGAACACTCTATGTGCTTCACTTATATCTTTTGAGGCTTGTAACTAGAGGCTTACCAGGGACACGTTGTGGTCTATGTATTCACACATATATCGCTATTTTAGTACAATACAATTCAAGAATGAATAACAGACAATTATCATGAACAAGGAAATATAATAATAATCCTTTTATTATTGCCTCTAGGGCATATTTCCAACAGTCTCCCACTTGCACTAGAGTCAATAATCTAGTTACATTGTGATGAATCGAACACCCATAGAGTTCTGGTGTTGATCATGTTTTGCTCGTGGATAAGGATTAGTCAACGTGTCTGCGACATTCAGATCCGTGTGCACTTTACAAATATCTATGTCTCCATCTGGAACATAATTCCGGATGGAGTTGAAACGGCGCTTGATGTGCTTGATCTTCTTGTGAAACTTGGGCTCCTTGGTAATGGCAATAGCTCCAGTGTTGTCACAGAAGAGAGTCATCGGGCTTGACGCGCTTGGAATGACTCCTAGGTCGGTGATGAACTCCTTCATCCAGACTCCTTCTTGTGCTGCTTCGCAAGCAGCTATGTACTCCGCTTCACATGTAGAATGCGCCACGACGCTCTGCTTGCAACTGCACCAGCTGACTGCTCCACCATTCAAAATATACACGTATCCGGTTTGTGACTTTGAGTCATCTAGATCTGTGTCGAAGCTAGCATCGACGTAACCCTTTACGACGAGCTCTTTGTCACCTCCATAGACGAGAAACATATCCTTGGTCCTCTTCAGGTACTTGAGGATGTTCTTGACCGCTGTCCAGTGTTCCATACCGGGATCACTTTGGTACCTCCCTACCAAACTTATGGCAAGGTTCACATCAGGTCTGGTACACAGCATGGCAGACATGATAGACCCTATGGCTGAGACATAGGGAATGACACTCATCTTTTCTCTATCTTCTGCCGTGGTCGGGGACTGGGCCTTGCTTAATCTCATACCTTGCAAAACAGGCAAGAACCCTTTCTTGGACTGATCCATATTGAACTTCTTCAATATCTTGTCAAGGTATGTGCTTTGTGAAAGGCCAATGAGGCATCTTGATCTATCTCTATAGATTTTGATGCCTAATATGTAAGCAGCTTCTCCAAGGTCCTTCATTGAAAAACTCTTATTCAAGTAGGCCTTTATGCTCTCCAAGAATTCTATATCATTTCCCATCAGCAATATGTCATCCACATATAATATGAGAAATGCTACAGATCTCCCACTCACTTTCTTGTAAATACAGGCTTCTCCCCAAGTCTGTATAAAGCCGAACGCTTTGATCACATCATTAAAGCAAACATTCCAACTCCGAGATGCTTGCACCAGCCCGTAGATCGAGCGCTGGAGCTTGCATACTTTGTTAGCATTCTCTGGATCGACAAAACCTTTCGGCTGCATCATATACATCTCTTCCTTGAGGAAACCATTAAGGAATGCCGTTTTGACGTCCATTTGCCATATTTCATAATCATAGAATGCGGCAATTGCTAACATGATTCGGACTGACTTCAGCATCGCTACGGGAGAGAAAGTCTCGTCGTAGTCAATCCCTTGAACTTGTCGATAACACTTAGCGACAAGCCGAGCCTTATAGATGGTCACATTACCATCCGCGTCTGTCTTCTTCTTAAATATCCATTTATTTTCTATGGCGTGCCTATCATCGGGCAAGTCCACCAGAGTCCATACTTTGTTTTCATACATGGACTCTATCTCAGATTTCATGGCTCCAAGCCATTTATTGGAATTTGGGCCCGCAATCGCTTCTTCATAGTTCGAAGGTTCACCGTTGTCTAACAACATGATTTCCATGACAGGGTTGCCGTACCACTCTGGTGCAGAACGTGTCCTTGTGGACCTTCGAAGTTCAGTAGTAACTTGATCTGTATCTTCATGATCATCATCATTAACTTCCTCCCTTGTCGGTGCAGGCACCTCAGGAACAATTTCCTGTGCTGCGCTACTTTCCGGTTCGGGAGGGGTGACTATCACCTCATCAAGTTCTACCTTCCTCCCACTCACTTCTTTCGAGAGAATCTCTTTCTCCAGAAAAGATCCATTCTTGGCAACAAAGACTTTTCCTTCGGATCTGTGGTAGAAGGTGTACCCAATCGTTTCCTTTGGGTATCCTATGAATACGCATTTTTCCGATTTGGGTTCGAGCTTCTCAGGTTGAAGTTTCTTGACATAAGCATCGCAACCCCAAACTTTTAGAAACGATAGCTTAGGTTTCTTGCCAAACCAAAGTTCATATGGTGTCGTCTCAACAGATTTCCACGAAGCCCTATTTAAAGTGAATGCGGCGGTCTCTAAAGCATAACCCCAAAAAGATAGCGGTAAGTCGGTGAGAGACATCATAGATCGCACCATGTCCAACAGGGTACGATTTCGACGATCGGACACACCGTTACGCTGAGGTGTTCCGGGCGGTGTCAATTGTGAAACAATTCCACAGTTCCTAAGGTGCGTGCCAAATTCATGACTTAAATATTCACCCCCATGATCCGATCGCAAGAACTTTATTTTTCTGTCACGTTGATTCTCAACCTCATTCTGAAATTCCTTGAACTTTTCAAAGGTCTCAGACTTGTGCTTCATCAAGTAGATATACCCATATCTACTTAAGTCATCTATGAGGGTGAGAACATAACTATAGCCTCCGCGAGCCTCAACAATCATTGGACCGCATACATCAGTATGTATGATTTCCAATAAGTTGGTTGCTCGCTCCATTGTTCCGGAGAATGGAGTCTTGGTCATCTTGCCCAAGAGGCATGGTTCGCACGTGTCAAATGATTCATAATCAAGAGACTCCAGAAGTCCATGTTCATGAAGATTCTTCATACGTTTGACACCAATATGACCAAGGCGGCAATGCCACAAGTATGTGGGACTATCATTGTCAACTTTACATCTTTTGGCATTCACACTATGAATATGTGTATCATCACGATCGAGATTCATCAAAAATAAACCATTGACCAGCGGGGCATGACCATAAAACATATCTCTCAAATAAATAGAACAACCATTATTCTCGGATTTAAATGAGTAGCCATCTCGCATCAAACGAGATCCAGATACAATGTTCATGCTCAAAGCTGGTACTAAATAACAATTATTAAGGTTTAAAACTAATCCCGAGGGTAGATGTAGAGGCAGCGTGCCGACGGCGATCACATCGACCTTGGAACCATTCCCGATGCGCATCGTCACCTCGTCCTTCGCCAGTCTCCGTTTATTCCGCAGCTCCTGCTTTGAGTTACAAATATGAGCAACTGCACCGGTATCAAATACCCAGGAGCTACTACGAGCGCTGGTAAGGTACACATCGATAACATGTATATCACATATACCTTTGACATTGCCGGCCTTCTTGTCCGCTAAGTATTTGGGGCAGTTCCGCTTCCAGTGACCCGTTCCCTTGCAATAAAAGCACTCAGTCGCAGGCTTGGGTCCATACTTTGGCTTCTTCCCGGAAACTGGCTTACCGGGCGCGGCAACTCCCTTGCTGTCCTTCTTGAAGTTCTTCTTACCCTTGCCCTTCTTGAACTTAGTGGTTTTATTGACCATCAACACTTGATGCTCTTTCTTGATCTCCACCTCCGCTGATTTCAGCATTGAATACACCTCGGGAATGGACTTCTCCATCCCCTGCATATTGAAGTTCAACACGAAGCTCTTGTAGCTAGGTGGGAGCGACTGGAGTATTCTGTCAACGACTGCTTCGTCTGGGAGATTCATTCCCAACTGAGACAAGCGGTTGTGCAACCCAGAAATCTTGAGTATGTGCTCACTGACAGAACTGTTTTCCTCCATCTTACTGCTGTAGAATGCGTTGGAGACATCATATCTCTCAACTCGGGCATGAGCCTGGAAAACCATTTTCAGCTCTTGGAACATCTCATATGCCCCGTGGTGCTCAAAACGCTTTTGGAGCCCCGATTCTAAGCTGTAGAGCATGCCACACTAAACCAGGGAGTAATCATCACACCGCGACTGCCAAGCGTTCATAACATCTTGGTTTGCCGGGGCGGGAGCGTCACCTAGCGGTGCTTCTAGGACATAAGTTTTCTTGGCAGCTATGAGGATGATCCTCAGGTTACGGACCCAGTCCGTATAGTTGCTACCATCGTCTTTCAGCTTGGATTTCTCTAGGAACACGTTGAAGTTGAGGGTGACATGAGCGTGGACCATTTGATCTACAAGACATATTGTAAAGAATTTAGACTAAGTTCATGATAATTAAGTTCATCTTAATCAAATTTTAATGAACTCCCACTCAGATTGACATCTCTCCAGTCTTCTAAGTGATACATGATCCGAATCGACTAGCCCGTGTCCGATCATCACGTGAGACGGACTAGTCATCAACGGTGAACATCTTCATGTTGGTCGTATCTTCTATATGACTCATGTTCGACCTTTGGGTCTTCCGTGTTCCGAGGCCATGTCTGTACATGCTAGGCTCGTCAAGTGAACCCTAAGTGTATTGCGTGTATAAATCTGGCTTACACCCATCGTATGCGAACGTTAGAGCCTATCACACTCGGTCATCACGTGGTGCTTCGGAACAACGATCCTTAGCAACGGTGCACAGTTAGGGGGAACACAATTATTGAAAATTTTAGTGAGAGATCATCTTATTTACTACCGTCGTTCTAGGTAAACAAGATGCATAAACATGATAAACATCACATGCAATCAAATAAAGTGACATGATATGGCCAATATAATCTTGCTCCTTCGATCGCCATCTTCGGGGCACCATGATCATCTTTGTCACTAGCTCGACACCATGATCTCCATCATCGTGTCTTCATGAAGGCGTCACGCCAACTATTACTTCTACTACTATGGCTAATGTTTAGCAATAAAGTAAAGTAATTACATGGCGTTATTCAGTGACACGCAGGTCATACAATAATTAAGACAACTCCTATGGCTCCTGCCGGTTGTCATTTTCATAGACATGAAAGTCGTGATTTCCTATTACAAGAACATGATCAATCTCATACATCACATATATCATTCATCACATCTTCTTGGCCATACCATATCACATAGCACATGCTGCAAGAACAAGTTAGACGACCTCTAATTGTTGTTGCATGTTTTTACGTGGCTTCTATAGGTTTTCTAGTAAGAACGTTTCTTACCTACGCCAAAACCACAACGTGATTTGTCAATTTCTATTTACCCTTCATAAAGACCCTGTTCATCGAATCCGATCCGACTAAAGTGGGAGAGACAGACGCCCGCCAGCCACCTTATGCAACTAGTGCATGTCTGTCGATGGAACCAGTCTCACGTAAGCGTACGTATAAGGTCGCTCCGGGCCACTTCATCCCACGATGCCGCCGAATCAAGATTGGACTAGTAGCGGCAAGAAAATTGAGCAAACTCAATGCCCACAACTTGTTTGTGTTCTACTCGTGCAAGATGCTACGCAAAGACCTAGCTCAGATGCCACTGTTGGGGAACGTAGCAGAATTCAAAAAAAAATTCTACGCTTCACCAAGATCAATCTAAGGAGTCATCTAGCAACGAGCATAATGGAGTGCATCTACACACCCTTTTGTAGATCGCGTGCGGAAGCGTTTGAAGGAACGCGGATGAAGTAGTCGTACTCTTCGTGATCCTCGTCACCAATGATCCCAGCGCCGAACGGACGGCACCTCCGCGTTCAACACACGTACGGTACAGCGACGTCTCCTCCTTCTTGATCCAGCAAGGGGGGAGGAGAGGGTGACGGAGATCCAGCAGCACGACGACGTGGTGGTGGATGCAACAGGAAAACCTGCAGGGCTTCGCCGGCGCCCTACGAGAGGAGATGGAAGTGTGACGGGAGGGGGGAGAGGCACCAGAGGCTTGGGGTGCGGCTGCCCTCTCCCCCCCCCCACTATATATAGGGGCCGGGGGGGTGCCGGCCCTAGGAGATGCAATCTCCTAGGAGGCGGCGGCCAGAGGGGGGAGACTTGCCCCCCAAGGCATAGGAGGCGCCCCCTCCCCCTAGGGTTTCAACCCTAGGCGCATGGAGGGGGGCCATATGGGTGCGCCAGCCCACCAGGGGCTGTCCCCCTTCCCCTTGCGGCCTATGGGGCCCTCCGGGATGGGTGGCCCCACCCGGTGGACCCCCGGGACCCCTCCAGTGGTCCCGGGACACTCCCGGTGACCCCCGGAATTCATCCGATGGCCGAAACTGGACTTCCTATATATTATTCTTTACCTCCGGACCATTCCGGAACTCCCCGTGACGTCCGGGATCTCATCCGGGACTCCGAACAACATTCGGGTTTCCATGTGCATGTATCTCTACAACCCTAGAATTACTGAACCATAAGTGTGTAGACCCTAAGGGTTCGGGAGACACACAGACATGACCGAGACGACTCTCCGGTCAATAACCAACAGCGGGATCTGGATACCCATGTTGGTTCCCACGTGTTCCTCGATGATCTCATAGGGTGAACCATAGTGTCAAGGATTCACTCAATCCCGTATGTTATTCCCTTTGTCTATCGATATGGTACTTGCCCGAGATTCGATCGTCGGTATGCCCGATACCTTGTTCAATCTCGTCATGGCAAGTCTCTTTACTCGTTCCGTAATCCATCATCCCGTGACTAACTGCTTAGTCACTTTGAGCTCATTATGATGATGTCCTACCGAGAGGGCCCAGAGGTACCTCTCCGTCATACAGAGTGACAATATCCCAGTCTCGGTCCGTACCAACCCAACAGACACTTTCGGAGATACCCGTTGCATGCCTTTATTGCCACCCAGTTACGTTGGGACGTTTGGCACACCCAAAGTATTCCTACGGTATCCAGGAGTTGCACAACCTCATGGTCTAAGGAATAAATACTTGACACTAGCAAAGCTTATGCATTACGAACTATATGATCTCGTGCGAGGCTCAGGATTGGGTCTTGTCCATCACATCATTCTCCTAATGATGTGATCCCGTTATCAATGACATTCTATGGCCATGGTCAGGAAACCGTGACCATCTGTTGATCAACGAGCTAGTAACTAGAGGCTTACCGGGGTGGTCTATGTATTCACACATGTATCGGTGTTTCTGCACAATACAATTCAAGCGTGAATAACAGACAATTATCATGAACAATGAAATATAATAATAATCCTTTTATTATTGCCTCTAGGACATATTTCCAACACATTGTCCCATGTGAGGAAAGGCTAAATCAATAAAGCCGCTCCAAAAAAAGAAAGAAAAAAGGGAAAGGCCAAAAAAAGGCCCAAAACAAAAGAAGAAAGAAAAGAAAAAGGGACAATTGCTACTATGTTTTTCCACACTTGTGCTTCAAAGTAGCGCCATGTTCATCATGATAGAGAGTCTCACGCTTAGTCACTTTCATATACTAGTGGGAATTTTCATTATAGAACTTGGCTTGTATATTCCAACGATGGGCTTCCTTAGATGCCCTAGCTCTTCATGAGCAAGCAAGTTGGATGCACACCCACTAGTTTCTTTTGTTGAGCTTTCATACATATTTAGCTCTAGTGCATCCGTTGCATGGCAATCCCTACTCACTCACATTGATATCTATTGATGGGCATCTCCATAGCCCGTTAAAACGCTCAGTCGATGTAAGACTATCTCCATCCTTTTTTTCTTCTCCCCAACCACCTCTCTATTCCACCCATAGTGCTATGTCCATGGCTCACGCTCATGTATTGCGTGAAAGATGAAAGGTTTGAAAGAATAGAGTATGAAAATAAGTGCTTGGCTGAAATTGGGGTTGAGCATGATATGAATATTTTGTATGATGAAGAGGGACCATAGCCAGACTATATGATTTTGTAAGGATAACTTTCTTTAGCCATAGTATTTTGAGAAGACATAATTCCTTTGTTAGTATGCTTGAAGTATTATTATTTCTTATGTCAATATAGACTTTTGTCTTGAATCTTTCAGATCTGAACATTCATGCCACAATTAATAGAATTACATTAAAAAACTATGTTGGATAGCATTCGACATCAAAAATTTGTTTTTATCATTTACCTACTCGAGGACGAGCAGGAATTAAACTTGGGGATGATTGATACGTCTCCAGCGTATCTATAATATTTGATTGTTCCATCCTATTATTTATGATGTTTTGGATGGGCTTTGTCATACACTTTTATATTATTTTTGGGACTAACCTACTAACCCAAAGGCCTAGTCTAGATTGTTGTTTTTTGCCTGTTTCAGGGTTTTATAGAAAAGGGATATCAAATGGAGTCCAAACGGAATGAAACCTTCGGGAGAGATATTTTTGGAGAAAATCACGCACGGGAGACTTGAGAAACACGGAGTAGGGCATATGTGGTGCCCACGAGGGTCAGGGGCGCCCCCCCTATAGGGCGCGCCCCCTTCCATGTGGGCCCGACGTTTGGCCCCCGATGCCCTCCTTCCTCCTATATATACCTATGTACCTCGAAACCATTAGAGCAATAGAGAAAACCCTAGTTCCACCGCCGTAACGTTCTGTTCCCGTGAGATCCCATCTTGGGGCCTGTTCCGGAGCTCCGCCGAAGGGGGGATCTACCACGGGGTGCTTCTACATCATCATCATTGCCTCACCATGAGTTGTGAGTAGTTTATCATAGACATTCGGGTCCATAGCTAGTAGCTAGATGGCTTCTTCTCCCTCCTTTGATCTCAATACAAAGTTGTCCTCGAACTTCGAGGAGATCTATTCGATGTAATCCCTTTTTGCGGTGTGTTTGTCGAGATACGATGAATTGTGGGTTTATGATCAGTATTATCTGTGAGAAATACTTGGTTCTTCTTTGAACTCTTTATGTATGATTATAATATCTTTGCAAGTCTCTTCGAATTATTTGTTTGGTTTGGCCTACTAGATCTATAGTTCTTGCAATGGGAGAAGTGCTTGGCTTTGGGTTCAATCTTGCGGTGTCTGACGAGGTTACAGACCTAGGGTAGGGTCACAGGCCTGACCAAGGTACCCCACCCAAGGTCACTACCCAGAAGAACAAAAGACAAAACCTATGGTGACAGGGACAGTCGACCGAGAAGGCCCAAGAGGATATCCCACTCGACTAAACGGCATCTACAAACGACTCAACCCCACTCGACCAATCCAAGGCACTCGACCCCCGAAGGTCAAAGGTCCCTTAGGACAATAACGGTGTGGTATTTACTCGCCGTAGTGAATGCCTTAACTGCTCTTTACTGCAGGCGTTATTAGTAATGTCTGCCTTAATGTACATTGAACCCTTAGTAACGTGGAGCGAGGCCGGGGTCCTGGCGCACTATATAAGCCACCCCCTCCTCCTGTACAAGGGTTCGCATCCTTGTAACTCACGTATACACATATCAGTTGACCGCCTCCGGGTACCGGGACGTAGGGCTGTTACTTCCTCCGAGAAAGGCCCGAACTCATAAACACCTTGTGTACAACTCCACTATAGCTAGGGCCTTGCCTCCCCATTCGTACCCCCTACTCGTACTGTCAGACTTAGAAGCACGACAGTTAGCGCCCACCGTGGGGCAAGGCATCTTAGCGACATCTGGTGAGGTTGCAACTTCTTCTCCGACCTCCTTCATCATGGTGTCAGGCGATGGTTTAGCGTTGGGCCGCGAGATCCGGCTCGGCGCGCTCGTTTTCATCGCCGACGACTCCGCATGGCTCCAGGAGGCCCCTCTTGACGTCGAGGCTCTGCCACCCGAGGGGCTGCGCACTTCCGCGCCAGCGCCTGTGGCGTCCTCCTTCGGCAGCCGTCGACTCAGTATTCATCGATCCCTACATCGTCCCCCATCCCTGCCGGACGCCGCCGCAAGCGATCCGGTCGCTCACGGCTCCAGCGGTGGGTGAAACACGCGATAGCCCGTCAAACGGCCACCCCTCAAGTCGCGGCCGTCGAGCCCGACGATTACCTCTACGAGCCGGTCGATCTGTCGACCGAGCTCGTGGATTTTGTTTCCGAGTGCGGGAGCAGCGATCCCGCAACGGAAGTCCTCATGGTCGACTCGCGCCGCAGCCCGCCAGGTTTTCCTTGTAGTGGAGACGGCGGCAGCGGCGGCGGCTGATCACACGACAACGACGGTTACATTCCTCAACCCCTCACCTCCGAGCAAAGGGTTGAGCTTTGTCGCTGCAACGAAGATGCACTCTTCACTCCCATCGCCGCAACGACCGCGGCAATCGCACCAGCGCGAGACTTAGGTGTTCCGCACGCCAGTCCAGAACCTCGAAGCCGCGGCTCGCATCGTGGAGTCAATTCAACCTTCTCAGTCGGAGGCTTGGAGAGGCCTTCAGCAGATCCGAGATTTGCTCCGAACGGCTGAAGAGCAAAACGTGGCTGTTTCTCAGTCGTGCAACAGGATTCACAGCAGATCGGTGGCTGCAGACACCGTTTGGACGGCCCAAGTCCAAGATCGCCCCCGAGGCGTGAGGAACATGGCCCGCGGCAAGACCGGCATCTGGGTCAGAATGACGAGCAACACGACCGTCGACCCGGACATCATGACCGCCGTCGAGTGCGTACTCCTCCTCCGAGAAGCGGATCGTACTCGCCCCAACGGCACGACGGCAGGCGCCTACGCGACGACGAGCGTAGGATTCCCCCAGATCCCCGGAGGCTAGGTTTCGATGCAAGGTCTATCCTTTTGCAGGGACGGGTCAACCGCAACAGGGCATTCAGAGAAGAGCAAGGTAGAGATCCACCGAGTGGCAGCAGAGCACCTATCTCTGGACCCGAGTGTTTCTGCAGTGCTATCAAAGCCGCACAGATCCCCCCAAACTTCAGGTTAGCGGCGGGAGTAAGCAAGTTCACCGGTGAGTCGAAACCAGACACCTGGCTAGAAGACTACCGAGTGGCTGTACAGATCGGAGGCGGCAATGACGACGTGGCCATCAAGCACCTTCCTCTGATGCGGGGCGGTTGTGCTCGGGCGTGGCTCAATCAGTTGGCCCCGGGGAGTATTTATAGTTGGGAAGAGCTCGCGTGAGAGTTCATTCGGACCATCGAAGGCACCTGCAAGCGACCTCTGGACTCGTAGAGCTTCAGCACTGCACGCAGAAGTCGAATGAAACTTTGAGAGATTACATCCAGCGATGGACCACCTTGCATCACACGGTGGAGAATGTGTCTGAGCACCAGGCAGTTTGCGCTTTGAAGGAAGGCGTGCGTAACCGACAGCTGAATCTGTAGTTTGGTTGAACAGGTGATATGTCCTTGTCGCGGATGATGGAGATTGCCAGTTGGTACACCAACGGTGAAGAGGCCGACCGGCTCCGCAGCGGCAAGAAACCAGTCGGGCAGGATGATCAGAATTCCAATCGGAAGAACAAGCGCAAGGCCGAGCCAGCTGCTCAGGGCGAGGCTGAAGTGGTCAATCAGGGAAAGGGCAAAGGAAAGCCGAAAGGTTCCCGGTCCCCCAAGAAAGTGAAGGATCAAGCTGGAGATGATGTGCTCGACCAGCCGTGCCCCATACACACGAAGAAAGATGAAGAGGGAAACTTGGTATATCCCAAGCACACCACTCGACAGTGTCGGCTCCTGATCCAGAACTTCCAGAAAGATAAGTCGGCTGGGAAGGGAAAGGAATCAGAAGAATCCGAAGACAAGGAAGGGGACGGAGGATACCCCCAGATCAACTCCACTTTAGTGATCTTCGCAGACGTCGAGAGCAAAAGTTGACTGAAAGTCATCAATAGAGAAGTAAATATGGTTGCCCCGGCGACCCCCACATTTTTAAAATGGTCCAAGACCCCCATCACATTCGATCAGTCCGATCACCCAGCACACATTGCCACCCCCAGGGGGCAGGCACTGGTGGTCGACCCAGTTATCAAGGGCACGCGTCTGACCAGAGTCCTGATGGATGGGGGCAGTGGCTTGAATATCTTGTATGCAGCAACCCTCCGAGATATGAGCATTCCAATGTGCAAGATGAGTGAAAGTAACATGAGGTTCCACGGAGTAATCCCCGGGAAGAAAGCCGACTCACTTGGCCAGATCACACGCGACGTGGTCTTTGGTGAGTCGAAGAATTATCACAAAGAGAAGCTGACATTCGAAGTGGTGGACTTCAACAGGGCTTATCACGCCATCCTGGGTAGGCCCGCCTACGCCAGGTTCATGGCTCGACCATGTTACGTTTACCTCAAGCTGAAGATGCCGGGGCCCAACAGCGTTATAACCGTCATTGGGAACCGTCAGAAAGCGGAATAGTGCTTCCAGAAAGGCTCGAAGGTCACCAATGAGCAAATGGCAGCAGTAGAGATGGAGGAGTACCAAAAGAGCGTGGATCCGAGTGATCTGCTGACGGCGAAGAACCGGCTTCCGAGTCAGCTTTCCAGTCGGCCGGGTACACAAAACCCATCCACATCCACCACACCGACCCCAACGCAGCACCGACCCACATTTCCACTACACTCGATAGCAAATAGGAAGAAGCGCTCGTCCAGTTCCTCCGTGAGAACTGGGACATCTTCGCATGGAAACCATCAGACATGCCGGGTGTACCCAGGGGACTGGCTGAGCACCATTTGCGAGTCTACCCGAAGGTAAAACCTGTGAAGGAACATCTCCGTCGGTCCGTTGTGGAGAAGCGAAAGGCAATTGCGAGGAAGTGGCTCGTCTCCTGGCAGCTGAGTTTTATCCGCGAGATATAGCACTCCGAGTGGCTCACCAATGTCGTCATGGTCCCCAAGAAGGACAAGTCTCTCCGCATGTGCATCTATTTCAAGCTCATCAATCGGGCCTGCCCGAAGGATCATTTTCCTCTTCCCCGCATCGATCAGATAGTCGACTCGACTGCGGGATGTGAATTCACATTTGTCCTTTCTGGATGCGTATTCTGGGTACCATCAGATCCGTCTGTTCGGAGTCGATGAAATCAAGACAACTTTCATCACCCCCTTCGGGTGTTTCTGTTATGTCACCATGCCTTTCGGTCTCAAAAATGCCAGTGCTACCTTCATGCGCATGATCCTGAAGTGCTTAATAAAGCAAATCAGTAGGAACATCAAGGCATACCTGGATGACATCGTGGTCAAGTCACGGAAAGGTTCTGATCTGCTGACCGACCTCGCTGAGACATTCGCAAACCTAAGAAGCTATGATATCAAGCTCAATCCATCAAAGTGTACAATTGGAGTTCCTGGCGGCAAGTTGCTCGGTTTTCTCGTTTCCGAACGAGGAATCAACGCCAATCTAGAGAAGGTCAGCACCATCCTCCGAATGAAACCCCCGAGCATATACCGACGTCCAGAAGCTTACTGGTTGCTTGGCCGCGTTGAGTCGATTCATTTCTCGTCTTGGTGAGAAGGCACTGCCTCTCTACCGACTCATGAAGAAATCTGACAAGTTCGAGTGGAATTCTGAAGCTGAAGCAGCGTTTGAAGAGCTCAAAGCTCTGTTGTCCACCCAGCCGGTGCTCGCTGCGCCAGTCAGCGGGGAGCCTCTTCTGCTGTACATTGCAGCCACCGGCCAAGTTGTCAGTACTGTACTCACGGTCGAGCGGGAAGAAGAGGGCAAGGCATACAAGGTCCAACGCCCGGTCTATTACATATCCGAAGTTTTGACTTCCTCCAAGCAAAGGTACCCACATTACCAAAAGCTTGTGTACGGGATTTACTTGATTACAAAAAAGGTTGCCCATTACTTTTCGGACCATACAATCTCAGTCGTCAGCGACGCCCCGCTGTCAGAGATCCTGAACAACCGAGACGCAACCGGTCGAGTGGCAAAATGGGCGATTGAACTTCTTCCGTTAGATATCAAGTTTGAAGCGAAGAAAGCCATCAAGTCTCAGGCTATAGCAGATTTTGTGGCCGAGTGGATAGAACAAGAGCTGCCGACTCAAGTTCAGTCGGACCACTGGACTATGTTCTTCAATGGATCCAAGATGCTGAATGGATCCGGCGCACGCGTGGTCCTGGTTTCTCCCAGGAGCGACAAGCTCAGTTATGTCCTTCAGATCCACTTTGACTCATCGAACAACGAAGCTGAGTACGAAGCACTTTTGTATGGGTTGTGCATGGCCATCTCACTCGGCGTCCGTTGGTTGATGGTTTATGGCGACTCTGACTTAGTGGTGAACCAAGTGATGAAGGAATGGGACGTCAGGAGCCCGGCAATTGCCAGTTATTGCAGTGCAGTGCGGAAGCTTGAAAAGAAGTTTGAAGGCTTAGAGCTCCATCATGTGCCCAGAGCCAAGAATCAGTTGGCCGATGACCTCGCAAAAATTGGGTCGACTCGGAGGCCTATATCAAAGAATGTGTTCCTGGAGCATGTGCACACCCCTACTGTCAAAGAAGACCCTTTCACGAAAGAGCCCCCACAGCCAGTCAGTGCGTCAGATCCGACTGAAGTCGAAGTACCTGCTGTGGTCGATCTGATCATGGAGGTCCTAGTGATTATGCCAGACTGGACTGTGCCATATATATCGTATCTGCTCAGGCAAGAACTCCCGGAAGATGAGGAGGAAGCGTGCCAGATCGTCCGCCGATCGAAGGCATTCACTGTCATTCATGGTCAGCTCTACAGGGAAAGCGTCACCGGAATCGCTTAGCGCCGCATCACCCCAGAGGAAGGTCGATTGATCCTGGATGAAATTCACTCGGGAACTTGTGGCCACCACGCTTCCTCTCGGACCATAGTGGCCAAAGCTTACCGAGCCGAGTTTTACTGGCCCCGTGCCAACGAGCTGGCCAAGGATATTGTGGACAAGTGCGCTGGTTGCCAGTTCTACTCCAACATGTCCCACAAGCCGGCGTCCGCCTTGAAGACCATTCTGCTAATCTGGCCCTTTGTTGTTTGGGGCTTGGACATGGTCGGCCCCTTCAGAACAAGCAGAAGCGGATTCACCCACCTACTCGTGGCAGTCGACAAGTTCACAAAATTGATTGAGGCCAAGCCCATCAAGAACCTCGAGTCGAGCACTGCCATCAGCTTCATCAGAGAATTGATATTCAGATATGGAGTTCCCCACAGCATCATCACAGACAACGGCTCCAACTTTGACTCGGACGAATTCAGAGCTTTCTATGCTTCTCAAGGAACACGAGTCGACTATGCCTCCGTGGCGCATCCGTAGTCAAATGGACAGGAAGAAAGAGAAAATGGTTTGATTCTCCAAGGCCCAAAGCCGCAGCTCATGCATGATCTTAAGCATGTCGCTGGGGCTTGGGTGACTGAACTACCATCTATCTTATGGGGTCTGAGGACGACTCCAAACCGGTCAACTGACCATACCCCTTTCTTCCTGGTCTATGGAGCCGAAGCTGTGTTGCCGAGCGACTTATTGCACGACGCCCAAGAGTGGAACTCTTCTCCGAAGCCGAGGCAGAGCAGGCTCGCTAGAATGCAGTCGAACTTTCGGAAGAGGAAAGATAGATGGCCTTGATCCGGTCGACCATCTATCAACAGGACCTGCGTCGATTCCATGCTCGCAACGCCCAAAGCCAAGCATTCCAAGAAGGAGACCTGGGCCTTCGAGTGCATCAGAAACGTCCACACAAGCTCGCCCCGTCCTGGGAAGGTACATTCATCATCACCAAGGTACTGCACAATGGAGCATACCACCTCTACAATGTTGCCAAGAAGAAAGACGAACCTCGTTCGTGGAACGCGGACCTGCTCCGCCGCTTCTACAGTTGAGACACTCGACAGTCAAGTTGTAATAAAGATTTCCCGATTTGTTTCAAAGACAAGTTAGCAGTGGTCCTTTAATGATTGATGCTTTCTAAAAATTCTGGTCTTCAAAATCCCCCAGTGGGTGCTTAACCGCGAACCGAATTCGCCTAAGTTTCAAATGCTCACTCCGAGTGAAGAGCAACCCTCTCACTCGGGGGCTTAGCTGCGGTCACCCGAGCTGCGTCATCAGTATAATATGGCTCTGTCTTCCGAGCTCCGCCACAAATACAACATAGCTTGGAATCGCTTAAGTTTCAAACGCTCACTCCGAGTGAAGAGCAACCCTCTCACTCGGGGGCTTAGCTGTGGTCCTCCGAGCTGCGTCATAAGTATAATATGGCTCTGTCTTCCGAGCTCCGCAACAAATACAACGTAGTTTGGAATCTCTTAAGTTTCAAACACTCACTCCGAGTGAAGAGCAACCCTCTCACTCGAGGGCTTAGCTGTGGTCCTCTGATCTGCGTCATAAGTATAATGTGGCTCTGT
>LR738712.1:207619408-207635481 GCA_902687465.1 Secale cereale
TTCCGAGCTGCGTCATAAGTATAATGTGGCATTGTCTTCCGAGCTCCGCCACAAATACAACGTAGCTTGGAATCGCCTAAGTTTCAAATGCTCACTCTGGGTGAAGAGCAACCCTCTAACTCGGGGGCTTAGCTGCGGTCCTCCGGGCTGCGTCATAAGTATAATGTGGCTTTGTCTTCCGAGCTCTGCCACAAATACAACGTAGCTTGGAATCGCCTAAGTTTCAAACACTCACTTCGAGTGAAGAGCAACCCTCTCACTCGGAGGCTTAGCTGCGAGCCCGTGACTCGCCTAAGTTTCAAACGCTCACTCCGAGTGAAGAGCAATCCTCTCACTCGGGGGCTTAGCTGCGGACGTCGACTCGAAGATTCAAGTGATCAAAGGAGAGTCACAAGCCAAAAAGTCGAATCTAGATAAAAGTCCCGCAAGATTCGGGCAAGAGTACCTGGGCCACAGGCCCACCAGAGTTTAACGATTACAAAACCACTCGGCATTCTGAGGCAAATTGAATTAAAGTGTCAATGTTAGCTCATTCCTCATGGGGAGGCGGACTCACAGGCGCAACGAATTGGTCTAGATCGATCCCATCAGCAATACGAGTGGCGGCTTCCAAGAAAGTCTCCATGAACGACTGGAACTGAAGCTCCTTCGTATTGGCAACCTTGAGGGCCGCGAGCCTTTTCTCCTTCACTTCCTTACAGTGCACGCGCACCAGAGACAGCGCCACGTCGGCTCCACCCGGGCGGGCGACTTCTTCCACTCCTGCACTCAGTTGGGGATCTCGTTGAGTCGAGTCATCAGAGACTCGAGGTCGTTCTCCTGTAGGACTCCCCTCCAGAGCGCAGTGTCGATCCGGGCCATCATCGCTTTCGGCCATCCCAGATAGTCCGTGGCCGCAGTAAGGCGGGACTCCAGCCTCAAGATGTTCATGGCAACCTCGTCCTTCACGATGGAATGGGCTGGGTCCAGGCCGGGCTCGACCCGCCCAGTCTCTTCTTCGAAGTTGCGACAGAATTCTACACCGGAAACAGCAAGTCGAGTCAGCAAGAAAAACATGGGTCGACCGATCCAGCTTAACCCGAGCCAAAAGAGACATACCTTCGAGCACAAGGTACCACATCTTGGTAAGGTCGCCCAGATAGGCCTCAAGATCAACCCTCTTCTGGAAAAGGGCCTCGTACTTGTCGTTCAGGACAGTCTTGGAATTCTTCAGTCTGGTCACCTCTTGATTAGCTGCGTCGAGTGAGCCTCTGAGCCTGATGATCTCCGCCTCGAGCGCGCCTACAGAAGCCAGCTTCTGCGCTGCCAGTTCTGCCTTCTCTTGATCCGCCTGCTGCGCCACCGCCAGGTCGACATCTTTCTGCTCCAAGGCCGCTTTTAGTTGACCTACCAAGGACATGAATGGACAGATGAACATGAGGAAACACAAGGCATATTTATCAAAAGTCAGTCGACAGATGGTTGGCATCAGTTACCGGCCGCATCATCCTGCGTCTTCTTCAGATGATCCCGAGCCAGCTGCAAGTCGAGATTGAGCTGGATTTTCTTCTTCTCAAGGTCTGCAAATTTGGCCCCAAACTCGCAAGATTTCTGCATCAACACAACAAAAGAAGATTATAAGACTACAGTCGAGTCAAACACTCAACCGCAGTCTCGGGGACTACACCCAGTGGGTGCCCTGAGCGTGCCCCCACTGGTTTTCACTCGGCCAAGATCAGTCTGGCTCGAGTTCAAAAAAACAAGGAAGAAATGTTTTATCTTCAGACCATGGCCGACTGCCAGTAGTCGACCACGGTCTCGGGGACTACACCCAGTGGGTGTACTGAGCATGCCCCCACCGGTTCTCACTTGACCAAGATCAGTCTCGCTCAAATTGAAGGGAAGTTGAAAGCAAACACATCAAGACTCTCACCCAGTGGGTGTGACATCATCATCTTACGAACAAAGCAAAGCAGCAGACTCTTTCAAAACCAAAGACTATTCCAGCGTAGCAAACCAACCAGTGGAGAAAACAAACCTGGACATTAGCCCGAAGAGTAGAACTAGCGTCGTAAGCAGCCATGCTAGCCTCGTACGCCGCCTTCGTCTTCTCCATCATCAACCCCGCCTGGCGAACGGCTTCTTGAGCCGCTCCCATAGGATCCTTCGGGAGGCGGTAGGAGGAGAAGAGAACGGACCACGGAGCAGGCGCTGGGTCGAAGGCCGGAGCGGACGCTGGGTCGACGGCTGGAGAGGGCGCTGGGTCGACAGCTAGGACAAGCACCGGGTTGACGGCCCCTCTGGTTGACGAAGCGGGGCGTACGGTCGACATGGGGTCGGCGAAGGAGACCGTGGCTCGGGCCACGTTTTCCTATTGCTGGGCCTCCAAGCCAGAAGGCGCCTTCCGGCCCTTCTTCCCTATGCGTCATCGATCTCCGCCCAAGCACTCCTCATCAACATCATCATCGTCATCTGGGAGCTCTATGACATGGCGCGACGCTTCAAAACAAACAATAGCGAAGTTCAGTCGACTGCCATCCCTAACCGACGAAGAGTAAGACACGATCTATAACCCGCACCTTCGCGGGATGTCGCGATATCTGCAGTCTCCTCGTCGTTCTAGCCCTTGTCAATCTCCATCGAGGTCGTGGAGGCAGCAGCACTGAGGAATCCCCTCGATGATGAGTCGATGGAATACACGGTCGACCTCCAAAGGGCAGAAAGAAACAAAACCGAATGATACTTACGTGGAGGCGATGGGGACATCCACCTTGATCCTAGGCAGGGCCTTCCGGGGCATAGTGGTGGTGACCTTGGGGTGCTTGGGCGCCTTCTCAGATTGGTCGGGAGTGGCCGTACGAGCGCTCTTGGGCGTTTGACAGCTGGAGGGACCTGTCCGAGGGCGCGCGGCCCCTGGGTCATGCTTCACCTTGGACCGTCTCTCATCACGGGGAGGTGACTCGACCTCCTCTCCGCTGCTGTAGTCCTCGCTATCCTCTTAGGTCTCCTCCTCCGACTTCCACTCGGAGGCGTCGCCCATGCCCTCCGAGACCAGGTCCCCGTTGGGCACGGAGTACATCTGAGTATAGATCTACAAAAAGTGAATATTCACCAAACATTAGTCGGATTCGCTGAGGCAAGTTATAAGCCAACGACAGCTGGAGCACCACTTGGGAGCCGGAAACATACCTTGTCAGGAAAATGGTTCGCGTCAAATGGTAGGACCCTCACGGACCCCCTAGGGTTGTCCTTGTTCCCCGTGATGCACTTCAGGCACTGCGCCACGTACTTCACGTCGGCCGCCTTCGGGTGGACTCGTGATGAGTCGTCGGTGCTAGATTACAGCCACATCGGGTGGTCCCGAGCCTGGAGCGGCTGGATCCTCCACATGAGGTACACCTCAAACAGATCCATCCCCGTTACTCCCTCGCGGACCAACTAGACGACCCGCTCCACCAACATGTTCACTTCGGCCCTCTCGGCTTTACCCACGATCATTGAAGGAGGCTGGCTCGCTCGACCAAGAGAGAAAGGGGGGAGACCAGTCGACTGCCCCGGGGTCGGACTGTCCTTGTAATAGAACAAAGTCGATTGCCAGCCCCGAATCGACTACGGAAAGATTATAGGGGGAAAAGCACTCCTATTCCTAAGCTGGATACCGAGCCCGCCGCACGCCTGGAGGGTGTGCGTCTTATCATCGCTCGGGTTCGCCTTCTTGACGGTTTGCGAGCGGTAAGTAAAGATATGCTTTATCAGGCCCCAGTGCGGCCGGTAGCCGAGGAAGTTCTCGCACATGGAAACGAATGCGGAAAGGAAAGCGATGGAATTGGGCGTGAAGTAATGCAGCTGGGCGCCGAGGAAAATCAAGAAAGCACGGAAAAAGGGTTGCGGAGGCATGGAGAAACCTCGGTCCACGTGGGTCGCGAGGAGGACGCACTCGCCCTCCCGCGGCTGGAGCTCGAGCTCGCCCTCCGGCACCCGCCAAGAGCCGCGGGCGATTAGTCCCTCCTCCTCCAGCTCCTCCAGATCCTCTGCCGTAACGGTGGACCGGATCCAATCTCCCTGGATCCAGCCAGGAGGGAGCACAGACCTCGACGATGACCCGCTGCGACCGAACCGCCTCCCCTTCCCCATCGCCACCTTCTTCGAATGCTCCATTGCCGCAGTCTTGTCCTTGCCCATGGCTCGCGAGCCGGTGGCTGCTGTGGAGGAAGGCGAGAAGGAGCAGATGCACGGCGGAGAGGCAGAGGCGAAAGAACAAGGAATGGGCGCACAGAGCCCCCGCTTCGGACTCGGCGAACACTTATAGCGCTTCGGTCGAGTCGCTGACCGGTGGGCCCAAGCGATCTTATCGAATCCCACAGGAGACGCAAACGCGATACGTGGCGAAAAAGGTGGCGCGAGGATCGAGGCTTCCGAAGCGTATCCGCCCGATTGCTGCGGCACGTCTCGCCCCGCATGCTTCCCCAAATTTCGAAATCCCGTGGAATCTGGCGGCCAAAGGGCAACCAACCCCGCCGAAAACTGCGCACGCCAACGACACCCGACGCCTAGCGCAAAGTTCAGTCGACGGAAGACGCAATCAGCACACTCGACGGTTTTAGAATCGATCAACGTAACCAAGACAAGATTGGAGAGGACAGCCTAGTCCCCAAGCCGAGAGAAGACTTCCCCAGGGGCGTCGAGCAAGAACGAGGGCTTTCCTTAACACTCTCTCCTGCTCAAGCCTCAATCCATTCAGGGGCTAATGACGAGGTTACAGACCTAGGGTAGGGTCACAGGCCTGACCAAGGTACCCCACCCAAGGTCACTACCCCAGAAGAACAAAAGACAAAACCTATGGTGACAGGGACAGTCGACCGAGAAGGCCGAAGAGGACATCCCACTCGACTAAACGGCGTCTACAAGACGACCCAACCCCACTCGACCAATCCAAGGCACTCGACCCTCGAAGGTCAAAGGTCCCTTAGGAAAATAACGGTCTGGTATTTACTCGCCATAGTGAATTCCTTAACTGCTCTTTACTGCAGGCGTTATCAGTAACGCCTGCCTTGATGTACATTGAACCCTTAGTAACGTGGAGAGAGGCTGGGGTCCTGGCGCACTATATAAGCCACACCCTCCTCCTGTACAAGGGTTCGCATCCTTGTAACTCACGTATACACATATCAGTCGACCACCTCCGGGCACCGAGACATAGGGCTGTTACTTCCTCCGAGAAGCGCCCAAACTCGTCAACACCTTGTGTACAACTCCACTATAGCTAGGGCCTTGCCTCCCCATTCGTACCCCCTAGTCGTACTGTCAGACTTAGAACCACGACAGTGTCCTTTCCCAGTGACAGTAGGGGCATCAAGGCACCTATTGTATCGTTGCCATCGAGGATAAAAAGATGGGGTTTATATCACTAAGTTTGAGTTTATACCTCTACATCATATCATCTTGCTTAAGGCGTTACTCTGTTCTTATGAACTCAATACACTAGATGCATGCTGGATAGCGGTCGATGTGTGGAGTAATAGTAGTAGATGCAGAATCGTTTCGGACTACTTGTATCGGACGTGATGCCTATATATAATGATCATGCCTAGATAGTCTCATAATTATTCGCTCTTCTATCAATTGCTCGACAGTAATTTGTTTACCCGCCGTAGAATATCGCTATCATGAGAGAAGCCACTAGAGAACACTATGGACCCAGGTCTATTCTCAACATATTAATCTACAATCTACTTTATTTTTCTGCTTTTACTTTCAGTTCTTTTTATAAAAAATACCAAAAATATCAAACTATCATCTCTATCAGATCTCACTTTCGTAAGTCATCGTAAAGGGATTGACAACCCCTTATCGCATAGGCTGCGAAGTTCTTATTTGTTTGTGCAGGTGCGAGGGACTCGCGCATGGTCTCCTACTGGATTGATACCTTGGTTCTCAAAAACTGAGGGAAATACTTACGCTACTGTGCTGCATCACCCTTCCCTCTTCGAGGGAATACAACGCAAGCTCGACAAGTAGCAGGTCCCGGCAGGGCTGGCTGGGGTTGACGGTACTTTCACTATCAGCGCCACCCTTGATGACAAATAGGAAAGCATGCTCGTTGCCTTCCTGGTGGGAATATAGTTGTGTTTGCCTGTCAACCATCTGATATCCCCGATGTTCCCAGGGAGGTAATCCAGCACCACCTTTCTGTTTGCCCACACGCCCGACCTGTGAAGCAGAAAGTTTGGAAGCAGGCCTTGGAGAGGCAGCAGTTCATTGCTGAAGAGATCAAGAAACTGGAGGAAGCTGGTTGTGTCAGAGGAGTGCTCCACCCGACTTGGTTAGCGAACCCAACGATAGTCCGGAAGGCTAATGGGAAGTGGAGGCTTTGCATTGATTTCATAGATCTCAACAAGGCTTGTTCAAAGGATCCATTTCCCTTGCTGCGCATTGACCAGATTGTGGATTCCACTTCAGTTGTGACTTGCTCTCCTTTCTGGATGCATACTCCAGGTATCACCAGATCTTCATGTTCAAAGAAGAAGAAGAGAAGACACCATTCATTATGCCATGTGGTACATACTGCTTTATCCGCATGCCCATTCAGATTCAAGAGTGCCGGGTCAACTTTTGGAAGAGCTGTCCATATTGGTTTTGAACGAAAGTTGCACAGAAACATAGAAGCTTATATGGATGATATCGTGGTCTAGTGTCAGGACCCCGATCCTAAGTCACACAGGTCTAGCCTGTAACACACCATATCACTTTGCGGCCTCACGCACGATATCCCCACGGGTGCCACCTTACCTGGCCCGGGACCGTTTGCGCATTTTGGCACACGTATATGATAGTGTCGCTAGCATCCATATGACAGAGAACCCGGGCCGACATGACCAGTTATAAACCAAAAGTGGCACTAAATTACAGAGACAGGCATACATGACCCAGCAACGAACGTGTCGGTCATCAACGTATGAACCCAAGTCGTAGCAAGCTACATGGACCTAAAGGAGCAACGCGTGACATTTCCCCTAAGGGACAGACACAGGAACGAAGAAGGACACATGCCGGCCAGCCTACGTGTTCCGGAGCAGTAGCAAGCTACCAAGGCTCAGTGGAAGCACTAGGAGACATTTCCCTGTAAGATAGGCTACCAAGGGTAAACAACTAGGTGTCGGATCCCTCACATAGCAATACACATTACACGTGCGCATAACATGCAGGTATGTGCTGTACAACATGGCATCACAACATAACTCAACAACTCATATAGATAAGGCCCAGAAGAGCCAACATAGCATTTATTACAAACAGAGGTCACATGACCCAACATACAAAGCATACAGGCAACGGAAGCATTACATGTCTGAGTACAGACATCTACAAATGAAAAAGACTAAGAAGCCTGACTATCTACAAGACCCTCCCAAGGGCACAAGATCGTAGCTGAGGGAACAAGCTAAACGTCGAAGTCCACGCGGAACCACTAGCGAGACTGAGGTCTCTCTGCAAAAACATAAATTAAGCAAACGTGAGTACAAAGGTACTCAGCAAGACTTACATCAGAACTAGCTACATATGCATCGGTATCAACAAAGGGGTGGTGGAGTTTGACAGCAGCAAGCCAGCTTTGACTCGGTGGCTATCCTAAACTACGACTGAAAGTAACTCTTTTGAGGTGGCGCACACGAGTCCACAAATTCACCAATCAATACACCACTATGAATCCACTCCCGTCTCCCTACGAGAAGGCCATCCATAGCACTCACGCTTATCTTGCGTGTTTTAGAGTATCCACTTTCACTTGTCTATGAACTGTAATAGGCAACCCAGAAGTCCATTTCCGCGGACACGGCTATTCGAATAGATTATATATAACCCTGCAGGGGTGTACTTCTTCACACACGCTCTCACCACTTACCGCCGTTTACACGACATGTACTCGGCAACCTTCAAGCGGAGGCCCAGCGAGGGTGTCTGCCACGACCTGACTAACCACACAAGTCTCTCGTCCAGGTTTATCGCCTATTTGGGTTCCATCCGTGGGGAGATCCGGCCGGGGTGTCGCTCACGGCCCCAAACGATGTGTACAGGGTTCCCGCATCACCAAACGGGCAATCGGTACACCGTGCCACGTACCTGCCGCGTCACAGCCCACCCCGAGGGTCAGCGCTGCGCACGACCTCCAGTAAACTACAAACACCAGAAACTAGTTGCAACTCCTGGACAGAGATCATGTTGATTAATAAGTCGAGAGGGTCCATTGGTTTCGGGCCCAATGCATGGTAGTAACTGGTCATGGATCAACCAACACAGAACTAAGTTCCTGAGGACGGCTGCAACGAGACAACCCACCATGTACTCCTACATGGCCTCTCATCGCTACCTTTACCAAATCGTGTTCACACACTTAGCTCACACACATTAGGACATGTTCATCACCACTCCAATTCATCCCCGATGAATCAGACCTGACACAACTCTAAGAAATAGCAGGCATAACCAGAAAGCATGAATGAGTAGGCACAACATGGCTCAAACAACTCCTACTCATACTAGTGGGTTTCAACTAATTACTGTGGCAATGACGGGTCATGCAGTGGAAAGGGGTTCAACTACCGCAGCAGGTAACAGTTGAAGCATTGTTGTCCTAATGCAGTAAAAGAGAGCAAGAGCGAGAGAGTGGGTTTGTATCGGAATGCTCAATGGGGTTTTGCTTGCCTGGCACTTCTGAAGATAACAATGAGTCTTCATCGGTGTCATCGATCACATCGTCGGAACACGTCTACTGAAAGGGGACAAGCACCGGCAAACAAGAGAGAACACAATCAATGCAATGCAACAATATGATGCATGAACATGACATGGCAATATGATGTTGATTGAGCTAATGCAACTAGCAACCATGTTAAATGAAGTTGGTTTGAACCAAAGGTTCAAATTCAAACTCCATATGTGATTATTAAAATGCCATTTATTCAAATTGTCCTAAACAGCAACCATAAGTTGTTCTAACATGCATGAAAATGCCATAAACAGATTCCTTGGATTTTTCTGATCAATTTTCATATATAAATTATTTTCATCTGAGCTACGGTTGATTTTATATGATTTTTAGAAGTTTTGGCTATTTTCTGAAATAAATAAATCATTTAGATTTATATAAAATTTCAGAAAAGGCTTTGTTGCATCAGCATGACGTCTGTGTGACGTCAGCAAGTCAACAGGGGCTGTTCGGGTCAAACCTGACCAGTGGGGCCCACTGGTCAGTGACCCACTAGCTAACAGAGTTAGTTAGTTTTTAAACTAACACTAATTAAACTGCTGGTGGGGCCTGGGCCCACATGTCAGTCTCTCAGGCCTAACTAAGTTTAGTTTTTTAAACTAAACTAATTTGAAAGGGGTTGGCCCCACGTGTCAGTGACTCACTAACTAACCTAATAGTTAAGATAAACCAGGTTAATTAACAGGGCGGGACCCCACATGTCATAGACCCAGGGGGGTCAAACCTCGGGTCAAAGAGGCCAAACCCACCGGTCAAAAGGTCAAAAGCGCCGGCGGCTAGCCGCCGGCGAGGCCGATCGCGGCGGAGGCCGTCGGAAAATCGCCTCCGGCGACCAAAAGAGCGGCGGAGGGGCTTGGCGTGATGCTGGTCCTCGTCCGCATCCAACAGAGCCATCAGCTCGCGTCGGGGAGGACCAAAACGACGGCGGCAAGGGGAAGTGCGGGCGTCGACGGAGTCGATGTTGTGGTGCATGGGGGGACGAACGGCTCAGTGCTACAGCCTCCTGGTGATGTGCTGAACATGGTGACGCGCTCAAAAACGGGCAGAGGCAGCTGTGGCCACGGCGGCGACATGACCGGCGGCGGTGAGCTCACGGGTCAGTGGTGGAGCTAGCTAGGGGACGGGTTAGACTGCGGGGAGAGAGGGGAAAGACGCAGGTGCTCACGGCGCGTGCAGGGGGCGTCGAAACGGGCTCGGGGAGGCGCCGGACGTAGCGAATCGATGGCGAGGTCGACGGCGGCCGTAGGTTGAAGAAGACGAAGACGGCGGCGTTTCGGGGCTTCCGGCGTCGCGTAGGTACTTAGGGAGGGCGTAGAAGAAGGAGGAGGAACTACTGGGCACTTTGCGGGGGCGTGGGGAGGGCTGTGTCCGCGGTGGTGCTCGCCGGCGCGGCCGCGACGGCTTCGGCCATGGTGGGAGGGGACGAGGGAGAGAGCAGAGGAGGGGATAGTAGTGTCCAGGGGGTTCCAGGGGTGCGTGGCGCTCGTCCAGGGCGTCGGGGAGGAAGCAGGCAGGGAGGAGGTGGCTGGCGCGTGGCTGCGGGCGCCGGGCACACGCCTTCCTGCCTACTGGCAGGAGGTTGAAGACGGTGGAGCAGCTGGGCTGCCTTCTGGGCCGGGCTAGCAGCAGTGTTGGGCCGCAACAGGTGGGATGCACACGTAAGCCTTCTCCTATCTAGTTCTGTTTCTGTTTTCTATTTTGTTTCTGTTATTCTATTTTGTTATTTTGTTCAGGGCTTTATTAAAAATACTTAGGCACTTTCAAAAATCACCAAACTGCCCACTGTTTAGCATATAACCAACATGGAAAATTTCAGTTTGGGATTATTTTGAGCATTTAAAATAATATATAAAATTTAAATGCCCAAATGCAATTAAGATATGATTTAATTCAAAAATCCAGAATGGTCCTAGAAATATGTGCAACATTTTTGGCAGAGGTTTTTAATCAATCCAAAAATGATGAACTTTTCCAAAGAGCATTTTGGGTTCATTGAAAAGATTTGAATTTTGAACCTAGTTGGTTTCATCTGGTGCTAGGGTTTAGTCATCCCCATTTCAGTTTAAGAGAAATTTAAACATGATGCAACACAAGACTAACTGGACCAAAGCAGACCAGAACTGGGGATGTGACAACTCACCCCTACTAAACAAGAATCTCGTCCCGAGATTCAGGACGTGAGATAAGAAATCAGGGGGGACACTAACTAACACAATCTTCTCGATCCAGTTTCCCTCCTCGAGATTGTTGATTCATTGCATCATGTAAATCTTGGCATCTTTGATTTCGAGATCTTTGTCCAAGCGGTGATGATGAGAGAAACTTTACAAAATTGATCTTCCGAAAGATCGAGCAACTCAAGATCAACCCATGGAGTGAGACGTTGAAACATCTCTTGAGCTGAGACACGGAGTACACCTCCAGGGAGATGGAGTGAGACAAACGATGAAGGTTCACCTAGTGGCAATAATTCCACACCTAGGGTGATGGTAACGATACCACAAGACGGGGCACCTTTAGGGAAGGTGACTTGTAGAATTATTTCTTTAAATGGCAAAAAGAATTACTTTTGATATAGAGATCATTGAGATTCCCTATACCAGCCTAAGGCAAACACAATCGATCGTTTGACGGAGTCCGAAAGAATGACATACTCGTCCAGATTGGATGATGTGGACTATCTTGTTAGAGACAACACAAGGGATGATTTGGACATCATCGGAGATGAATGGGGCCCATGGCAATTCCACTCCTGAGGATAATCCTGAACATCAATGATTGAGAATGGTAACCCATGGAGAATTGACACATTGGCGGTGCAAGCTGGGAACAAAATGCAAATGCTGGGAATGATTCTGGTAACTGGGAAGAATCCCAACCGTAGAGAGTAAATCTACTCTTGAGGGGTTATAGCATAACCAAGAGCACTGGGAGCAATCCCGGTGAGTGCCGGTGATAACACCTAGTGTTTGTGCGTGCTCTCAAGAACTTGAGCATTCCCATATTCATCAAGGTTTTACCAATATCCGTGTCAAGGATCCTGGCAACACCACATACTACCATGATGAATAACGATGGACGATGCAGATGCAAAGGAAGATAACAATTTCCTAGATTTCACCTTAGCGGAGCCAAGTTGCAAAATCTGGATGATCGACCGAGAGACATTTAGCACTCCGCTTCTAATGTTCTCCTTGACGTGCTAGCGTAAACCATTCATAGATATGTTTGGTATCTTGAACATCAAGTAAAGGTCGGACTTCGGGAGCACAAAAAGTCCATAAGGAACAACTAGGGAGTAAATCCTACGAAGTTCTTATGGGGAGGTGGCCAAGTTCTTCAATCGAGATACTACAACAATAGGTCTTCCGGCTAGGTGTGTTGGCCACGACATCCACTTTACCGGTAATTGAGAGACCAATATTATAGCTCTTGGGAAATGCACCAACCATCATATCTGCCTAAGATTCAATTCTGGTTGGTGTCAGGATATTCCAGACTCATCGAGTCTGGAAGGAAAAAATAAAAGTTTACAACACAAAGCGACGAGATGACGTTGCAAGATTCTCGGGGAGTGAGCTACGATAGCAAGCTCCAAAACATGAACTGGTTCTGCTACGTACCTGTGAACACGTTGTCCCAGACAAACGTGACCACATAGTAGTCTTATAACAAAATACTATCGAGTTTAGATTGGGAATCATCATTGGAGATAGCGAAGTCTTGTGCATGTCCGTCCGGGCCCTTCGGGAATAGCATTTGAACTTCTTTTCTTTGGACAAATCAATTAGTGGCTTGGTGTGCTAGGAATACATATAGAGTGAAGGTTGCAAGTCTCCAAACCACAGAATACTTCGCACATATGCATGACTGACTTGGGATGATTCCTCAGGAAGCAAAACAACTTTCTCGAACACACGGTGACAACTTGCATCAATTACACATGAATTTGGGAAAATCTCTTCTCTCATCCAACATATACCTCATGAACGGAACACGAAGGCAATGCTTACAAAGTTTCCAACACTAGCTTAAATGTTCAGCATGAATCGTGGTCAAGATAAACGATGTTGATGGGCTCAACAACGGGTCATCGAGATATCCATGAAGATGGAATTCCACAATTTATATGAACAAGGTGGTAGCACTGGTCAGACCAAGGAGATATAATGGTGTAGGCTCGAGGAATCATCCCCGAGTAAGACAACATTATGAACATCGTTGGTTCTGATTTTATTTGATGATAGCCCATACTCAAATCAAAGTTTTAGTAAGACAATAGATCCAACAATTGATCACGAGGATCAATCGATCAAGATATCATCTTTCTTCAACACACACACACAAAAGATATCCCTTGGAAGGAACTAAGTCAGGCAAGCTTTTATCTTCCAACTCTCCAAGTTGTCGTTTAGCTTAACCGGCTAGCTCAGGGTATCCATCACAGATTCTTGGAGAAGTGGTGGTTTATAAGGAACCAGCTTGATCACGAGCTTAACATAGCGGTCAGGTGACAACCTGGTAATACTTCCGAGAAGATATTCAGAAAATCACGAACCACCGATATGTTACTAAGCTCGAGAACAATCTTGCTTTTCAAGGCAAGACGATATGATCAAATGAGCGAGGACTTATCAAAATCCTAACTCATCAATCAAGGAGTGCACCAAGAAAGTGGACTAGGTAGCACGATCAATCTTAGGATGATGATTCGGTAACCATCATGCTAAGAATGAGATTATCGTCCATTAACTACCAAGCAACAAAGTTGCTAGGAGTATTGACTTCACACATCACAATTCACTTGTCGGTATTCCGGTTATAACAACACGGAGACCGAGGAATGGACGACGATGGTGAGAAGTATTACTGTATCAAGAGTTCATAGGATGATGTGCAATTCCCAGGACATTCTTGACATAAAGATGGTAATACTCCAGGATAGAACAGTTTAGAAGCTGGATTAGCGTTCTTCATCTGCGAAGTACAACCTCTTTGACCCAATCCTGGATATGGATAGGGTACTGGAGTTTGTTTCTCCTAGTCATTCCGGAATAGAACGGCTTGACGGACCATAAGAGTAAAAGGCATCGATGAACACGAGTGCACAACTACTCCTTACTATCAACTGATAGACGAGGGTCATAATACAACTAAAAGGGGCAACTCAGAGGAACATATAACTTCTGAGTTGTGGATGCGTAGATTAACATGTCGAACGAGTTCAACATATTTCTTCCGGATAACCCATGCAGAAAGTAGAATTGGCAGAGTCACATATGAATGGAGTACTACTCAGGAGCACTCGGGTTGTGATCTTTTGGTTCAGAAGAACTTCTGCCATGATGGTTTATGGTATTTGGAAGAAGGATATACCACGGACCACGAGGACTATCACAAGGTTACTAATATCCTAAGGGAACGAGCAAATACTACCAACATGAAGTAGGTAGAATGAATCTTGGATTCAAGAACCCAGAATATAATGCCTACTAACTAAATGGCATCACGGGATGCTTTCAGGAATGACGGCCAAAATCATCACACTGAGGATACAAGGTATTGTTACATTACTGGGTAATCTTCTAAGACACATTAGGGTCATAATAATAAGTCCAACCATTTGTCGAGGTAACAAAGTACCTCAACATAACGACTAGTGTGGTTAATCTGGCCCTAAGGAGCATCGGGACAGGAAGAAGGGATTTGCAAATGCATCAGACTATTAGAAACCTGGGATGACTCGGACAGCATAACGGCTGCAAATGCTCGAAATACTTTTGAGATCCAAGCAAAAAGGGTAGCATATCCACTTAACATCATCATGTCAAGGTTATGAGACCAACAGTTGAGCAACAGAAGTAGGATAAGCTGAACTGAGAGTTGAAACCACATTAACCTGATCCTGATAGACAGAAGAGAGAGCCTAGTTCTTAATCCCCGTGGAATAGGAGAAGGTGACTCAGATCAGAAGGTCATAAGGTAAAGGTGTAAAAAGAGCCTTACGTTCCCTTCCACAAACAATTCCCTTACATAACTAAAGAGTTTCTAGACACAACTTCGACCAGTTTGGCTTGCTAACCCTACAGGCAGTCAGGCTCTGATACCAAAGCTGTCAGGACCCCGATCCTAAGTCACACAAGTCTAGCCTGTAACACACCATATCACTTTGCGGCCTCACGCACGGTATCCCCACGGGTGCCACCTTACCTGGCCCGGGACCGTTTGCGCATTTTGGCACACGTATATGATAGTGTCGCTAGCATCCATATGACAGAGAACCCGGGCCGACATGACCAGTTATAAACCAAAAGTGGCACTAAATTACAGAGACATGCATACATGACCCAGCAACGAACGTGTCGGTCATCAATGTATGAACCCAAGTCGTAGCAAGCTACATGGACTTAAAGGAGCAATGTGTGACATTTCCCCTAAGGGACAGACACAGGAACGAAGAAGGACACATGCCGGCCAGCCTACGTGTTCCGGAGCAGTAGCAAGCTACCAAGGCTCAGTGGAAGCACTAGGAGACATTTCCCTGTAAGATAGGCTACCAAGGGTAAACAACTAGGTGTCGGATCCCACACATAGCAATACACATTACACGTACGCATAACATGCAGGTATGTGCTGTACAACATGGCATCACAACATAACTCAACAACTCATATAGATAAGGCCCAGAAGAGCCAACATAGCATTTATTACAAACAGAGGTCACATGACCCAACATACATAGCATACAGGCAACGGAAGCATTACATGTCTGAGTACAGACATCTACAAATGAAAAAGACTAAGAAGCCTGACTATCTACAAGATCCTCCCAAGGGCACAAGATCGTAGCTGAGGGAACAAGCTAAACGTCGAAGTCCACGCGGAACCACTAGCGAGACTGAGGTCTCTCTGCAAAAACATAAATTAAGCAAACGTGAGTACAAAGGTACTCAGCAAGACTTACATCAGAACTAGCTACATATGCATCGGTATCAACAAAGGGGTGGTGGAGTTTGACAGCAGCAAGCCAGCTTTGACTCGGTGGCTATCCTAAACTACGACTGAAAGTAACTCTTTTGAGGTGGCGCACACGAGTCCACAAATTCACCAATCAATACACCACTATGAATCCACTCCCGTCTCCCTACGAGAAGGCCATCCATAGCACTCACGCTTATCTTGCGTGTTTTAGAGTATCCACTTTCACTTGTCTATGAACTGTAATAGGCAACCCAGAAGTCCATTTCCGCGGACACGGCTATTCGAATAGATTATATATAACCCTGCAGGGGTGTACTTCTTCACACACGCTCTCACCACTTACCGC
>LR738712.1:207635491-207687875 GCA_902687465.1 Secale cereale
TGCCACGTACCTGCCGCGTCACAGCCCACCCCGAGGGTCAGCGCTGCGCACGACCTCCAGTAAACTACAAACACCAGAAACTAGTTGCAACTCCTGGACAGAGATCATGTTGATTAATAAGTCGAGAGGGTCCATTGGTTTCGGGCCCAATGCATGGTAGTAACTGGTCATGGATCAACCAACACAGAACTCAGTTCCTGAGGACGGCTGCAATGAGACAACCCACCATGTACTCCTACATGGCCTCTCATCGCTACCTTTACCAAATCGTGTTCACACACTTAGCTCACACACATTAGGACATGTTCATCACCACTCCAATTCATCCCCGATGAATCAGACCTAACACAACTCTAAGCAATAGCAGGCATAACCAGAAAGCATGAATGAGTAGGCACAACATGGCTCAAACAACTCCTACTCATACTAGTGGGTTTCAACTAATTACTGTGGCAATGACGGGTCATGCAGTGGAAAGGGGTTCAACTACCGCAGCAGGTAACAGTTGAAGCGTTGTTGTCCTAATGCAGTAAAAGAGAGCAAGAGCGAGAGAGTGGGTTTGTATCGGAATGCTCAATGGGGTTTTGCTTGCCTGGCACTTCTGAAGATAACAATGAGTCTTCATCGGTGTCATCGATCACATCGTCGGAACACGTCTACTGAAAGGGGACAAGCACCGACAAACAAGAGAGAACACAATCAATGCAATGCAACAATATGATGCATGAACATGACATGGCAATATGCTGTTGATTGAGCTAATGCATCTAGCAACCATGTTAAATGAAGTTGGTTTGAACCAAAGGTTCAAATTCAAACTCCATATGTGATTATTAAAATGCCATTTATTCAAATTGTCCTAAACAGAAACCATCAGTTGTTCTAACATGCATGAAAATGCCATAAACAGATTCCTTGGATTTTTCTGATCAATTTTCATATATAAATTATTTTCATCTGAGCTACGGTTGATTTTATATGATTTTTAGAAGTTTTGGCTATTTTCTGAAATAAATAAATCATTTAGATTTATATAAAATTTCAGAAAAGGCTTTATTGATCAGCATGACGTCTGTGTGATGTCAGCAATTCAATAGGGGCTGTTCGGGTCAAACCTGACCAGTGGGGCCCACTGGTCAGTGACCCACTAGCTAACAGAGTTAGTTAGTTTTTAAACTAACACTAATTAAACTGCTGGTGGGGCCTGGGCCCACATGTCAGTCTCTCGGGCCTAACTAAGTTTAGTTTTTAAAACTAAACTAATTTGACAGGGGTTGGCCCCACGTGTCAGTGACTCACTAACTAACCTAATAGTTAAGCTAAACCAGGTTAATTAACAGGGCGGGACCCCACATGTCATAGACCCAGGGGGGGTCAAACCTCGGGTCAAAGAGGCCAAACCCACCGGTTAAAAGGTCAAAAGCATCGGCGGCTAGCCGCCGGCGAGGCCGATCGTAGCGGAGGCCGTCGGAAAATCGCCTCCGGTGACCAAAAGAGCGGCGGAGGGGCTTGGCGTGATGCTGGTCCTCGTCCGCATCCAACAGAGCCATCAGCTCGCGTCGGGGAGGACCAGAACGACGGCGGCTAGGGGAAGTGCGGTGGCCGGAGTTCGGGCGTCGACGGAGTCGATGCTGTGGTGCACGGGGGGACGAACGGCTGAGTGCTACAGCCTCCTGGTGATGTGCTGAACATGGTGACGCGCTCAAAAACGGGCAGAGGCAGCTGTGGCCAAGGCGGCGACATGATCGGCGGCGGTGAGCTCACGGGTCCGGTGGTGGAGCTAGCTAGGGGACGGGTTAGACTGCGGGGAGAGAGGGGAAAGACGCAGGTGCTCATGGCGCGTGCAGGGGGCGTCGAAACGGGCTCAGGGAGGCGCCGGACGTAGCGAATCGACCGCGAGGTCGACGGCGGCCGTAGGTTGAAGAAGACGAAGACGGCGGCGTTTCGGGGCTTCCGGCGTCGCGTATGTACTTAGGGAGGGCGTAGAAGACGGAGGCGGAACTACTAGGAACTTTGCGGGGGCGTGGGGAGGGCTGTGTCCGCGGTGGTGCTCGCCGGCCCGGCCGCGACGGCTTCGGCCATGGTGGGAGGGGACGAGGGAGAGAGCAGAGGAGGGGAGAGGAGTGTCCAGGGGGTTCCAGGGGTGCGTGGCGCTCGTCCAGGGCGTCGGGGAGGAAGCAGGCAGGGAGGAGGTGGCCGGCGCGTGGCTGCGGGCTACGGGCACACGCCCTCCTGCCTACTGGTTGAAGACGGTGGAGCAGCTGGGCTGCCTTCTGGGCCGGGCTAGCAGCAGTGTTGGGCCGCAGCAGGTGGGCTGCACATGTAAGCCTTCTCCTATCTAGTTCTGTTTCTGTTTTCTATTTTGTTTCTGTTATTCTATTTTGTTATTTTGTTCAGGGCTTTATTAAAAATACTTAGGCACTTTCAAAAATCACCAAACTGCTCATGCCCACTGTTTAGCATATAACCAACATGGAACATTTCAGTTTGGGATTATTTGAGCATTTAAAATAATATATAAAATTTAAATGCCCAAATGCAAATAAGATATGATTTAATTCAACAATCCAGAATGGTCCTAGAAATATGTGCAACATTTTTGGCAGAGGTTTTTAATCCATCCAAAAATGATGAACTTTTCCAAAGAGCATTTTGGGTTCATTGAAAAGATTTGAATTTTGAACCTAGTTGGTTTCATCTGGTGCTAGGGTTTAGTCATCCCCATTTCAGTTTAAGAGAAATTTAAACATGATGCAACACAAGACTAACTGGACCAAAGCAGACCAGAACTGGGGATGTGACATCTAGACCAAGGATAAGGCCACCCTTATCCAGGATTTGGAAGAGACATTTGCCAACTTGCAAAAAATCAATTTGAAGCTCAATCCAGGGAAGTGTGTGTTTGGTGTTCCCTCAGGTAAGCTACTTGGTTTCTTCGTGTCCTATTAGGGGATCGAAGCCAATCCCGACAAGATCAGAGCCATCGAGCAGATCCAAGCACCAAGGACAGTTAAGGATGTGAGGTGCCTAACACGATGCATTTCCGTGCTAAGAAGATTCATCTCCAGGTCTGCCCAGCATGCTCTGCCATTCTTTAAAATTTTGAAGAAGGCAGGGCCTATGAAGTGGAGCCTGGAAGAGGATGCAACCCTGCAAGAGCTGAAAGCCTGCCTTTCCTCTATGCCCACTTTGGTTACTCTCAAACCCCAAGATTCGTTGTTACTATACTTAGCGGCAACCAACCAAGAGATCAGTGCAGCCTTGGTAGCACAACGAGAGGTGGAAGATACAGAGAGCAAGCACAACACCACTGAGTCAGAAGAGAATCGGGATAGCTATGAGCACGGCAACGAGAGCAACCCCAAGTTCGCGACAAGGAATAAAGTGGTGCAGCGCCCAGTGTACTTCCTCAGCTCCTTTTTGCAGGGGGCTAGGTCTCGTTATGGCCTCAAGGAAACTGCGTCACTACTTCCAAGCCCATGAGATCACGGTTGTCACTCGTTTCCCATTGGAAAGGATACTCTGAAATCCTGAGGCTACTGGCAGAATACTTGAGTGGGATTTTGAGTTATCCAGCTTTGGATTGAAATATGAGAGCACGTCTACTGTTCAGAGCATGACATTGGCAGAGTTTATTGCAGAATGGACGCCAAACCCAGATGAGGAAATGACAGAGATAGTTATCCTCGGCAAGGAATCACCCCGATAATAGATTATTTATTTTGATGGTGATTTTTTCCTGCAAGGTGCTGGAGCAGGCGTGCTTCTTGTTGCCCCCTCCGGTGAGCACTTGAATTACGTCGTCCGAATGCATTTTGCCCAGGAAGAAGTCACCAACAATATAGAAGAGTATGAAGGGATCCTTGCCGGGCTCAGGATTGCGGCAGAATTGGGAATTAAGAAATTGATAATTCGGGGAGATTCACAGCTTGTGGTGAGACAAGTCAACAAAGATTACCGAAGTCCATTGATGGAGGCATACGTTGAGGAATTGAGGAGATTCGAGGAGCACTACGACGGACTGCAAACAAAGCACATACCCCATGCAGAAAAGAGAATAGCTGATCACATGTCAAAGTGTGCTCCGCAAAAGCTTCGTGTGGAAACATGAACTTTTGTTATTCCTCACTCTTTGCCCTCTGTATCCCTAGCAACAATGGACCGGAAAAGGAGAAAGTTGGACTAAGATAAGCCTCTCCCGGCAGAGACATCCTCTTCTGGCAGAGACCCTGCCGGAAACAACTCCTCACAGCCTACCGGACAACCCCATCCAACCGGGCCAATGGACCACGTGAACGAGGCTGGTGCTCCCACAACAGAGGAGGTGTCGTTAATCCTCGTAGCTAAGCCATAGGCTCCAGCTTGGGCAAGGCACATTGTCCGCTTCCTCGAAACAGGAGAACTTCCCGATGACCAAGATGAAGCTGAAAAAGTAGCCCAGAGGGACAATATGTATCAGTTCGTCGATGACACTCTGTACATAAGGACGCCCAACTGTGTGATATTCAAGTGTGTTTGCTGGGAGGATGGAAACGAACTGTTGGCTGATATTCACAAAGGAATGTGTGGCTCTCACATTGGATCAAGGGTATTAGTTGGGAAAGCATTCCGGCAAGGATTATATTGGCCCACAGCCCTCCAAGATGTAGTTGAGCTTGTCAAGACATGTGAATCATGTAAGTTCCATTCCAAGAAAAAACACATGCCTGCCCAATCTCTTGAAACAATCCCTCGCTCATGGCCATTTTCGGTCTAGGGGCTCAATATCCTTAGCCCCTTCCTCCGAGCAATCGGGGGCTTTGAATTCTTGTTTGTTGCCATCGACAAGCCTGGCCGGAGGTGATTGCCATGAGAAAGGTGATTGCTCAGTCAGCTATCAAGTTCTTGAAAGATTGGTGTGTTTATTTGGAGTTCCGGCAATGATCATCAGTAACAACGACACCCAGTTGACGAGCCATGCCTTCAGGCAATATGTTCATACAATCGGATGCAAGTTCTCATTTGCTTCCATGGCACACCCCCAGAGCAATGGACAAGCTGAGAGGGTGAACACTAAAGTGCTTCATGGACTCAAGACAAGACCTTTCGATAAGCTGTAGAAGCATGGTAAGCGGTGGATTGAGGAGCTGCCGGTAGTTCTGTGGTCCCTTAGATAGACACCAAACCTGGCTAACGGGCAGACTCCCTTCTCCCTGGTCTATGGGGTAGAAGCATTTATCCCCATGGAACTCATTTACGAGTCTCCTCGAGTGCTTGCCTACAATGAAGTAGTGCAAGTTGAGCACCGGCGTGACGACACTGTGCTACTCGAAGAGAACCGCCTCCGGGCCGCTACGCGTGCTGCACGCTACCAGCAAGCCCTTCGTCGCTATCACAGCAGCAAGGTTCGTGCCCGATGTTTTGAGGAAGGTGACCTTGTCCGTAGGCGCGTTCAGTCTACCAAGGATACAAACAAGTTGTCACCGAAGTGCGAAGGCCCTTACCATGTGGTACGAGTCACCAGACCTGGCGCAGTCCGTCTGGAGACCGGAGATGGCACTCAGTTGCAAAACTCATGGAATATCGCAAGTACTACTGATGTCTACACACGCTTCTACTCTTGTAGACTATGTTGGGCCTCCAAGCGCAGAGGTTTGTAGGACAGCAGCAATTTCCCTCAAGTGGATGACCTAAGGTTTATCGAACTCAGGGAAGTAGAGGTTGAAGATGGTCTCTCGCAAGCAACCCTGCAACTAAGATACAAGAAGTCCCTTGTGTCCCCAACACACCTAATACACTTGTTAGATGTATAGGTGCACTAGTTCGGCGAAGAGATGTTAAATGGCAAGTGATATGGATGGCAAAACAAAGTAATATAAATCTGTAATAAAAAGTGCAGCAAGCAGACAAGTGGTAAACGTGAGCACAAATGGTATTGCAATGGTGGAAACAAGGCCTAGGGATCATACTTTCACTAGTGGCAACTCCCAACAACATTAACATAATCGAATCACATGATATTTCCCATAAAACATGCAATGGAGACGCATCCGGAGGTCATTCCTTCGTGGTCAAGAGAGGACGAGAATTATGTAGGGCTACAAAAGCACACCTCAAAGTTCGTAGTTCTCAATCTAAGGATTTCCCAATGTCACCGTGGCCATCCAAAGAGAGTCTCACAATCACCACAACATATCTAAAGGATAGTCAAAGACAAGCACTAAGAGACTCTCAATCTTCAATCAACACACAAGAGAGGAAATCACTAATGAAAATATTTTTCTAATCCATGTCCAATAGACCGCTGTCACCTTGGTCTCGGGGATTATACTAGATAAAGACAAGTGAGTACATCAATCCAATACATAGAGGAAGGGGAAACATCATGGGATCACCCTAGATTAACATAGCCTATGATCACAACGAAGATCACATCATGGGAGAGAGAGATAACCACATAGCTACACGTACGAGCCCTCGGCCCCGTAGAAGACTACTCACGCATGGACATGGTGAGGAGGAGGTTGATGATGGTGTTGATGGAGAGGTGCAGCCCCGCGAGGAGGAGCTGGCCGGCGGCAGCCACGCAGGCGGCGGCGGCGGCCCTTGGGGGCGCGGTGGCGTCGGCGGCTCTAGGGGGCAGCGGCTCCTTGGCCCCCCTTCTTCCTTGTGGATGGTGCTGTACTGGTGCTGGTCCTCCCCTCCAAGACGGCGGCTTGGGAGGAGGAAAATTCGTGGTCCTTGGTGACCTAGGTTTTCTCTCTTTATATAGACTCTCGGATTCCCGTCATCAGATTTTGGGCCTCGGTAAAACGGGCTTTACTCGGCCGTCCGGACTCCGATTTGGACGAATTTTATATCCAGAAGCATCGCCTCGAAATTCCCCGCAACTTTCGCAACTAGACCTTTTCCGTTTGACGTCGTTTTCGGGCTGGAACGTGACCATCTTTAAAAAACGTTCTCAGACAGATTTCAGGAAAGTCAGAGTCCTACTCCAATACGACTCCTTTTGCGTTTTTGTCAATTTCCAAGTAATTCCTACACAATAAAGTGTAAAACAAGAACATTGTGCACTTTTGCAACCATTAGTAGGTTAGTCCAAATATGATCAAAAGTGTATGGAAGTGCATAAATATCATAGCAATATCACACAAAAAAGACATGGAGAAAGCAGAAATTATAGATACGTTTTGGACGTATCAACATCCCCAAGCTTAATTCCTGCTCGTCCTCGAGTAGGTAAATGATAACAAGCATAATTTCTGTGGTGACATGCTATTAACCATATAAGAACTTTTCACAGTCACATGACAAAAGCTTACTGAGACAATGAATCTGTAGTAATTAAGTTGCCTCATGAGAAAATCACAAAGAACTGAAAGTTTTACAATATGATACTGAAACATCAAATAGATTTGTAGTGAACATGATGTGCAAATATGATAAAGTGATACCTCGCTTGCCCCCTTTAGTGAAGCAAAACATAAATGCAGGGGCACCTCCAAGGTTTAAGTGACGACTAGATACAATGATTTCAGAATAAACGATATCATAATCATGCAAAAGAAAATGGTACTTTGGGACAATGCACATTACACTCAGAATAACAATCATGCTCTCAATAGTTGGTGCTTTAAAGAAGGTGGAGACTCTCGAACCGTGGCTTTTGTTGGCAAGGTTGAAAACCCGTGGTCGGAAACAAAGACAAAACATGTACCAGAGCTCTTGGTTTTAAAAACAGAGGTAATAATTATTTTTTTAGAATATGCATGTTTCGTCAACGAATGCTAGCAGATAACTCAATCGCTTCTTGAGCTCGACAAGTTTCGAGGAACGGCTCCGAATGAGGACGATCACATCCTCTTAATCTCCTTTGTTTATCACTGCCAAAGTTTTCTGATTTCTCATGAACAAAGCGTGAAGGAGGGTTTGTTTGTTGTATTATTTTTTAATGAGCCGGGCGCACTCTATGCCAGTTCCTTCTCGTATTATGGGTTTGCACATTAGACATGCAATCCCGGGGTGAAGCTTGTCCAACTTAAAAAGATCATGAATTAACTACTACTTCCTCATGAACTAAAACAGAGGCACAAAATAGGAATGCCTTTTTTTTTGAATAATTTCGAGATGGTACATGAAAGTCTTCGTTAGGAATGGCAGGTAAATACCATGTATAGGAAGGTATGGTGGACTCATATGGCATAACTGGTTTAAAGGATTTTGGATGCACAAGCAGTCAGTCCGCTTAGTACAGGTGGAGGTTAGCAAAAGACTGGGAGCGACCAACTAAAAGAGCAATGATGGTCATAATCATGCAGAGCGACAAAGCAACATTGAATCAGGCATGGAAGTTATATCGCTACTCAGAAATTAAAGATCATCAAGGCTTGACAGACTTTCTTTACAGTCTTAAATATGCGTGAGCATACGCCAAGTCAATCAAAATAAATTCTTGAAGGAAGATATCACTAAACCATACCACATCATAGGCAAACAAATCATGTTGGTACTCCAATAACACATTGAGAACCCCCCAGCTATTTGAGACTAACCATAAGAAAACATGAACTACTAAGCACCATTATGCACATAGCATTTTTATCATAGACATATAGACCAGTGCAACAGAAGCCAACTCTCTTAACAAGATAAGCATGATAAATAAAGAGAGTTCCAGCGACCAACTAAACAAAAGCTCTTTAAAAAGATAAGCATGAAAACTAAGAGCTAGACATGATAGTAGCTATTGAAAGACAAAGAACACACACAGCAAGGATAGACATGAAAATTCTATGTTATGTTCTTGGTTGAAGTGGAGCGTGTTTCTCTCCCACACAAAGAAGGTTGAGTTCCAACTCGTTATGAAAAGCAAGCAAAGCTAAAGAAAACTAAAAAGGAAACTAAAAGCAAGATGCTCCAAGCATAGCACATAACACATGAAGTGATAAAAATATAGTGGAACGAAAGACGAACTGATAATGTTGATGGAGAAGGGGATGCACGGGGGCATCCCCAAGCTTAGACGCTTGAGTCTTCTTGAATATTTCTTGGGGGTGCATGGGGGCATCCCCAAGCTTGAGCGTTTGACACTCCTGAATCTTTTTATCATCTTCCCTCGCACACTTGAAAACTCCCTTCATACATAACTCATCATAATCTGATTAGCGAGGTTAGTACCCTTAATAAAATAATTTTTCCTTGATGGAAATAAGGATATTCTTGAAGGTCTACTGTTTCTCAAGATTGCCAAAAGGTTTTTGCAAAGAAAAAGCAAGCTCAAGGTTTGCAAATTGAAGGAAACGCAAAACAGGACAGAATCTGTGAAAAACAGACCAGCAGGTAGTAAATAATTTTTTCGGGGCACTTCTGCAACTCAAATCAAAAAACTCAGAACAGACACCCAAAAAACAATTGCATAAAGCACGCTGTCGAAAAAATTCAGACCAAAAAGATGATCTGGTGATTTTATACGAATTTTTCTATCCAAGGACAGAATCTGTTTCCTGGACAGCACGTCACAACTTTTGAACTTTCTTGCAATCGGAGGCTAAACTTGGCACAAAGCTGAAAAATAAAGATACAATGATGTTGCTACAGTAGTAACAAACATCAAGACCACTAAAAACTGAAAGAACAAACTGAAAGCAAAGATAACAAGGGTTGTCTCCCTAGAGCTCTTTCTTTATAGCCATAAAGATAGGCTTAAGACTTTAATGATGCTCTCGTAGGAATAAGAGTTGAAGAACAAAAGAGAGCATCAATAAGCAAATACCAAATACATTTAAGCCTAACATGCTTCCTATGCATAGGAATATTGCAATGGAATAATTCATTGAAGCACAAAGCAATAAGCATAGGAAGACAAAACAAGTGCAGCTTCAAAACCTTCAACATAAAGAGAGGGAACTTAATATTATTGAAATATCAATAAGCATATGTTCCCTTCTCATAATAATTTTCAGTGGGATCACGAATAAACTCAACAATATAAGCATCACATAAAGCATTGTTACCATGATCCACATGCAAAAAGGTACTCTTACCCTCCACATAAGCATCTTTGGGGAGCCCATGGTTAGGACTTTTTAGCATTAACGTTTTCAGTCTCCCCCAAGCTTGAGCTACGCTCTCTCCGTCACGAGACCTAAAGTTATAGATATAGTTCCTGTCTCGATGAATTTCATAAAGAGGATAAAACTTAGTATAAAAGAGAGACATAAGCTCTTGCCAATCAAGCAAGTGCGATTTATCGAGAAGCTTATACCAATCTAAAGATTTATCTATAAGTGATACGGCGAACAATTTCCTCATGACAAACTCCTTTGATACACCTGCAAGCATTGTGACAGATATAGCAAGTGTTCACCGGGATGTCTGTCTCCTGCATAACGATTAGCCAAAACATAATCGATAATACCAGCTGGTATTTTATAGGGCACAATTTCAGTAGGGGGGGGGGAGCAACCACCACAGGTGTGGGGCGTCTTCCCACACGCAACGAACTAAGAATGCGGTTTTCCATAAACATAACTAGTGAAATAAAAACAAGAAACAAAAAGATTTAATTGCAAGATCTAAAGATATACCTTCAAGCACTCACTTCCCCGGCAACGGCGCCAGAAATAGCTTGATGTCTACACATGCTTCTACTCTTGTAGACTATGTTGGGCCTCCAAGCGCAGAGGTTTGTAGGACAGCATCAATTTCCCTCAAGTGGATGACCTAAGGTTTATCGAACTCAGGGAAGTAGAGGTTGAAGATGGTCTCTATCAAGCAACCCTGCAACTAAGATACAAGAAGTATCTTTTGTCCCCAACACACCTAATACACTTGTTAGATGTATAGGTGCACTAGTTCCGGCGAAGAGATGTTAAATGGCAAGTGATATGGATGGCAAAACAAAGTAATATAAATCAGTAATAAAAAGTGCAGCAAGGAAACAAGTGGTAAACGTGAGCACAAATGGTATTGCAATGGTGAAAACAAGGCCTAGGGATCATACTTTCACTAGTGGCAACTCCCAACAACATTAACATAATCGAATCACATGATATTTCCCATAAAACATGCAATGGAGACGCACCCGGAGGTCATTCCTTCGTGGTCAAGAGAGGATGAGAATTATGTAGGGCTACAAAAGCACACCTCAAAGTTCGTAGTTCTCAATCTAAGGATTTCCCAATGTCACCGCGGCCATCCAAAGAGAGTCCCACAATCGCCACAACATATCTAAAGGATAGTCAAAGACAAGCACCAAGAGACTCTCAATCTTCAATCAACACACAAGAGAGGAAATCACTAATGAAAATATTTTTCTAATCCATGTCCAATAGACCGCTGTCACCTTGGTCTCGGGGATTATACTAGATAAAGACAAGTTAGTACATCAATACAATACATAGAGGAAGGGGAAACATCATGGGATCACCCTAGATTAACATAGCCTATGATCACAACGAAGATCACATCATGGGAGAGAGAGATAACCACATAGCTACACGTACGAGCCCTCGGCCCCGGAGAAGACTACTCACGCATGGACATGGTGAGGAGGAGGTTGATGATGGTGTTGATGGAGAGGTGCAGCCCCGCGAGGAGGAGATGGCCGGCGGCAGCCATGCAGGCGGCGGCGGCGGCCCTTGGGGGCGCGGCGGCGGCGGCCATAGGGGGCGGCGGCGGCCCTAGGGGGTAGCGGCTCCTTGGCCCCCCTTCTTCCTTGTGGATGGTGCTGCAATGGTGCTGGTCCTCCCTTCCAAGACGGCGGCTTGGGAGGAGGAAAATTCATGGTCCTTGGTGACCTAGGTTTCCTCTCTTTATATAGACTTTCAGATTCCCGTCATCAGATTTTGGGCCTCGGTAAAACGTGCTTTACTCGGCCGTCCGGACTCCGATTTGGACGAATTTTATATTCAACAACATCGCCTCGAAATTCCCCACAACTTTCGCAACTAGACTTTTTCCGTTTGACGTCGTCTTCGGGCTGGAACGTGACCATCTTTAAAAAACGTTCTCACACAGATTTCAGGAAAGTCAGAGTCCTACTCCAATACGACTCCTTTTGCGTTTTTGTCAATTTCCAAGTAATTCCTACACAATAAAGTGTAAAACAAGAACATTGTGCACTTTTGCAACCATTAGTAGGTTAGTCCAAATATGATCAAAAGTGTATGGAAGTGCATAAATATCATAGCCATATCAAACAAAAAAGGCATGGAGCAAGCAGAAATTATAGATACGTTTTGGACGTATCAACTACTCGTAAGGCGTGGCTGTCGAGCCAAGCCTGGCAGCCACCCATCCGTATAAGCTTTCCCTCAGCTGCATGTAACCCCTTGTACGGAGTTGGGGCGATGACCCAGTGCAAGAGAAAATAAATAAGCTCTATAGGGGGGGCCCTAACTAAGATTGCATGCATGCACCATCACACCAAGATCACTAAATAAGCATTTCATGAGCATTCTCATCTACATGAAGTTGCAGGTTTCCAACGTGGACTTGGTTTCGACAAGGAGTTGAGAAGATTGCTCGGCACCACAATCCCCAGCAATCAAAATATATAATTTAAATTCTTGCCCTTTAGTGTTATTTAAACTATAACTTGTGCATGAGAAAACCCAGCCACACTCTCTTGAAACTTAGGTGCTCCCATCCCAGACTCGAATGTTGCTTCGAGGGAGATGGTTGTTGTGGCCTTTGGTGAAAGGGAGTTGGTGGGGGCTGGCCCCTCTGTCTGTTCCCGGGCAGAGGCTGTTCTCTAGCAGACAAAGAGGGTGCTGGCAAGGTAGCTTGCCTGGAAAACTCGTTTTATTAAAATAAAGAGGCATCGCACCTCTGCATGGACGTCCACATGCACCGGTTCCTGACAAGGTCTATATTTTTCATGCATATGCTGGTACAAGTACAAGTATTATAGAACACAAAGATGGACTAGAGGGATTACATTATTTGAAATAAAATTTGTCATTTGCCTACAAGTTTAAGTTTGATAAAAGATAGGTGCCCTGTGATGCCTTTGCTCCTGTCCATCTCCTACAAGACAAGGTCGAAGAGGCTGGAGAGGGGGGCTGCTAGGACCGGACGCCTCCCCAGGATTAGGATGGCGCCGTACCACGGCTAGGAAGAAGGAACCAGAGGGCAGGGATGGATGGTGGCGCTGTCGAAAGCTCCAAGTAGGAGCTGCGGAGTCAACGGCAGACACGATACATCGGAATGGTCGCACCCCTTCTTGACAAGTTGTGGGTTGCCACAACCATTAGCGTCACCATCATCTGAAGCCCCTTTTGTGGCAAGGGGTTCGGATACCATGCTCTCCGAGCAATTCACCAGAGAGCATGGTCGTCCCTAGAATCTCTAGTGTTACAAGACATTGTATGTCCCAGAGATGCATGCGAAGCAAATAGCTCACCCACACAGCGAGTGGGCGGCACACGGGAAGACTAATGCCCTACTTCTTGCATGATTGTTTTTGATGAATATAGTGTTACAAGAGTTGATCTACCTCGAGGTCGTAATGACTAAACCCTAGAAGTCTTTCCTATGATGTCGTGATTCTGTCTCTAAGGACTAAACTCTCCGGTTTATATATGCACCGGAGAGACCTAGGGTTGTACATGACCATCTTCTAGAGGAAGGAAATATTACACTGGGACTCTAAACTTGTCATTCTACACATATAGGAGTCCTATCTTGATATGCGGGATAATCTTGAATGATAATCTTCGCGGCCCACCAGTCTGGCCGATAACGAGTAATCTTGCCACCCGAGGACCCCTTAATCCAGGACTCCCTCAGTAGCCCCTGAACCAGTCTTCGATGACGATGAGTCCGGCTCGTGTATCGTCTTTGGCATTGCAAGGTGGGTTCCTCCTTCCGGAAGTAATGAAGTTTTGTTTCCTGCAAAAAGGAACTATGTCCGGCTCTGCATGATTAGTACAACCCTTAGCCTCGAAGGCAATGTGTCGAAAAACGGACACTGTGTCTTTACTGACAACTTTTCAGCAAAGTGTCATGTTTGACCCTTTAATATTTCGAACCATTTTCTTGGCTCTGGTTTCACGTTTCGAGGTATAGCCCCATTTGCACATCTTGTCAAAGCAGAGATCGTGCCCGCTTATTGCGGGATCCTCATCAATATGACATAGGTAACCCAACCGTGCCTTACGCACGATCACATCGAGAACCGGCGAGTTTTATGACTGGATTGGGGGATGTTTGGTATTTACCATCTATAAAAGGACACATATCCTTCCCCTTTCACCTCACGCTCTCCTCAAGCCATAGCTTCCCAATCTCTCTAGCTCCAGTGCCCATAGCTCCAGCGCCCGTAGCTCTCAACTCCACCACCATTGCCTCCTTCTCCACCAATGGATAGATCCATCTCCAAGGGCAAGTGGGAGGCTTCAATGGTAATGGAGAAGACTATGAAGAATGTTCGGAGCGCGGGCTATCTTGCGGATGACATAGCGCACCGGATTCCTGATAGGAATGAGGTAATCCCCGTCCCTGAGCCGGGTGAGAGGGTGGTATTCATCATTCAATTTATTCGGGGGCTTTGGTTTCTGCTACACCCATTTGTCCGGGGCCTCCTATTCTTCTACGGGTTGGATTTCCATGATCTAGCCCCGATGTCTATCCTCCACATGTTGGCTTTTATAGTTGTATGTGAGGCTTTCCTCCACGTCCCTCCACACTTCGGCTTATGGGTCAAGACCTTCAATCTGAAGCAGAAGGTGGTCATCGGGGAGCACACGGACTGCGGGGAAGCTATGGTGAGCAAGCTCCCGAACGCGCCCGAATTCAGATCCAGACCCCGGGAGTGGCTCACCTCATGGACCACAAAGGTCATTGAATGGGGTCCTCATACGAAGGTGAAGACTCTCCAAAACCGCATCTCCAACAAGGTGGCGATGGTCACCCACCTCACTGACGTGATACAGGTGATGCTCTTCCGCCGCAATCTTCCCTATCAATTTCGGGCCTCCCACCTATGGGAGTTCAATCCAGAGGGATCACGGACCTTGAAGCGCTTTTTCGGCACCACGCACGAAGATATCTAGAAGCATATCTTCAAGGGCAAGAAGGAGTGGCCTAAGGAGACCGAGTATAAGGGCTATAACAGCGTGGCCTCGTCCTTTGAGGTAAACACAATTCTGCCAAATACGTACCCTGTCCATATTTCAATTATAACAGGAGTTAGAACTTTTATGTTCCATTCAGGCTTGTATGAAGAAAGCGGAGCGGATCAACTATCCGGCTACGTTGCCCAAAAACCCAGCCATGCCCCAACTGACGACAATGTTGGTTCCGGCACCGTATAAGGCGCCGGAGAAGAAGGCCAAGAAGAAGGGCAAGGAGGTCAAGAGCGACCCCCGCCCTAAGGGTCCTGTGGACACAGTGTCCGAAGAGACCAACGCCCACTCCTCCCACGATGAAGAAGAAGAGGAGGAGGAGGAAGAGGAAGAGAGCGACTCCCCCATCAATGCAAGGGGCAAGAAGAGGGTGGCTCCCGTAGATGCGGGTAAGGGGGTGCCCAGGAAGAAATTGTACATCCCGGACAGCTCGGGGTCAACATCCTAGCACAGTTTCTGAATACATCCCAGGATCAAGCCCCTGGCCAAATCGTAAGTATTTGGATTTTGCGTTGTTGTGTTCTATTTAATCATCTACCATTGTCTAAGCAACTATATTCGTTTATTTTGCATCCCTTCCCGCACATTCCGTGAGGCTTCAATGTCATCACGGAACTCTCTGCCAGCTGAGATGGTGTACAGCGACACGCTGCTGGGGCTCAATCTACCATCCTAGGGGATACTGAAGTGTCCTCCTTGCGGCTGTCCCCTGCATGAGCAGGTGGGAGCCGGGCGGACGAGAAGGTGCCTAACGCCAAAACCTCAGCCTCCGTCAACCATGTGGGAGCAATCCCTATGGCGACAGACGGCGGGGAGCCCGAGCAATCCAGGATCCCATTGAACACTATTCAGGAGGCCAGTACGGCTCTGGAATGGGGAAGCCAGCCCCCTACGATAGGGGGAGGAGTGTCATCTCTGGCAGCATCCTCCACTAATCCGGCGCCGAATACGCTGGAGGAAGCACTGCAAGGTGCTTCCATCGTGGCGGAACACCGTACCCTGATGGTTGTGGTGATGGGAAAGATTCAGTCCGTCAAGAACGGACTGAATGATGCCTTCAATAGCCTACTGAGAGGCTTCGAGGTATGCGATGTAATATTCTTTAAAGAACTTCGTCTTTTATTTCTATATGGGAACAAACCTGTATGCGGATAGTAGCCCCTAATACTTTGTTTGATTAAGAAAAGAATCGGACATATGATACATAAAGTGTCAGCTAAGACTGTGTTTATTTTTTGAATAGGCTTCCCTGGTGGCGGCATCTTCCCATGCTACAGAGGTTTCCGAGCTCAATCGGAAGCTTTAACTAGCTGGTGAGGAGCTCGACCACGTCAACAAGTAGTTTGATGAAATGCAAGGTACGCGGATTTCCAAATAATTATTATATCAAAAGATAATGTGTTTTGATTGTAAGAGTACGAACTCATTATTCTATGTGACTATGTCATAGTTGGCGGTGCCGAGGTCGAGACCCTAAAGGGCGCACTTTTAGAGGCCAAGATAAACCAGGCGGCCGCTGACAAAGCGGCTGCAGATCTGGAGGCCGAACATGCCTCCTACTAGAGACATGAGTCTCGGGTGTCCGAAGTCGAAAAAGAACTGTGAGACGCTATTGGCAAGTGCAAGGAGCTGGAGAAGAAGACTTCGGATCAAGCATCTGAACTCAACAAGGGTGTCAATGTTGCCAAGGAGGCATGGATCGAGTCACGCAACGCGCACAAGGAGATCAAACAGGCGCGACAGATAGCGGCTGGTAAGGCCTTTCTTCTGCAGAGTATCTTTGGAGGTTAGAGGTATCTTGCGCTGACGCGATTATGGAGTTCTCCACGCGCGTTTGCGGATCTCCCGAAGAGTATCGCCGACGCTGCCCAATTCTGAACGACCATTTGAAGCAGCTGGTCGAGCGGCCCAACATGGAGGGTACATCCATGAAGGACTTGATAGTACGGCTATGGCCCGCTGAGCCAATCCTGAGTAGCTACTTCGGATTGGTGAGGCGGCTTGTCGATGCGAGGCCACAATTCGATGCTATGAAGCGCTCGGCCTGTATAGAAGGTGCACGAATGGCCTTTTGCCCGCGTCAATATGTATTGGGCAAAGATGAAGGCCGATGAAGTGGAAACTGCTGGCCCGCCGGAGGGCAAGGATCATCGGAGGCCGGAAAGGTACTTCGATGATGTCCTAGCAGGATCCCTGCATTGCAGAGGGCCAGTGCTCATAGGACATAGTCTTTGAGTAATTGTATTCGGATTGTAAAGACTATGCTTATGACCGATGTCTATATAATTTTGCGCTTTATGTTTCAAGCGACACTCCCTCCTATGCCGCCATTTTATAATATCTGAAAGTTTCCAGTCGTCGGCTTCGGCCCCCATGTAGATACTATAGGGGTGTTCGGTGTTGCGCATGATCACTCTTGATCCAACGTCTTGGTCCGTAAATGAGGTGTCTGCAGAGCGAACCAGGCAATCAGACTAAGCGGCTTTATTGCTTTCACTTAGCCATAGGAGCTTGACTTGTGGGTCTAAGTACTATGCGATGGTGCGTGTGCGGCTATCTGGATTATGGTGCCCACTTTACACGGCTACGCGAAGAACAGCCCCTCATATAACACGGGGTAGATCGCTAACGATCGTTGTATAACACTAAGTCGCCCAATAGTAGACCAGCTCTCGCTTATCATGATAGTCAGTTTTCGGCTTTCTCTACGGAGGAATTTTACTCGAGGAACCAAAAATACAATTGCAGTAATTCTCCCTTTACGACCTTAGCCGAACAATGTGGAACATAAGGTGGTAAGCATAAGAGCCGGGCAACCAAACTATAGACCCAATACATAATTTGGAGTCGATGCATATAATACAATATCAGGGACGCTGAACATTTCCCTATAGGTGTTCGGACATGGAGGTGTGCCAGGCCAAATATAGCCCCTGGTATTAAGTCCAGATTTAAGACACATGTGGCAATCTGACGTAGGGAGGGAACACATGTGGTAATTAAACTAACTCTAAGCCAATTCGAACCAAACTGCTTCTTTTATATCCCGTTCAATACGGCGAACCGTGTGGTTATACATAATGCGAATAACATCCTGGGCAATTTAACCTGCCAAAAAGAAGAAAATCAACTAAAAAAGGGAATAGGTTTACATAGAGCCTGAATCTAACGAAAAAATGAATTTCTATGGGGGGGCCTGCTACACGTCTGCGTTGTTTTCTCCTTTGTAACATGTCCTTGAAGAGTGGAGTTATGATGGACGCCTGCGAAAAAAGGAAGGGGTACTCTGGAAAAGAATGCTCGGCATAGCCATAGATAAGGTGGGTTCTTTTAATGAACCTTTTAAAGAAAATATATTTTAGAGTCCGAATAGGGTCAAGCCGAACTATGGCCTATTTTTAAGCAGTGTGCCCCCGGCGCCGCCCAAGGTATTTTAAGGGCATAATTGTCTATGCGAGGCACGCATGCTTCCACCTTCCAAGGCAATCGGTGAGGGCATAACTACTAATCGAGCTCGGTGTTGTGAGCTGCAACATTGTAGTGCAGGCCGGACACGTTTAACAGTGTCTCTAGTCTTGATAACCGATGAACTGTCTGGTTTGAATAAGCTGCTTTGAACCTCGACTACCAGGGCCACAGTGTCCTCCTCTGTACATAGGGAACACTCCATGTTTCCATTTACCGTGATTACACCACGTGGTCCAGGCATTTTGAGCTTCAAGTAAGAATATTGTGGGACTGCGTTAAAGCGGGCGAAGGTTGTTCTCCCGAGTAGTGCATGATAGCCACTACGGACTGGAGCGATGTCGATGATTAACTCCTCGCTTCAAAAATTGTATGGATAGCCGAATACTGCTTCCAATGTTAATGAGCCCGTGTAGCGGGCCTCTACGCTGGGTATCACTCCTTTAAAGGTAGTACTGCTAGGCTTAATCCTTGACGGGTCTATCCCCATCTTGCGGACAGTGTCTTGGTATATTAGGTTGAGACTGCTGCCGCTGTTCATAAGGAATCGAGTAAGAAGATATCCGTCAATTATAGGATCGAGTACTAGGGCCGCCGAACCTCCGTGACGGATACTGGTTGGGTGGTCCCTACGATCAAAGGTGATCGGAAGAGTCGACCATGGGTTTAACTTGGGGGCGACGGGCTCTACAGCGTCAACATCTCTTAATGCGCGCTTGCGCTCCATCTTGGGGACATGGGTGGCATAGAACATATTCACCGTTTTTACCTCAGGCGGAAATTTCTTCTTCCCCCAGTATTCTGTTGGCGAGGTCCGTCTTCATCCTCTCCTTGAGGTCCTTTCCCCTTGTGATCGGCATTTAATTTTTTGGCCTGCTGGAAAACCCATCAATTTCTGTTAGTGTTGTTTGCAGGTTTGTCAGGGGTGCCATGAATCTGGCAATGTCTCTCTTGTCCAAGCTGGATGGACTATCAATGTTGCCTTTGAACGACCCCTATATCGTGCAACATCGTGGCGTAGTACGGACGACATTTGTGTTCAGCGCTGACCCAAACATGATTGTATCCGGTCTGCTTGGCTTGATACCAATCGTCCCTTATGGGAGCAATTGATCTAGCCTGGATGGCTTTTTTATTCAGGTCCTGACGAAAATCGTACTTTTGGCCCTGAGCCGTAGTATCATTTCCTTTCCAATGGGGAGGTGCGGGCTGGTGTAAGGCATTGCTAGCCGCTTTGTCCCTTCCATGAGGTGGTTAGTCCGGTTGATCAGCCTGATCGTGTGCTACTTATCGAGCTTGCGTTCTATTTCCTTGAAGAGGAAAGGGAGACGCAGCACAGTAGCGTAAGTATTTCCCTCAGTTTTTGAGAACCAAGGTATCAATCCAATAGGAGACCACGCACGAGTCCCTCGCACCTGCACAAACAAATAAGAACTTAGCAGCCAACGCGATAAGGGGCTGTCAATCCCTTTATGGTCACTTACAAAAGTGAGATCTGATAAAGATGATAGTTTATATTTTTGGTATTTTTATTTATAAGAACAGAAAGTATAGGCGGAAAAAGTAAAGTAGATGTAGATTGATATGTTGAGAACAGACCCGGCGGGTAAACAAATTACTGTCGAGCAATTGATAGAAAAGCAAATAATTATGAGACTATCTAGGCATGATCATTGTATATAGGCATCACGTCTGAGGCAAGTAGACCGACTCCTGCCTGCATCTACTACTATTACTCCACACGTCGACCGCTATCCACCATGCATCTAGTGTATTGAGTTCATAAGAACAGAGTAATGCCTTAAGCAAGCTGACATGATGTAGAGGGATAAACTCAAGCAATATGATGTAAACCCCATCTTTTTATCTTCGATGCCAACAATACAATACGTGCGTTGCTGCCCCTACTGTCACTAGGAAAGGACAACGCAAGATTGAACCCAAAGCCAAGCAGTTCCCCCATTGCAAGAACTATAGATCTAGTAGGCCAAACCAAACCAATAATTCGAAGAGACATGCAAGGAAATTATGAGCACACATAAAGATTTCAGAAAAGAAACAAATATTTCTCATAGATAATCTTGATCATAAACTCACAATTCATCGGATCTCGACAAACACACCGCAAAAAGAGACTACATCGAATAGATCTCCTCGAAGACCGAGGAGAACTTTGTATTGAGATCTAAAGAGAGAGAAGAAGCAATCTAGATACTAGCTATGGACCCGAAGGTCTGTGGTAAACTACTCACAACTCATGGTGAGGGCGATGATGATGATGTAGAAGCACTCCATGATGGATCCCCCCTCTGGCGGAGCTCTGGAACAGGCTCCAAGATTGGATCTCGCGGGAACAGAAGGTTACGACGGTGGAACTAGGGTTTTCTCTTCTCCTCTGATGGTTTCCGGGTACGTAGGATTATATAGGAGGAAGGAGGACACCGGGGGCCTCACAAGGGACCCACAAGGTAGGGGGCACGCCCTGGGCAGGGGGCGCGCCCCCCACCCTCGTGGGTACCTCGTGGCCCCTACTACTTGGTTATCAAGTCTCTCGTGCGTGATTTTCTCCAAAAATATCTCTCCTGAAGGTTTCATTCCGTTTGGACTCCGTTTGATATCCCTTTTGTGTAAAACCTTAAAACATGCAAAAAACAGCAATCTGGACAGGGCCTTTGGGTTAGTAGGTTAGTCCCAAAAATGATATAAAAGTGTATGACAAAGCCCATTAAACATCCAAAGCATCATAAATAATAGCATGGAACAATCAAAAATTATAGATACATTGGAGACGTATCAAGCATCCCCAAGCTTAATTCTTGCTCTTCCTCGAGTTGGTAAATGATAAAAACAGAATTTTTGATGTGGAATGCTAACCAACATAGTTTTTTAATGTAATTCTCTTAATTGTGGCATGAATGTTCAGATCTGAAAGATTCAAGATAAAAGTCTATATTGACATGAGAAATAATAATACTTCAAGCATACTAAGAAAGCAATCATGTCTTCTCAAAATACTATGGCAAAAGAAAGTTATCCCTACAAAATCATATAGTCTGGCTATGCTCCCTCTTCATCACACAAAAAATTCATATCATGCACAACCCCGATTTCAGCCAAGCACTTGTTTTCATACTCTGTTCTTTCAAACCTTTCAACTTTCACGCAATACATGAGCGTGAGCCATGGACATAGCACTATGGGTGGAATAGAGAGGTGGTTGTGGAGAAGACAAAAAGAAGGGAGATGATATCACATCAACTAGGCATATCAACGAGCTATGGAGATGCCCATCAATCGATATCAATGTGAGTGAGTAAGAATTGCCATGCAACGGATGCACTAGAGCTAAATATGTATGAAAGGTCAACAAAAGAAACTAGTGGGTGTTCATCCAACTTGCTTCCTCACGAAGACCTAGGGCATTTGAGGAAGCCCATCGTTGGAATATACAAGCCAAGTTCTATAATGAAAATTCCCACTAGTATACGAAAGTGACTAAACATGAGACTCTCTATCATGAAGAACATGGTGCTACTTTGAAGCACAAGTGTGGGAAAAGATAGTAGCAATTGTCCCTTCTCTGTTTTCTCTCCTTTTTTTGGAGGGGCTTTCTCTCTCTTTTTTTTATTCGCCCCTCTCTATTTTTTTTGGGGCCATGTCCCTTTTTTATTGGCCTTTCCTCACATGGGACAATGCTCTAATAATGATGATCATCACACTTTTATTGAATTACAACTCAATAACTCGACACTAGAACAAGCATGACTCTAAATGAATGCCTCCGGTGGTGTACCAGGATGTGCAATGAATCAAGAGTAACAAGTATGAAAAATTATGCATTGTGGCTTTTCCAGAAATACGATGTCAACTACATGATCATGCATGGCAATATGACAATATGATGCGTGTCATAAAAACGGAATGGTGGAAAGTTGCATGGCAATATATCTCGGAATGGCTATGGAAATTCCATGATAGGTGGTATGGTGGCTGTATTGACGAATAATATGGTGGCTGTTTTGAGGAAGGATATATAGTGGGTGTATGGTACCGGCGAAAGTTGCGCAGTACAAGAGAGGCTAGCAATGGTGGAAGGGTGAGAGTGCGTATAATCCATGGACTCAACATTAGTCATAAGAACTCATATAATTATTGAAAAAATCTACGAGTCATCAAAACAAAGCAATCAACGCATGCTCCTAGGTGGGAGGTTGGTAGGAGTTAACCATCGCGCGCCCCCGGCCTCCACACAAAGGTTGACACTTTACAAATACCTCATGCTCTAACTTCATCACATAGCGGTTCACCATATGTGCATGCTACGGGAATCACTAACCTTAACACAAGTATTTATCAATTTCATAATAACTCCACTAGAATGACTATAATATCACTAACCTCATATCTCAAAACATTTATCAAGCATCCAACATCTCATCATATTCAATGCACTTAGTGTGAAAGTTTTTACTACATTGATATTGGATGTCTATCATGTAAAGACTAGTTTTATAGCCTAAACACAGTACCATGCTTTTTTAATAGACTCTCAAAATGATATAAGTGAAGCATGAGAGTTCAACAATTTCTTCAAAATATTGTCACCACCGTGCTCTAAATGATATAAGTGAAGCACTAGAGAAAAAACTATTCAACTCAAAATATATAACTGAAGCACATAGAGTGTCCTATCAATTCCTATGCCATATTTAACTCTCTCAAATAGGTGTGTCCCGCATGGATGATTGTGGCGAACCAACAAGCAAAGACTCAAATTATACAAGACGCTCGAAGCAAAACACATATCATGTTCTGAATAAAAATATAGCTCCAAGTATAGTTACCGATGGATGAAGACGAAAGAGGGGATGCCTTCCCGGGGCATCCCCAAGCTTAGGCTTTTAATTGTCCTTGAATTTTACTTGGGTTGCCTTGGGCATCCCCAAGCTTAGGCCCTTGCTACTCTTTGTTCCATATTCCATCAAATCAATACTCAAAACTTGAAAACTTCACAACACAAAACTTAGACAAAAATTCTCGTGAGCTCCGTTTTAGTATAAGAAAGCAGAACCACTACTCAAAGATACTGCAATGAATTAATTCTTTGTTTATATTGGTGTTAAACCTACTGTATTCCAACTTCTCTATGGTTCATACCTCCCAATATTACTCATGGATGCATTGAGATAAACAAACAACACACGAAAAACAGAATCTGTCAAAAACAGAACAATCTGTAGTAATCTGCTGGTTTCACATACTTCTGTAACCCCAAAAAATTCAAACTAAATTGGTAAACGCGAGGAATTTGTCTCTTAATCATTTGAAAAAAGAATCAACTAAATATCACGCTCTAGTAAAATCTGATGCCCATTCTAGCTAACGCTACCGATTCTGTTTTTAACAGCAAGATCATATAAACTTCACACAAGTCTTCCCAAAGGTTCTACTTGGCACAAATACTAAACAAAACAAAAAACCACATCCAAACAGAAGCTAGATGCAATATTTATTCCCTAACAACAGCAAAAACAAAAAAATACATAATTGGGTTGCCTCCCACCAACCTCTTTCTTTATAGCCATTAAGATAGGCTTGAGAATTCAATGATGCTCACATGAAAGATATGAATTGAAGCACAAAGAGAGCATCATAAAACATGTGACAAACACATCTAAGTCTAACATACTTCCTATGCATAGGCATCTTATAAGCAAAAAAATAGGAAGGCAAGCAAGATCTAGCATATGCAAGGAAGAAGCAAGAAACAATAACAATCTCAACATAACGAGAGGTAATTTAATTACATGAAGATTTATACAATCATATTTTCCTCTGTCATAATAATTGCATGTCGGATCATAAGTAAATTCAACAATATAGCTATCACAAAACATATTCTCGACACGATGCACATGCATGCGAAGTTGACACTCTTCCAAAATAGTGGGATTAACATTAGCTAAAGTCATGACCTCTCCAAACCCACTTTCAACATTATTGCAAACATTATTATCAATCTTACATTCATCATGGGGATTAAGTAAATTTTCAATATCATAAGAAGAATCACCCCAATCATGATCATTGCAACAAATAGTAATCATAGCAAAACTAGCATCCCCAAGCTTGAGGTTTTGCATATCATTAACACAATTGACATTAATATAATTTATAATAACATCATTGCAATTATGCTTTTCATCGAAGGAACTATCAAGTATGGGTGCAATAGCAACGATCCCATGTTTAACATAGGGAACTATAGCAAATTTATCTTCATAAATATTGGCATCATGGCCACAAGAATAGAAACATCATTTTCATCAAGGGATATTTCAATCAAATCATCGGAATCATAATTATCTATAGATTCATGCATATCATTATTTTCCTTCAAAGCAGCGGTCATTCCTTCGATAAATTCTTTGACGTTGGCATTATGCGCATAGTTTTGATAGCAATATTTAAGTATGTCAAAATTTTCAGATTCATAGAGAGTAATATCATACTTTTCAATCAAAGAAGCAACTTCATAAGCACCCTTCAAAGCAACGAATTCTTCAATTTGTTCGATATCATAGTAACTATAAACACCCTTTGCATAAGAAGATAAGATTTCATTATCATTAAACTCACATAGGTAGGGGAGGTGTTTTTCAGGGTTCTTAGAGCAACAAGTAAAATCACAAATTTCACAAAGATTCCCAGCATAACAAAGCAATCTGTTTATCTAAACCCATCAGAGTATCCCCTTTTCAGACAAACGGTGGCACACGAAATGAGCATGCTCATCTAAAGATTTCCCATCAACTAGGCTAGTTGGGGTTTCAGCACGAGAACATAAGGATCAAAGATGATCCAAGTAGAACACTTTAAGGTGGTCGATAACAATATATTTTTAGCAAGCAAAGATGCAAACATATAGAAGGCACATGGAGACACAAGCAAACAAGAAGCAAGCGAGCGATAAACACACGACAGAAGAAGGGCAAATAAAATGGCAAGGGTGAAGTGGGGGAGAGGAAAATGAGAGGCAAAAATGTAATGCGAAGGATAAGGGTTTGTGATAGGTACTTGGTATATGACTTTTGCATAAGCCTCCCCGGCAACGGCGCCAGAAATTCTTTTTGCTACTTCTCGAGCTTGCGTTGTATTCCCTCGAAGAGGAAAGGGAGATGCAGCACTTTAGCATAAGTATTTCCCTCAGTTTTTGAGAACCAATGTATCAAACCAGTAGGAGACCACGCGCGAGTCCCTCGCACCTGCACAAACAAATAAGAACTTCGCAGCCAATGCGATAAGGGGTTGTCAATCCCTTTACGGTCACTTACGAAAGTGAGATCTGATAGAGATGATAGTTTATATTTTTGGTATTTTTGTTTATAATAACAGAAAGTAAAAGCGGAAAAAGTAAAGTAGATGTAGATTGATATGTTGAGAATAGACCCGGGGGTCATAGTGTTCTCTAGTGGCTTCTCTCATGATAGCGATATTCTATGGCGCGTAAACAAATTACTCTCGAGGAATGGATAGAAAAGCAAATAATTACGAGACTATGTAGGCATGATCATTGTATATAGGCATCACGTCCGAGACAAGTACACCGACTCCTGCCTGCATCTACTATTATTACTCCACACGTCGACCGCTGTCCAGCATGCATCTAGTGTATTGAGTTCATAAGAACGGAGTAACGCCTTAACCAAGATGACATGATGTAGATGGATAAACTCAAGCAATATGATGTAAACCCCATCTTTTTAACCTCGATGGCAACAATACAATACATGCCTTGCTGCGCCTACTGTCACTGGGAAAGGACACCGCAAGATTGAACCCAAAGCCATGTACTTCTCCCATTGCAAGAACTATAGATCTAGTAGGCCAAACCAAACCAATAATTCGAAGAGACTTGCAAGGATATTACGAGCGCACATAAAGAGTTCAGAAAAGAAGCTAATATTTCTTGTAGATAATCTTGATCATAAACTCACAATTCATCGGATCTCGACAAACACACCGCAAAAAGGGATTACATCAAATAGAACACCTCGAAGACCGAGGAGAACTTTGTATTGAGCTCCTAATAGAGAGAAGATGCTATCTAGATACTAGCTATGGACTCGAAGGTCTGTGGTAAACTACTCACAACTCATGGAGAGGGCGATGATGATGATGATGTATAAGCACTCCGTGATGTAACCCCCCTCCGGCGGAGCTCCGGAACAGGCTCCAAGATGGGATCTCACGGGAACAGAAGGTTACGGCGGTGGAACTAGGGTTTTCTTTTCTCCTATGATGGTTTCAGGGTACGTAGACTTATATAGGAGGAACGAGGACATAGGGGGCCTCACGAGGGACCCACGAGGCAGGGGGTGCGCCCCCACCCTCGTGGGCACCTCGTGGCCCCTACTCTGTGGTTCTCAAGTCTACCGTGCGTGATTTTCTCCAAAAATATATTCCCCGAAAGTTTAATTCCGTTTGGACTCCGTTTGATATACCTTTTGTGTAAAACCCTAAAACAGGAAAAAAATAGCAATCTGGACTGGGCCTTTGGGCTAGTAGGTTAGTCCCAAAAATGATATAAAAGTGTATGATAAATCCCATTAAACATCCAAAACATCAGAAATAATAGCATGGAACAATCAAAAATTATAGATACGTTGCAGATGTATCATCGTGCCTCGACGGAATTGGTGCAAGGGCCTCATCGTCGAATTGGGGCAGCAATTTGCGTTCGGGATAGCTCTTTGTTTGGTGATGATGGCCGTATCTCTCTTCAGTGTCTAGAACTTCGTTACATCTATCATTGAGCGTATCCTGCTCGGCTTTAAGCCGCTGTTGCTGTTTTTTTAAGCTCCTTGCTATAGCAATAAGTTGTTGCTGAAAGTGTTTTTGTTCGAGGGGTTCCTCTGGGACTATTAATTCCTCGTCTAACAGGCTGACATCCTCTTCGGATACAGGTAGATAATTACTTTCTTCGGAATAATTGTGATCGGCGAGTTGTTCGGAACTGCATTGTCCATCCTCGTGCTCGTCCTCCTCCACTGCTGGCTCTACGGGGTCTTCGGCTTCATCCGGGTTTTCATTGTCTCCGATGCCAGGCGGGTTTTGACCTAGACCGGCTTCAACGTAGTGGTCCATCCTATCGAAGTCTTCGGACACGTAGTCTAATGTGTAGGTTAGGTCTTCGACCGTGGCTACCAAGTGGGTGGTGGGTGGGAAGAAAAATTTCCTGTCCTCCGCCCCAATTTTAACTAGGCATAGTTCGTTGGTGAATTCTCCGTAATGGCGAGAGATTGACGTACGTCCAGCGCCTCTTTTAAGAGCGTCAGCTAGATAGAAGTTTGGAGGTCTGCGGAGCCAGGCTCGGTGATGACTGATTGGTCGAGCCCGGAGAGTGCGGATCCTAAGAGTTTAGTGCTCGTAATTTGAGATGAGTCTGATTTTCCAGCAGAGGGGAGGATCCCTCCCAATTCTTTGTCTGTGAGCGGCTGAAATGCTGCTAAGTCTGGGGTTTACCCTCCTGTCTTCGGACAAACCGTTCTGCTCTGGATCTAGGGCCAGAGCCGTTGGAGGTGTCGACCCCTGGATGGGATCTAATGATAGATTTAAGACGTCTTCATCGTGTGGGCAGGGAGCAGTAGCCGTGGGTGTGAATCCGTCAAAGATCGGGTCTCCTCGCATGTCAGTAACATAATTCAAGCTTCCAAACCTGATTTGAAGACCAGGTGCGTAGCTATCAACCTGCTCGAGGTGGCCATCCGAGTTGGCGCATAGCACAAAGCCACCAAACACGAAAAGCTGTTCGAGGAGGTAAATCTCCCCGGGGGTGGCGCTGTCGTTCATGACGAAGCGAGACATTAATCCTTTTGTCGACGACACAGTGCAACTCTCAATGAAAGCACCAATCTCAATGTCAAAACCAGCGAATCTCGGGTAGGGTGTCCCGAACTGTGTGTCTGCGGATTGATGGTAACAGGGGACTGAGAACACGATGTTTACACAGGTTCGCACCCTCTCTATCGAGGTAATACCCTACTTCCTGCTTGATTGACTTGATGAATATAGGGTTACAAGAGTAGATTTATCTCAAGATCGTAATTACTAAACCCTAGAGTCTAGCCTATGATGTCATGATTCTGTCTCTATGGACTAAACCCTCCAGTTTATATATGCACCGGAGGGACGTAGGGTTGTACATGACCATCTTGGAGAGGAAGGAAATATTACACCTGGACTCTAAACTTGTCATTCTACACATATAGGAGTCCTATCCGGATATGGGCGATAATCTTCAACGATAATCCTCACAGCCCACCACTCCGGCGCATAACGAGTAATCCGGCCACCTGTGGACCCCTTATTCCAGGACTCCCTCAGCATCCCATCCGGGAAGCTACGTGGCTTCTTTGTGTCCCATCAAGGGATAGAGGCCAACCCCAATAAGATCAAGGCTATCGAGCAGATTCAGGCACCAAAGACGGTGAAGGATGCCAGGCATTTAATAGGGTGTGTTCCCGCACTTAGCAAATTCATCTCCAAGTCCGCCGAGCGTGCCTTGCTATTCTTTAAAATATTGAAGAAGGCAGGACCCATGAAGTGGACTTCGGAAGTAGATATAGCACTATAGGATTTGAAGACCTAGTTTCCCTCTATGCCTACTTTGCTTGCTCCCAAACCAGAAGAGCCGTTCCTCCTATACCTAGCCACAACTAATCAAGTGGTTAGAGTAGCACCGGTGGCGTAGTGGGAAGTAGAAGAAGGAACAACCTCAGCTAGTGTCCCTTCTGGGGAGGAGAATGAGAACAACTCGGCAAGGTCAGATATGGATGAGGATAAAGAAGAGCAGGACAGTGGAAACAACCCCAAGGATGCGGCAAGGAAGAAAGTGGTCTAGCGCCAGTGTACTTTTTCGGCTCCCTGTTGGAGGGTGCTAGATCCAGGTACCCTGGCGTGCAGAAATTGATTTTTGGCCTAGTCAAGGTCTCAATGAAACTATGCCACTACTTCCAAGCTCATGAGATAATGGTTGTCACACGCCTCCCGTTGCAAAGGATACTCCGGAACCCAGAGGCTACCGGCTGGATAGTGGAGTGGGCATTGGAGTTATCTAGCTTTGACTTGAAGTTTGTAAGCACATCAACAGTTCAGAGCAGGGCATTAGCAGAGTCTATTGCAGAATGGACGCCAACCCCTGATGAGGAACTGCTGGAAACAGTTGTTCCCGACAAGGAATCACCCCAAGAATGGATCTTGTATTTCTTTGGCGCCTTTCCCTACAAGGTGCAAGGGCTAGCGTGCTTCTCATTTCTCCCATCGAGGAGCACTTGAAATATGTTATCCAGATGCATTTTTCCCCGAAGGAGGCAACCACCAATACAGTAGAGTATGAGGGGCTCCTTGTCGGGCTTAGGATTGCGAGAGAATTGGGAATCGGGAAGTTGATCGTCCAAGGAGATTCACAACTTGTGGTGAGACAAGTCTACAAGTATTATCGAAGCCCATTGATGGAGTCATACGTCGAGGAAGTGACAAGACTGGAGGAACACTTCGACGCATTGCAAACAGAGCACGTACCCCGTGCGGAAAAGTGCATTGCTGATCATCTATCAAAGTGTGCTGCACAGAAGCTTCCTATGGGACCAAGAACTTTTGTTCTCCACCATAATCAGTCCTTCGTATCACCGGCAACAATGCCCCGAAAGAGGAGGAAACTGGACTCCGGTAATCCTCTATTGGTAGAGCCCTTCGGGGGACCTGGCAAAGACCCTAATGGAAACAACTCTCATTCGCTTGCCAGGTTGCACCCTCATGTCGGCCTCAGTTCCCCGCAGTTGAGGGACACGCCCCCATGAATGCGAAGGTGCTGCTAGTCCTCATTGATGAGCACCAGGCTCCAAGTTGAGCAAGCCACATAGTCAACTTCCTCCAAACCAGAGAACTTTACAAAGACCAAGAAGAAGCTGAAAGAGTAGCCCGAAGGGCCAGTATGTATTAGTTTGTCGATGACACTCTATACAGAAGTTGTCCCAACAGTGTGAAATTGAAGTGCATTTGCCGGTAAGGAGGAAAGGAACTTCTGGCAAAAATACACAAATGGATGTGCAGCTCACACATTGGATCAATGGCATTAGTTGGGAAAGCATTCCGGCAAGGATTCTATTGGCCCACAGCCCTCCAAGATTGGTCGAGCTAGTCACCAAATGTGAAGCCTGCTAGTTCCATTCCAAGAACATCCATCTGCCTGCTGAAGCTCTTTAGACAATCCCTTTGTCATGGCCATTTTCAGTGTGGGGGCTCAATATCCTCGGTCCTTTCCCCTGTCCTATCGGGGGCTTTGATTTCTTGTTCATAGCCATTGACAGGTTTACAAAGTGGCAGATGTAGATGTCGTGAGAAAGATGACTGCTTAGTCAACTATCAAGTTCCCTGCCCGGCAAGGATTGGTGTGCCGCTTCGGGGTCCCTGCCCGGATCATCATCGAAAATGGCACCCAGTTCACGAGCCGCACCTTCCTGCAATATGTTCATGCCCTCAGAAGCAAGATCTCATTTTCCTTTGTTGCACATCCAGAAAGCAATGGATAAGCTGAGAGGGAAAATGCTCAAGTGTTGTGCGGACTCAAGACAAGAACATTTGATAACTTGCAGAAGTGCGGCAGGCGATCGATCAATGAGCTCCCAGTGGTTCTCTGGTCCCTCAAAACGTCACCAAATCAAGCTATCAGGCAGACTCCCTTCTCGCTAGTCAATGGGGGCAGAAGCAATTATCCCCACGGAACTCATTTACGGGTCGCCTCGAGTGCTTGACTACGACGAAGTAGTGCAAGATCAGCACCGGCATGACGACGCTGTGCTTCTCGATGAGAACCGTCTTCGGGCCGCTACGCATGTTGCACGCTATCAGCAAGCCCTGCTTCGTTATCACAGCCGCAGGATTCGTGCCCGGTGGTTTTAGGAACAAGACATTGTCATTAGGCGCTTCAGACCACCAAGGGTGCAAACAAGTTAACGCTGAAGTGGGAAGGCCCTTAACGGGTACTACGAGTCACCAGACCTGGCGCAGTTCGTCTAGAGATCGGAGATGGCATTCAATTGCAAAACACATAGAACATAGAGCATCTCCACAAGTACTACCCGTACGGTGCGGCTGTCAGGCCCCGCCTGGCAGTCACCCTTTTGTACATGCCTTGCCTTTGGTGCATGTAACGTCTTATACAAAGCCAGGCGTAGACCTTGAGCAACAGAGAAATAAACGAAGCTTTGTGCCCCCCCCCCCCGACAAGTTGCATGAATGCACAAGCATATCATGAGCATGTCATGTTCATGTAGATAAGATTGGATTTGGCATCATTTTCATCTGCATAAACCACAGGTTCATGCATTCTTCGGCAAGCCAAACAGATAAGTTCTTTCCTTTATCCATAGTGTTTTGTAAGGACTTGTGCATAAGGAAACCCCGCTACCTTTCGAAACTTAGGTGCTCCCATCCTTCGACCTGAACGTTGCTTCGGTCAGGATGGTCGCAATGGCCTTTGACGAAAAAGGATCGGCGGGGGGCTAGTCCCTCTTCATGACTTTTTGCCTGGTAGACCTAATTCCACGGCAAGAAGACCGAGGGTACCGGCAAGGTAGCCTGCCTGGGGAAACTTGTTTTCTTAAACGTATAGAGGCATTTCACCTCTACATGGAAACATTACATGCACGAGTCCTCGACAAGGTTTATCTTTTTCATTAATATGCTGATCAACAAGTACAAATCTTACAGAACACAAACATGGATAAAAGAGATTACATTATTTGAATTAAAATTTGGCACATGCCTACAGATTTAAGATTAAAAAAATAAGAGCCTCGTAATCCCCTTCTCTGTCCCTCCTTTCCGTGGCACTACAGCAGGTGGGGAAGACGACAAAAGGAGAGCCTGGGCGAAGGTGATGGTGGAGAGAATGCCATGATAGTTCCCCAATCACCGCCACTAGGGCCAGCAGAATGCGGTAGGGCGGACGAAGTTGGAAGCCACGAGTAGGCCTGTCAAGGGTCCCGCTGGAAGACTGCTGGAAAGAGGCGAAGACACCGAGTGGGCGCCCCTCCCCGGCAAACACCTTGGAGAGGTCGGTGATGATTGTGTCTGGGAGTTAGGGGAACAGAAGATGAGGAAGCAGGCCACCAGTGGAGGACAAAGGCTCCAGTGCCATCGTACTCCAACCTGATGGCCTGCCTTCCGCCTCCTATGTCATCCCTCACTATGTTCCCGCTATCGCCACCCTAGGGAAACACACCGAAAGTTGAGCGCCCACTACGGTCTACGAGGGATGTGCACTTAGGAGCCACGCAAGGTGATGGGCATGGCCCGACACCTCCTCTGAAGGGGCGAGAAAACGATAGCGGCTTCGCCCGATAAGCATGCGGAGCACCGCCACCCACCTTGTCGGGCAGGAGCGCCACCATCTTCAGCATCAGCTCCGGCTCCTCTAAAAGGAGCTGTGGTGGGGGCATGTATGACCCCGAGCACTAAACCCGAGGATGGCGCCTGAAACCCTAGAGGCCTCGTCGTCAGGACGGCCTGCCTCAGCGATTCGTGGCGAGGGAAAGCACCCCTCGTCAAGCAACCAACCCAGAAAAAGGTGGCAAGTGTTCCACCAATCAGGCGACGCGCATCGCCTCCCATGTCCTGGGTGCCCCGGTCGCTCCATCTCCCCATATTTCAGACCAGACTCACTCCCCAAGCGTCAGCGTGAGCATTCGACGCCACCACAAGCTATCGCCTTGGGCGTAGCCCCCGGCTCTCCTCTTCAACATAACTAGACCATAAGGAAATGGAGGAAGAGAGCGATATGGGTGAATGCCTCCATTCCACCTTTTATAGGCGAGCTGGGGGTAGGGGCTAATTCCTCGGTGGGTAACCACTACCCTCCTCCACCAATCCGAGAATACCGTCCCCCTGTGTTGATGCTATTCTGCACCACGCGCCTCCATTTCCCACCCAACACAATGCATGCGGCATACGTGGCTAGGGATAAGGGCATGGTGGAAAGAGTGAATTGGCAGTTACTCGATTGTGCGTTAAAGTCATCACGGGCCAGTACAAGGGTGGCCTCACCACGATTGGCATGGCACGACATGCGGAAGATGCAGAAACTGGCCCGGGCTCAAGTTAATGAGGAGACAAAGAAGATATCAAAGGGGGCAAAGTGCTCCTACACCTTTGCCTGTGCACTGGTTAGAGCCTACCCCGACGATGCCCAGCGGCACGTGCGGGCTAGGCTTGGGGGCTCATGTCGGTGCAACAAACCCTGGGTCCATTGCCCAAGACTGTGCATAGGCCCAAGGGCAAATTTGGAGCATCAAGATCAAGTCAAGAAACGAAGGGATCAACTCTTTGAGGAATAAGAGAGCTGGTCAGGGAGATCAAGACAACCAAGACAAGCTAAAGAGGCAAGATATCACCAGAAGAAGGGCCTTCCTTGCTGGGTACACGAGCCTGGCGGGCTGGATCTTACCGGAAGCAAGCCTCCAAATTGCCCCGGCAGGCCTGCTGGGTATCGCGGAGGCAAACCACCCCATTACGCCACCCCATAGCGACGCTAGTCATCGATCAGTGCGGTCTCAATCTCCTAAGTGGCTCAGTGGCAGCTCCCAGCCTCATGGCATCCACTTCCTATAGAAAGAACCTCCAAGTGACACGCGTCCTAAGACATGTCAAGCAAGTAGGCGCGAAGATAGCAAAACAGCCCCGCGGGGCCTGGCAGGCGAGCCGTGATGTGACACTAAGCGGCACATTGAATGCGCTCAGTCAACCTACATAGTTAGGTATGACAGCACTGTTTCCTATCTAATCATTGTGGAAAGACTGATTTGCCACTTTGGTAACTCCTTAATTCATAAAAGAAAGACCATGGCAACTGTAGAAAGGATTTGGTCGATCAGAACCCTCACAATCTCATACCCGCGCAGTCACTCTCGTCTTGAGGCAAACTTCCCGAGCAAGAGCGTCGCGCTTTTTCCACCTTCCACCATCAATCCACCAAAGCAAGAGTAGGGTTTTATGCCCCGGCGCCGCCCCAACATGGGCAAAAACTGCTCGTGTGATCTCTTATGTGCTGCGCTATGATACGTATCCAACGTATCTATAATTTTTTATTGTTCCATGGTATTATATTACCCTTTTAGGATGTCTTATGGGCTTTATTATACACTTTTATATGATTTTTGGGACTAACCTATTAACCCAGAGCCTAGTGCCAGTTTCTGTTTTTTCCTTGTTTTTGAGTTTCGCAGAAAAGGAATATCAAACGGAGTCCAATGGACGAGCCAATTTTCTATGATTTTTTCTGGACCAAAAGAAGCCCCCGAAGGAAAAGAGATGGGCCAGGGGAGCCACGGGCTACCCTCGAGGGTGGGGGCGCGCCCTATGAAGGGGGGCGCGCCCCCCTATCTCGAGGACAACCCAGCATCCCCCCTAACATGTGCCCTACGCCAAAAAATCCTATAAATACTGAAACCTTCGGAAATTAACCTAGATCGAGAGTTCCAGCGCTGAAAGCCTATGTAGCCACCGAAAAACAATCTACAGCCATTCTGACACCCTACCGGAGGGGTGGAATCCCTCTCCGGTGGATATCCTCATCATCCCGGCGCTCTCCATGACGAGGAGGGAGTAGTCCACCCTTGGGGCTGAGGGTATGTATCTGTAGCTATGTGTTTGATCTCTCTCTCGTGTTCTTGAGATGGAACGATCTTGATGTATCACGAGGTTTGCTATTCTAGTTGGATCTTCTTCTCCCCCTCTACTCTCTTGTAATGGATTGAGGTTTTCCTTTGAATCTATCTTATCGGATTGAGTCTTTAAGGATTTGAGAACACTTGATGTATGTCTTGCGCGTGTTTATCTGTGGTGACAATGGGATATCATGTGATCCACTTGATGTATGTTTTGGTGATTAACTTGCGGGTTCGTGACCTTGGGAACCTATGCATCGGGGTTGGCACACGTTTTCATCTTGACTCTCTGGTAGAAACTTTAGGGCACTCTTTGAAGTTCTATGTGTTGGTTGAATAGAAGTTTCCGAGATTGTGTGATGCATATCGTATAACCATGCACACGGATACTTGAGGTGACAATAGAGTATCTAGGTGACATTAGGGTTTTGGTTGATTTGTGTCTTAAGGTGTTATTTTAGTACGAACTCTATAATAGATTGAACGTTACGACATACTCTTGAATAGATCGATTAGAAAGAATAACTTTGAGGTGGTTTCGTACCCTACCATAATCTCTTTGTTTGTTCTCCGCTATTAGTGACTTTGTAGTGACTATTTGTTGCATGTTGAGGGCTAGTAATATGATCCAATTATGTTATCCTTGTTGAGAGAACTTGCACTAGTGAAAGTATGAACCCTAGGCCTTGCCTACTATTATTGCAATACCGTTTATGCTCATGTTTAGCACTTGCTACCTCGCTGTTTTTATATTTTCAGTTTACAAAAACGTATATCTACCATCCATATTGCACTTGTATCACCATCTCTTTGCCAAACTAGTGCACATATACAATTTACCATTGTATTGGGTGTGTTGGGTTGTTTGAGAGAGACCATCTTCATCCTACGCCTCCCACTGATTGATAAACCTTAGGTCATCCACTTGAGGGAAATTTTCTACTGTCCAACAAACTCTGCAGTTGGAGGCCAAACAATGTCTACAAGAAGAAGGTTGAGTAGTAGACATCACGCTACACTCTTCCACTCTATGAAACGTTCCCATCCTCCCGTCGGACAAAAAGGGGCTTATGGTCCCATAGGTGGCCGTGATTTCCCATGACAGATTTTGAACCTTGAGTTGCTTGGTCCTTTGTTCCAGAACTGATTTTTCATGTGAGGCCTCTAGAATCATTTGGTGATTAGTGCGAGATCTTTGTTGAGCCTTTCTAGGTCATTGATACGTCTCCATCGTATCTACTTTTCCAAACTTTTCTTCCTTTGTTTTGGAGTCGAATTTGCATGATTTGAATGAAACTAACCCGGACTCACACTGTTTTTAGCAGAATTTCATTGGTGTTATTTTTGTGAAGAAAAAAAGTTCTCAAAATGACCAGAAATTGACGGAGAATATTTCTGGATAATATAAAAAATAGTGACGAAAGTATCTACCAGAGGGGGCCGACCGACTATCCACATGGGTGGGGGCGCGCCCTACCCCCTGGGCGCGCCCCCCTACCTTGTGGGTCCCACGAAGCTCCACCGACCTCAACTCCATCTCCATATATTCATGTTCAGGGAGGAAAAAACTCAGAGAGAAGGATTCATCGCGTTTTACGATACGGAGACACCATCACCCCCTGTTCTTCCACGAGAGACCAGATCTAGAGTCCGTTCGGGGCTCCGCGGAGTGGAATCCATAGCCGTCGTCATCATCAATCTTCCTCCATCACCAATTTCATGATGCTTATTGCCGTGTGTGAGTAATTCCATTGTAGTCTTGCTGGACAGTGATTGGTTGCATGAGATTTATCATGTAATCGACTTAGTTTTGTTTGGGTTTGATCCCTAGTATCCACTATGTTATGAGATTGATGTTGCTATGACTTTGCTATGCTTAATGTTTGTCACTAGGGCTTGAGTGCCATGAATTCAGATCTAAACCCTTTATGTTTTCATGAATATACATGTGTTCTTGATCTGGTCTTGCAAGTTGTAGTCACCTGATCCGCATACCCCAAGGTGGCAACAATTGGGATTATTTCTGCTGATTGCCGTAGTTTGAGGAGTTCATGCATTCACTAAGTGTTAATGCTTTCTTCCGGTTCTCTATTGTCATAGCTGATTTTTTGGCCCTTTCTTTTTCTTTGGATTTCCTGAGATTTTTGCGTGAGTTTTCTTTTTCCGTGGCTATGTGGTCTGGAAACTGAAGAAGATGACCTCTTCTTTCTTTCTAGAGTGGCTTGTCATCCTCATATCTATTCCTAGACCCTGTCATTTTCATCCTTGACCTAACCCAATATTCTTTTGCAAATAATATTCCTTTTCTATTAAAGGAATAATTCTTTTTGCCCTAGGTTGTGAAGCAACCTATATCTCTGTCATTCTAAAAATTCCCAAGTAATTCTCATAAATTGTTTCGGTCATATCTTGCTCAAATATGGCCAAACATTTCATTGCCATGTTTGAAAATTATCCTCCAAAACTCATTTTCCTGTTCTACCCTAAATGGCACTTTGTGAAGCAAGTGCTATTTTTCTATGCCCAATTGCCCTCAAACTTGGTGTACATCTTTTCATGTCCATATAATTGCCCTGTGCCAAGTTTCACACTCATTTGCCTAGAAATTATTTTCCAGTGATTTTTCAAAGTTTTTGTCCAGAAAGAAACTTTGTGAAGAAAGTATATTCTAGGCATGTCCAAATGGGATGAAACTTGGTCACATCCTTCATTTGGTAAAATCATGCGTAGTAACAAAATTTGAGCTCATGGAGATCATCTATGTGAGCTCAGATACAAATCTTGGTTTCTCGTAAAATTTTCACTTTGTGAAGCAACACTATTTTACCTTGCTTAATTTGAGCTGCCAATTTACCAGGCCATTCTTACATCTACATCTACCTCCTCCACCAAGTTATGGATCAATCCAGTTATCCATTTACCCTCAGTAAATTCTGCAAGATTCTGTCCAGATTGGAGCTTTGTGAAGCAAGTGCCACATTGGTAACTCCAAATGGCCTAAGGTTTTTACAGCAGCTTCATATGGTCAAATAAGCTCCCTACACCAAATTGCAGCTCATGACACTTAAGTGTGTGAGTGCAACATCAACATCGCTAATTCTGGTCAGTTTTTCACTTTCTACAGCAACCCTAAGCTAAAATCCTCCTGTTAGTCTTGTTTTTGGTGATCTAAATCATCTTGGTGTAAGATCATCGCCAGACAAACTTTCTACCAAGTTACCCAGATGGTTTAACCACGGGAAGTTACAAACACCTTGCTGTTGTTTTACCATGGAGCCATCTGCAAATCTCTTCTTTGCCCCTGGATCAATTTCTTTCTGCATTTCTACTAAGGACACCTAGGTAAACCTACTAGAAACGACTAGCCACGCCAAAGCTCGCCGCCTGCACCAGAGTGCGTGGTGACCTCACCTGCTTCATGCACAGCGCGTGCTCTGGAACGGTCGGGCCACTGTGCTCGTCGCCTCCCTCCTCGTTTCGGCCTCCAACCTTGTCCAGGAGCACCCCCGTGATAGTTTGCAATGCCCTACGTCGCTGCCTCGTCGCGGCTCGCCGGCAGCGCGCCGTCACAACAATGCCACTGTGACGCCCTGCCTCTGACGTCCATTAGCGCCCTGTTGAAGCTCTCTTGTGGTCGTCCAAAGAACTCCTCTGCGCCTATTTAAGGACCCCCGAGCTCCTCCGCACCTCACCATCCCCTCCTCGCTCATCCTCGATTACCAGAACCTTCGGGTTCTTCTTCTTTTCTTCGCTGTCCGCCATGGCCGCCTCGGCCTCGGCCTAGTTCCGGCCAAACCAAGCCTCCTCTAACCCTTCCGAGATGTCCAACGTGTTCCTCTCACTCCACTCAGCCGCCCCAACCCCTTGCCCCTCGCCGGAGTTACTTGCTTCGTAGAGCACCACAGCCACCCGAAGCTTTGTGTACCTCTTTGTACTCCTCCATGGCGCCACCCCCCCATCCATCCTACCTCTTCCCGGCGCCTGCTAGCCCCCTGAATGGAACCGCCGTGCCTCCCCGAACCCGCCGGTGCTCTCCGTTCGGCCAGAGACGGCCGCTCCATCGCTGGCAGCCGCTCTCTGCCTCCCCGTTCTCCTCCCGTTGCCGTTCCGCTGGCCTCTCCCAGCCGCCGCCGCCCGTGTGCTCCCTTCGCCGAAGCTGGCCTGGGCAGGCCGGCCCCCTCACCACCTTCCCTCCCTTGCTCTGCCTCTGTTTTAGGCGAGGAACAGGGCGAGCGGGAGGAAGGGAACGAGTGTCCTGTGCACCCAGCTAGCTGGCCAGGCGGGACCCTCCTTCCCTCGGACCCCACCCATAAGTGAGTCACAACATTATCCACTTAAAGTCGAGACGGTTTCCTGAAATGCGCTTTCAGGAATCTGGAAGCGTATTCCTGTCCTTCTTTAGCCCGAATGCGTTTCTTCGTGTGGAAAACGTATTTTCTTCTTCTCCGGCCAAGAATGCACTTTCCCTATTCCGAAGGCCTATTTTGTAAAATCTGTTTCTGTCTTATTGTGGGGACCCCGACTTAGAAGTCAAGATCACCGAATGCACGTGTACAGTGATCCCAGAGATCAATGCTCACTGAACACACAGAAGCTGAATAACAAGAGTCTTACATCCATACAAATAGTCTTACACGAATTGAGGCCATTATGGCCAAGTCTTACATAGATAGAGCCTCACGGGCTGAATAGCAAATAACTCAAATAGCGGAAGTCTTCAATAACGGGTAGAACCCATGCCATCTACCTTAACCCTACAGGCATTCTGACTGGGATAGCGTCCTAGTTCGCATGTTCGTCTCCAAAGAACTCTTCATCATATTCCTGTTCTTCCATGCCTGGCCAATTAAATAACCAGTGGCAAGCCAATGAGTACTTTGGATGTACTCGCAAGCAACCCATGATGTGGTTCAAAGTAACAATGCAATTGAACGATAATGAACAATCTAGCAAAGGCTAGAATAAATATTCTACTATCAAGTTTATGCATCAATAACCTCGCGTAACCTCGAAGACAGGTTTCCGATATCAACATGAATATGATTCAACTTATTGAGTCAAGTCACCACCTTGACTCATCACACACATACTATCTCCGATGAAGTAAAATTCTGGACATAGTTTAAGTAGCACCACCCAACTGTCCATGACCGTGGACACGGCTATTCGAATAGTTTTACACTCTGCAGAGGTTGCGCACTTTACCCACATGATCCGGGGAACTTCCGTGTCATCCACGACCCGCGGTACCTCAAGTACCCGGGGTAAGCACCCGGTCATTACCTTTCCTTAGAAGACACTAACATAGAGTCCACTCGTTGGTACACGGCCCTCGGGTACAACAATAGATGACGGGACTTGCCCTAATTTCAATGTCACACGTACCCGGAGGGACCAACGGTGTGTCCGGTTCCCTATAAAAACAGTCATGGCCGTCTATCCAAGCACGACCCCGTCCCGGGAAAGACCTCAAGTCTTCCCGTCACTAGTAATGCGGGCACCATGCTAGTATCGACCTAAGTAATCAATAAAGCCCCGTCCCATAAGGGGTAGTGTGGTTGCACATGTTTGGTTGGGACGGTAGTCACACATAAATTTAATCCATCATTTCACCGTGCACGTGATTCTACCGGCACATCACTTCTTCCTCAAGTGATGACCTAGTTCAACATCACCCTCGGGCATTAGGGGCACCCGATGGGTTCATGCAAAGATTTTAACTACGAAGGTTAAAATCACACATGCATCATTTAAGCTTCATGACCAACTATATGCATGTCATCTAGTACTTAGCAAGATCAAGTTGAAGCATGCATCATGTGGTGGTTTCAACTAGGACACCACCGTGAATCTATCATCATGCATCCGAAACAACGGGTTCCGCAAAACAGGTGTATCATGGTCAAAGGGCTGCTTGCCTGGATTGGCTTGGTCTTCAAAGTCTTCAAATCCTTCTCCTTCTTCTTCCACAGCAACTTCGTCAAATACGGGATCTATACGTCTCATAATAACCACGGAAAAATAAGACCACAAATAAAACAGAAAAATCAAAGTGCTCAGAAAAATGTCAACTTATTTTTGTAAAATACTAGAGGGATTTCTAAGATGGGGAAAATTCTTAGTTGGAGTTTTGGAGTAATAGAATGGAATCTATTGATTTTAGAACAGGAGTTTTACTGCTCAAATTTGAATTTAAATTTGAACAGAACAGAAAAGTTTCTTAGATGTGAGTGAAAGTGGTACCATTAAATAGGTTGGAATATTACAAGATTTTAGGAGTTGGAAATATTTTATTTGGACCATTATTGTTTTCTGTAGAAATGTTTGAATTAATACAGAAAAGAAAAAGGAGAAAAAGACCTGTGCGACTGGGCCAGAGAGGCCACAGTGCACGGCCCAGGGCGGTCCAGCCCAGCCGCACGGGTGCCTGCGCGCGCACGTCAGGTTTTTGAACCTGACGGGCGAGGCCCGTCGGTCAGTGACTGAGAGGTGTGGGGATGACAGGTGGGGCCCGCCTGTCATCTCCAACCTTGCGGCCACGGCGACGGCGAGCTCACCGACGAGGTTTCCGGCCACGGCGGCGGCAACGGAGGGCAGTAACGTGACCAGCGTCGAGTGGCGGATGTAGGTGTGGTGGTACGGCACGCCGGGGAGGTCAGGTTCGCCGGCGGCGAGGTGGGATGGCGGAAGCTCGTCGGGAGGTCGTTGCTCCGGTCGTTTCCGACTGCAAACGGAGGGGGAAACAGGGGGGAAATGATCAGTGAGGTGAGGGGGTTCCGAATCGGGCAAAAGGAAGGGCAGGGGAGGCCCGTACTGCGAGATCACCGGCGGCCCGACGCGGCGGCGCTCTGGTCGATCCCGAGCACTGGGACTTCCTGGGGAGGAATGGGTGGTGCTGGAGGGCTCAGTGAGGTGTGGTGGAGATGTTGATGCTGGTGGAGAGGCCCGGGGGTCCTATTTATAGGAGGTCGACGGAGGCCCGTGGTCCAGTGCGCCGGTGAGCTCCGGCTCGAAGCTACAGCGCATAGGGGGCGAGGGGAATGTGTCCACGGTGTTGCTGGACGAGCTCCACGTCCAGCTGACGTAAGAGGAGGAGCGGGGGAGCTTCTGGAGCGCACGCGCGTGCGAGGCAGAAGAGTGGCCGTTGCAGGCGGCCGGTGCGCGTGCGACGATGATCACTGGAGGGCGCAGGAGGAGGGGGGACAACGCCGGGGCGGTCGCGGACGTCGAGGAGCATCGACTGGCGCGAGGCAGTGGCCCGAGGCTGTCGGGGATGGCTGATTGGCTGGAGCTACAGTGCGTGTCCGCACTGTTGCGTGCTCCAGAGCGCGCGTATGGCTGGCACCTTCGCGCCCTCGCCGCTCCGGGAAAAACCAACGTGCCCAAGAGTGTCTAGAAGGTCAGGGGAGGAGTAAAGAAATGGCCTGCGGCCTTGGATGCCCTGGAGATGCTGAGAGAGAGGGAGGATGCTGGTGACTTGGTGAAAACTTGCTGTCCAACAAGGTAAACTTGGGTTTTTACCGCTCAATCATGAAGCTGGGGTGCTAGGGAAGTTACTGGGGGTAGCCAGTAACTGAATGATCATGTGGTAACAAGTTGAGGCCATGGAGAAAAGTAAAAGTGATCAAGATGGAGGTTTTAGTAAAAAGCCAGAAGGTGTTTGATCAAGAAAATGATCTCCACTTGACATGGCACTTAACAGGGTTGAAAGATATGAGAAAATAGGGTGCTTCACCAAATTTGGGCTCATTTGAAGAAACTAGCCAATGTAACTTTGGTGAACCCTAGAAATCAACAGAAACAATTTCATCTTGATTGAGTCAAGCTAATCATCTCCCCTTGATGCACCACTTGGTGTAGCATCATCATTTGGGGTATTGATCATGCCCACAAAGTTTGAAGCTCCAGATAAAAAGTTGGTAATGTAAAGTTGTTCAAACTTGCATTTGAACAGAAAGGGTTTTGGGGTGATCTGATCAAGTTGCTCTATTCCAAATCTTGTGCCATTTGGTCTAGATGCCTTATTAGGCCATTCTAGCATGTGCACCAAGTTTGAGAGCATTTGGACAAGTTTGGCAATGTAAAGTTGTTCAAACATCAAATATGGACAGAATGGTTATGAAGGGGTTTGAGGATGCTTTCTTGCTTCCCAAAGCATGGGACTTGGCAAGATCATCAAATATGTCATATATGACATGATAGAATTTCCCTGGAATTTTTGGAGAAAGTTTCCTTTGTAAATATTTCAAAATCTTGAAATATCCAGAAAGGGTTTTAGAGGGTTTAGCCCATTATTTTGAACATGACCAAGTGTTGAAACTCTTATATATGGACAATATATGTCCTTTGAGTCTCTCTGAATTTTGGCAAATATTTTTGAAACAGTTAAATAATTTTCCCCTCTTAAAGACCATTTCTGGCCTTAAGAAAAAGATTTTAAATAAAATAGGAAAATAACTTTTAAAATTATACCTTTGTGGTTTCTGGGAGTCCTATGACTAATAGGTCTCAAATGTTCCTTTTGAAATAATTTTCTCACCCTAAATCAAGTACTTGAAGTGCAAATCTCAATTTAGGGGTTTTTGGAAAACTAAATTTAAAAAATACATTTTGGCCAAATTAATTTTGTAAGAAAATTCTATATTGTTATATAACACTTGGCATGATCATTGGGAAGAAGTTTTGGGTATGGAGATGAATTCTACAAGAGGTCATACTTGACTTTAATGAGCACATGAAGAAAACTCAATTCCAAATAAAAGCCAAATGATGCTAAAAAATTTTGCTGGTCCAATTTTTCATGCTTCAAAGGTACAAATAACATGTTTCAAAATGCAGGGTGTGACAGACCAACCCCCCTTACAAGAATCTCGTCCCCGAGATTCCTAAACTAGGTCTTAAAAGAGATCGGGAAACTCGGATCTAAGATAGTCTTCTCGTTCCCAGGTTGCTTCCGCTTCGGTGTGGTTGCTCCACTAGACCTTGAAATACTTGATGGTACGGCTTCGCGTCCGTCGTTCTGCTTCGTCCAGAATGCGAATGGGCTTCTCGCGGTAGGTCAAATCAGGCTGCAGATCAATGGCTTGGTGATCCACATCCTTGTAGAGATTGGGCTTGTCTGGAACTTGGAGACATTTCCGGAGTTGTGACACATGGAACACATTGTGCACATCGGATAGCTCAGGGGGTAGTTCCAACTGGTAAGCCACTTCTCCTCGTCGTGCAGTGATCTCAAAGGGTCCAATGAACCTTGGTGCGAGCTTCCCCTTGACGTGGAAACGCTTGGTTCCCTTCAGAGGAGTTACCCACAGGTACACATGGTCCCCGACATGGAAACTCATGTTTCGACGGTGAGTGTCAGCATAGCTCTTCTGCCTTGACTTGGATGCCTTTAATCGCTCTCTGACTAGTTGGACTTGCTCTTCTGCTACGCGGAGATTATCCGGTCCAAAGACTAGTCCTTCTCCAGTCTCTGACCAGTTGAGGGGTGTGCGACATCTGCGTCCGTACAACACCTCAAATGGTGCCATCCGAAGGCTTGACTGGTAACTGTTGTTATAGGAGAACTCGGCAAAAGGGAGACAATCTTCCCACTTGGCTCCATATGCCAGGACACAGGCTCGGAGCATGTCTTCGAGAATCTGATTGACTCGTTCTGTCTGACCTCCGGTCTGTGGGTGGAAAGCTGTGCTGAAGGACAACTTGGTACCCAAGGCTTCTTGGAACTTCTTCCAGAACCTTGAGGTGAACTGGGTTCCTCGATCTGACACAATCTCCTTGGGAACACCTTGAAGACTTACGATTCGGTCGATGTAGAGAGCTGCCAGCCGGTTGCCATCATAAGTGGTCTTGACAGGAATGAAATGGGCCACCTTGGTCAAATGATCGACTATGACCGAGATAGAGTCATGTCCTCTATTCGACCTTGGTAATCTAGTGATGAAGTCCATTCCGACTTTATCCCACTTCCACTCAGGAACCTTGAGTGGTTGAAGCAATCCAGCAGGTCGCTGATATTGAGCCTTGACCCTTTGGCACACATCACACTTTGCAACATAGGTTGCGATCTCTCTCTTCATCCCGTGCCACCAGAATCGTGCCTTCAAGTCTTGGTACATCTTGGTTCCTCCGGGGTGGATGGAATATGGAGTGTCGTGGGCTTCTTGCAGAATCAGCGTCTTCAGCTCGGTGTTGTTTGGTACGCAGATGCGACCTTTGTACCAAACAATCCCGTGCTCGTCTTCGGAGAATCCTGGAGCCTTGCCCAGCTTCATCTTCTTCTTGATGCCTTCAATGCTTGCATGTCCATCTTGTGCCTTCTTGACGTCGTCCATCCGGGTTGGTCTGACTTCCAAATGATCCAGGAATACAGGGGTGACCAATTCCAAACTGAATTGTTCGAACCCCTTAAACAAGGCTGGCTGCCTTTCTTGAATAACGACATTCAAAGAGCAAGCCTTCCTGCTTAAGGCATCGGCCACCACGTTAGCCTTCCCAGGGTGATACTGAACACTGAGGTCATAGTCTTTGATGAGTTCCAACCATCTCCGCTGCCTCATGTTCAATTCCTTTTGGGTGAAAATGTACTTTAGACTTTTGTGGTCTATGTAGATCTCACACCGTTTCCCTAGGAGGTAATGCCGCCATGTCTTCAAAGCATGAACTTTCGCCGCTAGCTCCAGATCGTGAGTGGCGTAGTTCTCCTCATGGGGTCGTAGCTGCCTAGAGAGGTATGCTATGACGCGGCCTTCTTGCATCAGAACGCTTCCCAATCCAGTTCGAGAGGCATCACAATATATCACGAACTCCTTGTGAATATCAGGTGTTGCCAGAACTGGGGCGGTGGTCAACCTCTTCTTGAGCTCTTGGAATCTCTCTTCGCATTTTGGCGTCCACTCAAACTTCTTGTCCTTCTTGAGGAGCTGAGTCATTGGTCGTGCAATGCTAGAGAATCCTTCCACGAACTTGCGGTAATAGCCCGCTAGTCCGAGGAAGCTTCTGACTTCCTTGACGGTCGTTGGAGATTGCCATTGGGTCACAGCTTCGATCTTTGCAGGATCAACAGATAATCCTTCCTCGGTCAAGACATGACCTAAGAATCCAACTTTATGCAGCCAGAACTCACACTTGCTGAATTTGGCATACAGTTGGTGCTCACGAAGCTTGTCTAGGACCATCCTCAGATGCTGCTCGTGCTCTTCCTCCGACTTCGAGAACACAAGAATGTCATCAATGAAGACGACAACAAACTTGTCCAAATATTCCATGAAGACTTTATTCATGAGGTACAAGAAGTAAGCTGGGGCATTGGTTAACCCAAAAGACATGACCGTGCACTCGTAGAGGCCATATCTGGTTACGAATGCCGTCTTCGGAATATTTTGGGGTCTGATCTTCAGCTGGTAGTACCCAGATCTGAGGTCGATCTTGGAGAATACCTTGGCTCCGCTGAGCTGATCAAACAAATCTTCGATCTTGGGAAGTGGATACTTGTTCTTGATTGTAACTTCACTGAGGGAACGATAGTCAATGCATAAGCGGATGGTACCGTCCCTCTTTGCCACAAACAGAACGGGAGATCCCCAAGGGGAGGCACTTGGGCGGATAAATCCCTTCCTTAGCTGCTCTTCCAGCTGCTTCTTCAACTCGGCTAATTCTTCCGTCCCCATTCTATAAGGCTTCTTATAGATGGGTCCTGCTCCGGGCACGAGCTCGATGATGAACTCAATGTCACGGTCAGGGGGCATTCCCGGTAGTTCATCCGGAAAGACATCAGGATACTCACATACCACCGGTACTTGATCTAGCCCAACTTCAGACAGACAGTTGACCTTAGCGGCTTGAGCAGAAGAGGAGTTGGAAGCAAACTTGACTTCGACTCCTTGGTCATTGGTCACAGTGACTGTCCGATTGGCACAGTCTAACAAGCCTTGGTGCTTGCTGAGCCAATTCATGCCTAGGATCACATCCAAGCCTTGCGATCTCAGGATGATAAGGTCTGCTAGGAAGTCTACACCGTTAATGGTAATACCGACTCCTTTACAGCCTATCTTGGCTCTCATCTCGGCTCCGGGGGTTTGTACCACCATAGGGTTATTCAGGGGTGTAGGGGTCATGCCACTTTTTAATGCAAATCTTTGAGTGACAAATGAATGCGTTGCTCCAAAATCAAACAAGACAGTTGCAGGTGCTGAGTTGACAAGGAACGTACCCAACACGACGTCCGGGTCTTCCTGAGCTTCTTCAGCAGTGACATGATTCACACGCCCCTTCCCATGGTTCGGTGGATTGCGAGGAGCTGGGTTCCTTGGTGGCATTCCACGGCCTTGTCCCTGGTTCTGCGCATTGGGGCGCGGGGCATCAGGCTTCTTGTTGGGGCACACCCTTGAGATGTGTCCGGACTGACCACATACAAAGCAAGTGACTTGGCTTGGATTGATCTTGTTGCCACCACTGGTATTGGGGTTGAAAGCTGGCCTGGGGTTGGCATACTGCTGAGGTTGAGGGTTGGCACGAGGTGCAGGAGCTCTTGGTTGTTGATAGGTTGGCTTGGCCGGGGCTGACTGCCACGGACGAGGCTTCTGGTTGCTGGAACTTCCCTTACTGACCAACTTGCGCTTGCGAGTGTCTTCCAAAGCACGCCGCTTGTCTTCAAGCATAACTGCCTTGTTCACCAGGTCAGGGAAAGATGGGCAGTCGCACACGACAAGCGAGTATTGCAGAGTCTGATTGAGGCCTTCCATGAAGCGCTCCCTTTTGGCAGCATCAGTGCTGACATCTTCAGGGGCATACCTTGACAGAATACTGAACTTCTGCATGTACTCCTTGACAGTGCCACTTCCTTGCTTCAGGGCTCGGAACTCACGCTTTTTGATAGCCATGATTCCGGAAGGAATGTGGGCCTTACGGAATTCTGACTTGAAGTTAACCCAAGTGATGTCTTGTTCAGCATGCATGACCTTGAATCCATCCCACCAAGCTCTAGCAGTCCCCCCGAGGCAGTGGGCTGCATAAGGCACCTTCTCCCGGTCTTCGGTGCATCCGACTAGTTCCAGTATCTCCTCAATGGAACGGACCCAGTCGTCTGCATCCAGGGGTTCAGCAGTCTCGATGAAGGTTGGCGGTGCATGCTTCTTGAACTCTGCCAACGTGGAACGTCCATTGCCATTCCCCGCCGGCTGGCGGTTGTTGGTGACAGCTTGAGCAATCAGCTGGAGAGCTGCAGTGTTGGCTTGGCGTTCCTCTCGGAAAGCTTGGAGAAGCTGAGCCGTGTCCATGCTTGGTGGAGGTGGTGGTGGAGCTTGGTCGTTGGTTTGGTCGTGGCCTGCCTCAGACTGAGCGGATGCTCCGGCTTCGGGATGCTGGGTAGAGGTACCAGTACGAGTTACAACAGGCATCCTGTTGGAGCGGTAAAAGGTCTCATGACTCGGAAGAGGGAAAGCAAGATAGATGGGTGCCTAGTAAGGGGGTGGGTGTGACACTAATCAAATCATGCAAGGGCCGAAGGGCCAAAACACATTCATTAAAATCCAAATGGGTGATGTAGTCGTTTACACATTCCCGAAGGAAGAATACGACATACATCCAGACACAACAAAAGCAAGCACTAGATGGTTTCATATGAACCATACAAGGACTCGACTGCGCATAGGGGTTACACGAACTATCCTACCGTAGAGGTTACAACTGGCATATCCGAGTAGCGAATAATGCCTAAGCGGCGGAATTCTCGGTCGCGTATTCCGGCTCTTCTGCGTCTTCCTCCTTGTCTTCATCTGTCTCGGCCCCCTTGTCACTTGAGGGTATGGGGGAGTGGAGGAGTTGGATACGACGGTGCTTCGTCGGTGGTGCAGGGAAAAGCTTGCGATATTCCCTTGCCGTCATCCGGCGTCGTCGAGGTGGTTCTTCATTCTTGGAAGACACATCCTCGGAGGGCCTTCCGCCTCGATATGCGATAGCGGATTGTCCAGAAGGTGCTCCTTACTTCTTGATCCTATTTGCCTTCTCTTGAGCTCGACGAAGAAGTGCCTTGGTCTGGTGAAGTTCTTCTCGAAGCTTTATTGATTCCGAGGCCGAGTCTTCTGCCAAGCTGTTGGCACATAGACTGAAGTAGGTCTGGAATCGAAGCGAGAGTCCTTCCTTCAGTGGAGGGGCTAGTGCGCTGCTTTCTTCTTCACCTTCCTTCCGGTAAGGTAAGAAGCGAGTTTTCATCTTGGCTGCCATCTCCGGAAGAAGCTCGCGGAGACGGGTTAGTGCCTTGAGTGCAGAAGCCTCGACAGCGAGTGGTAGTGTTGCCATCTGGGGTCCCTCGAAGAACCAAGTTGTGGGAGGATCGTTTGCCTTCACGATCACTTCCACATGGTACTCCACCTCAGTATCGCTCACCCAATGCTCAAGGTAGGTGAGGATGGGTGCTCGGTGGAACTGGCACTCCCGGAGGCTATCCTCGAGAAGTAAGGGAAACCCAGTGGTCAGGTGCTCTTCGGGTACAGCGGTCATCTACAAAGGTGGAATAGGAAGGGTTAATAAGCTGATGAAATCTCATGTTTAGAAAATAAGAGAGGTTCAGAAGGTTTTTGAAAAGGGGTCTCATCTAACTAACGCCCATGCTAACTAAGGCTTCCTACAGTCAGGATGGCTCTGATACCAGCTCTGTGGGGACCCGGACTTAGAAGTCGAGATCACCGAATGCACGTGTACAGTGATCCCAGAGATCAATGCTCACTGAACACACAGAAGCTGAATAACAAGAGTCTTACATCCATACAAATAGTCTTACACGAATTGAGGCCATTATGGCCAAGTCTTACGTAGATAGAGCCTCACGGGCTGAATAGCAAATAACTTAAATAGCGGAAGTCTTCGATAACGGGTAGAACCCATGCCATCTGCCTTAACCCTACAGGCATTGTGACTGGGATAGCGTCCTAGTTCGCATGTTCGTCTCCAAAGAACTCTTCCTCATATTCCTGTTCTTCCATGCCTGGCCAATTAAATAACCAGTGGCAAGCCAATGAGTACTTTGGATGTACTCGCAAGCAACCCATGATGTGGTTCAAAGTAACAATGCAATTGAACGATAATGAACAATCTAGCAAAGGCTAGAATAAATATTCTACTATCAAGTTTATGCATCAATAACCTCGCGTAACCTCGAAGACAGGTTACCAATATCAACATGAATATGATTCAAATTATCGAGTCAAGTCACCACCTTGACTCATCACACACATACTATCTTCGATGAATTAAAATTCTAGACATAGTTTAAGTAGCACCACCCAACTGTCCATTACCGTGGACATGACAATTCGAAGAGTTTCACACTCTGCAGAGGTTGCGCACTTTACCCACAAGATCCGGGGAATTTCCGTGTCATCCACGACCCGCGATACCTCAAGTACCCGGGGCAAGCACCCGGTCATTACCTTTCCTTAGACGACACTAACATAGAGTCCACTCGTTGGTACACGGCCCTCGGGTACAACAATAGATCACGGGACTTGCCCTAATTTCAATGTCACATGTACCCGAAGGGACCAACGGTGTGTACGGTGCCCTGTAAAAACAGTCATGGCCGTCTATCCAAGCACGACCCCGTCCCGGGAAAGACCTCAAGTCTTCCCGTCACTAGTAATGCGGGCACCATGCTAGTATCGACCTAAGTAATCAATAAAGCCCCGTCCCATAAGGGGTAGTGTGGTTGCACATGTTTGCTTGGGACGGTAGTCACACATAAATCTAATCCATCATTTCACCGTGCACGTGATTCTACCGGCACATCACTTCTTCCTCAAGTGATGACCTAGTTCAACATCACCCTCGGCATTAGGGGCACCCGATGGGTTCATGCAAAGATTTTAACTACAAAGGTTAAAATCACACATGCATCATTTAAGCTTCATGACCAACTATATGCATGTCATCTAGTACTTAGCAAGATCAAGTTCAAGCATGCATCATGTGGTGGTTTCAACTAGGTCACCACCGTGAATCTATCATCATGCATCGGAAACAACGGGTTCCGCAAAACAGGTGTATCATGGTCAAAGGGCTGCTTGCCTGGATTGGCTTGGTCTTCAAAGTCTTCAAATCCTTCTCCTTCTTCTTCCACAGCAACTTCGTCAAATACGGGATCTATACGTCGCATAATAACCACGGAAAAATAAGACCACAAATAAAACAGAAAAATCAAAGTGCTCAGAAAAATGTCAACTTATTTTTGTAAAATAATAGAGGGATTTCTAAGATGGGGAAAATTCTTAGTTGGAGTTTTGGAGTAACAGAATGGAATCTATTGATTTTAGAACAGGAGTTTTACTGCTCAAATTTGAATTTAAATTTGAACAGAACAGAAAAGTTTCTTAGATGTGAGTGAAAGTGGTACCATTAAATAGGTTGGAATATTACAAGATTTTAGGAGTTGGATATATTTTATTTGGACCATTATTCTTTTCTGTAGAAATGTTTGAATTAATACAGAAAAGAAAAAGGAGAAAAAGACATGTGCGACTGGGCCAGAGAGGCCACAGTGCACGGCCCAGGGTGGTCCAGCCCAGCCGCACGGGTGCCTGCCCGCGCACGTCAGGTTTTTGAACCTGACGGGCGGGGGCCGTCGGTCAGTGACTGAGAGGAGGGGGAGAGAGGTGTGGGGATGACAGGTGGGGCCCGCCTGTCATCTCCAACCTTGCGGCCACGGCGACGGCGAGCTCATCGGCGAGGTTTCCGGCCACGGCGGCGGCAACGGAGGGCAGTAACGTGACCAGCGTCGAGTGGCGGATGTAGGAGTGGTGGTACGACACGCCGGGGAGGTCAGGTTCGCCGGCGGCGAGGTGGGGCGGCGGAAGCTCGTCGGGAGGTCGTTGCTTCGGTCGTTTCCGACTGCAAACGGAGGGGGAAACAGGGGGGAAATGATCAGTGAGGTGAGGGGGTTCCGAATCGGGCAAAAGGAAGGGCAGGGGAGGCCCGTACAGCGAGATCACCGGCGGCCCGACGCGGCGGCGCTCTGGTTGATCCCGAGCACTGGGACTTCCTGGGGAGGAATGGGTGGTGCTGGAGGGCTCAGTGAGGTGTGGTGGAGCTGCT
>LR738712.1:207687929-207757899 GCA_902687465.1 Secale cereale
TTATAGGAGGTCGACGGAGGCCCGTGGTCCATTGTGCCGGCGAGCTCCGGCTCGAAGCTACCGTGCACAGGGGGCGAGGGGAATGTGTCCACGGTGTTGTTGGAAGAGCTCCACGTCCAGCTGAGGTAAGAGGAGGAGCGGGGGAGCTTCTGGAGCGCGCGCGCGTGCGAGGCAGAAGAGTGGCCGTTGCAGGCGGCCGGTGCGCGTGCGACGATGATCACTCGAGGGCGCAGGAGGAGGGGGGACAGCGCCGGGGCGGTCGCGGACGTCGAGGAGCATCGACTGGCGCGAGGGAGTGGCCCGAGGCTGCGGGGATGGCTGATTGGCTGGAGCTACAGTGCGTGTCCGCACTGTTGCGTGCTCCAGAGCGTGCGTATGGCTGGCACCTTCGCGCCCTCGCCGCTCCGGTCAAAACCAACGTGCCCAAGAGTGTCTAGAAGGTCAGGGGAGGAGTAAAGAAATGGCCTGCGGCCTTGGATGCCTTGGAGATGCTGAGAGAGAGGGAGGATGCTGGTGACTTGGTGAAAACTTGCTATCCAGCAAGGTATACTTTGGTTTTTACCCCTCAATCATGGAGCTGGGGTGCTGGGGAAGTTACTGGGGGTAGCCAGTAACTGAATGATCATGTGGTAACAAGTTGAGGCCATGGAGAAAAGTAAAAGTGATCAAGATGGAGGTTTTAGTAAAAAGCCAGAAGGTGTTTGATCAGTGTTTGGTCAAGCAAATGATCTCCACTTGACATGGCACTTAAGAGGGTTGAAAGATATGAGAAAATAGGGTGCTTCACCAAATTTGGGCTCATTTGAAGAAACTAGCCAATGTAACTTTGGTGAACCCTAGAAATCAATAGAAACAATTTCATCTTGATTGAGTCAAGCTAATCATCTCCCCTTGATGCACCACTTGGTGTAGCATCATCATTTGGGGTATTGATCATGCCCACAAAGTTTGAAGCTCCAGATAAAAAGTTGGTAATGTAAAGTTGTTCAAACTTGCATTTGAACAAAAAGGGTTTTGGGGTGATCTGATCAAGTTGCTCTATTCCAAATCTTGTGCCATTTGGTCTAGATGCCTTATTAGGCCATTCTAGCGTGTGCACCAAGTTTGAGAGCATTTGCACAATGTTGGCAATGTAAAGTTGCTCAAACTTCAAATATGGACAGAAAGGTTATGAAGGGGTTTGAGGATGTTTTCTTGCTTCCCAAAGCATGGGACTTGTCAAGATCATCAAATATGTCATATATGACATGATAGAATTTCCCTGGAATTTTTGGAAAAAGTTTCCTTTGTAAATATTTCAAAAGCTTGAAATATCTAGAAAGGGTTTTAGAGGGTTTAGCCCATTATTTTGAACATGACCAAGTGTTGAAACTCTTATATATGGACAATATATGTCCTCTGAGTCTCTCTGAATTTTGGCAAATATTTTTGAAACAATTAAATAATTTTCCCCTATTAAAGACCATTTCTGGCCTTAAGAAAAACCTTTTAAATAAAATAGGAAAATAACTTTTAAACTTATACCTTTGTGGTTTCTGGGAGTCCTATGACTACTAGGTCTCAAATGTTCCTTTTGAAATAATTTTCTCACCCTAAATCAAGTACTTGCAGTGCAAATCTCAATTTAGGGGTTTTTGGAAAACTAAATTTAAAAAATACATTTTGGCCAAATTAATTTTGTAAGAAAATTCTATACTGTTATATAACACTTCGCATGATCATTGGGCAGAAGTTTTGGGTATGGAGATGAATTCTACAAGAGGTCATAGTTGACTTTAATGAGCACATGAAAAAGCACATGAAGAAAACTCAATTCCAAATAAAAGCCAAATGATGCTAAACAAATTTTGCTGGTCCAATTTTTCATGCTTCAAAGGTACAAATAACATGTTACAAAATGCAGGGTGTGACACTTATCCACTCAGGGACCCGTTGGTGCTAGAAATATTCACAGAATAGTCCCTAAGCTTCATCACTTCATAACTTTTCAACCGTAACTCCGAATAAGGTGATTCCAAAGCCCACGTTTTTGTCTCGCCGAGACCTTTCTGTTGGTATCATTTTCACTATGGTTTGACATACTGGAAATGACCATTTTTCCCTTGCTGTAAACAGCCCCCTCCGAGAGAGAACTATTTCCGGCGATTCTTTCTGTGATCGTTCCGCACTTCTTCCTGGAGTCTGTGTCACCCCAGGCAAGCCACAATACCCACTCGCATGATAGTCATGAAGTAGCCATGGTCTTCAACTTGAATATTTATTAAATGTATGCTTCTTTAAAATGTGATTATCGTTGTTTTGGCAATGCTTCGGGGTTATTGTTTATTTTCTTGCTATGCTGTTATGCACCTGTTTATCGTGCCCTGCTAGTTGCTAGTATTCCTTTCATATGTTTATGCTTGATAGTAGTGCATGTTGATATAGGTGATGATCTTCGGGGCATGTCTGGCGTCTATCCCAAGTACCGTTCTATTGCATGTTCCTTTGCATCCAGTTAATTAAATGCTTGCATGTAGTATTATTGATATGTTCTTGCATGTTATTTGTTGTTGATGTTAGTAGTCATGCTATGTTTATGAAAAATATGTACTTAGGATGTTCATGCTAGTTAGTATGCCATGCTTATTATTCATTGTTTATGTGGTGGATAGTTCTCTCATGATTATGTTGATATTAATGCTCATGCATTGTAATTGCATCATGTATTTTATCATGGCTCAACATATTTGCATTCAAGTTTAACCGGATTAAATTGAACTTGAACAACTGTTATCTGAGTCATGGTGCCACCATATCGAACTGACTAGTGCAACCACGTTTACCTTTATGGGAAGGTCCTAACTGGGTCTATTGTCATGTCTCTCGCCGGTTCCTCCAACGAGGGAAGGTTATGGGCGTGCGGTACCTTGGCCGGGTAAGTAGACATAACCTTATGTGCCCGTTGTTGTTGTTATGGATCCGGGTCCCCGTTTGGACCGTTTATGTTTGGCCACCACGGTGGTCATTGTGTCTTTGGTAGACACGGGGCCACCCAGGACTTAGCCCTAAGGGGAGTTGGTTGGAGTGGCCGGGAGAGTGTCATGATAGTAGATCGGTTTTGTCGGAACGCCGTTGGTCCACCCGAATGGGAGAACGAGGCCATGGGTTCCGTAGTGTGGGTACAGTGCGCTACCTCTGCAGAGTGTATATTAAATCTATCGATAGCCGTGCCCGCGGATAAGGGCCCAGTTCGTAGTTGGTCACACTAGGGATGAAAATGGAGTGGAAAGTTTCCACTTTTCCAGAGGAAAAATGGAAACAGAGAGGAGATATGAAAACGAAAACGAAAATTAGAAAAATGGAAATGGAAGTGGAATATTTTATGCGAAAACGGAAACAAAAATGGAACGGTGTTTTCCGATGGAACAGACGTGGAAACGGAACTTTCCATTTCCGTGGATATGGAATTTCCGTTTCTACTATAGGCCCATGGCTGCTTTGTAGCCCAACTACCAGACAACACACAACGACACAATGAGCAGACTAGATCATTTGAGGACCAACTTTTACTACCACACACGTTCTCAACTAGACACAATACTTGTCATGTACTACTACAATACTACCCTATGTTTCCAACACAACCATATTATTATGTAGTCATGTTAACAATTTCTTAAATTTCATTGTTTTGTGTGTGTATTTTCCTATGATTCAAGGACGTTTAAAGTTCCTGTGAACACACCGTTTTGTTTCCGTGTCCACTCTGTATTCGCCCCGTGTCTGTTTCCGGTAGTATCTGTTTTCATATTCATTTCCGGGGTTTCTGTATTTGTTTCTGCTTCTGCAAAAAGATACGAAAACAAATATGGTAGCACCCAGTTCCGTCCGTTTCCGCTCCATTTTCATCCCTAGGTCACACTATGAGTCAACAGTAATAATAATATGTTGATTAATAACAACCACGGTTCGATGATGCGACAAGTTGGTTATGATCGCCGGAAAGATCACCGTTTGAGACCAAGTGTTGGTCATGGTTGTGATCGTATAATGTCCGAGGTTGGTAAGTGATGCATGTGTTAGTTACGAGGTAACCCGAACAAAATAAATGGTGCATGTAGTGTCATTATGTTGCATGCTAGTTTCATCAGATTTATATGTTCATGCCATGCTCATATTGTCTAGCAGTATCATGTTAATGTTGTTCATGCTATGTTATCTTGATGATCTTATGATAATTCCTAATTAACCTGTAATCGCCATGTTGTTGCTTGCCTTGAATGCTTCTGGTTTATTGTCATCATGCAAGTACATTCAATGTACTGACCTGGCGTGTCATACCAGCTTGCAGGTCCTGCCTGGGTTGCTTGCTTGTTTAGTGTTGTTCCCGTGTTCGCGAGCTAGGATAAACGTTCCAGCAAGAGTCCCTGCGGATTGGAGTCCATCATTGCCGTTCGTTGTTCCGCTGCCAATAGTCGTTCCGTTGCTTCGAGTTGTTATGTTTCTTTTATAGAGCAACCGTGTTGGCGTAGTGTCGTCGTGTCGATGTTATTCATTGTAATATCGGAACCCTTGTAATCATATTCGTGTTGTAATGGAGAGCTGGTTTGTTCTCTACTAACCAGTTCCATATTCCAGAAGACTTCATCTCGATCTCTGGGCTAGAATACGGGGCGTTCCGGTTTTCTCTGAGCCGGGGTGCCATAGGCTTAGTATCAGAGCGGGTCTGGCTGTAGAGCGTCCTAGTCCGCTGTAACATTAGAAAATGGTAGTATAGGGTCCGGTTGTTGTCCTTGATTTCTGCATTTGGTTTTTGCATTTGTTTGCTGCATGTAGTCTTATTTTGGTTACCATTAAGAGATGTTTTCATGCGTAGATGGCGGTCAACTTCCATGAGTTCAATGTCCTTTCCTCAGCTCCCGGTGCTGTTCCCATTTAGTTCAGTCCCACTCTTGCACCTCTCAGCTTTGCTGCCCTCCTTGGCGACATGTGGCGTAGTATTTATCCCCTCGGAGATCGACCTCATTATCAAGTATTCCAGTTTTATGCTGGAGGAAGAATTCGGGAATATGTTGCTCATGTTCGTCCATCAGCCCCAATTCCTGTCGGTAAGCGCACCTACAGTTTCCACGATGGTTACGGCGCTACTACTGAGCGTGCCGTCCAGCTTGGCGCAATGGCAGGAGTCACCGGTCTTCGTCATTAAGAGAGCATTGTGCAAGAGAACCGTGCTTATCAATATTATCCGACCATCTTCGAGAATCCTAGGCGAATACAATTTCCCTCCGTCAACCCTCAAGATGACCTTGCTATCCTCGCCATGTCTCGTTACATGACGGCCGAGTTTCTTCTTATTTCTGAGTTAGTCCGAGACGCCATTCGGGCCAGGAGATTGCTTGGTGTTACCTTACCTCAGTCTCCACCAGTTTCTCCAACTCCTCCGCGTCGTCCATCCGGAGCTTCAGAGTTAGTGGTTCCACTCGCTACACCCTTAGCTTCCTCGTCAGTCCGTGAGCGTTTGCTCAAGCGTAGGATGTAATCATTCGTGTAGTGCATGTGCATGTGCTGTAGTATCTTGCTTGTTTATGCTTGTGTATACTTCTGTGTGCCTGTGTGGATTAGTTTTGTAGCTTGTTGGCTGTGTGCTCTATTTAGCTCGTTTGTTGTATGATTTGTTGCAATCGTTTTTTTCGTGCTTCTTTGTTTTAAATCCTCGGTGTTACCCCCTTATGGAAATTATTCCTCGACCGACACCGGATCAGAAGAAGCCGTGAGCAGTACAGATATGCACCAAGGAATTGAGATTTTCAGCTGACAAACATTGTATTACATCCGGTCTGAATACAAGGATGTTCTGCTGAGACATTCAGCAACAAGCACATGTGAGAGATACACTTTATCGCAACAATGATTAAATCTGCAAGAGAACAAAGATGGATCAATAGTGCATTCCCAATCAAAGATATGGTCCGTACGCGATGATTTAATCTGACATAAGCCAAATTTAAAGCATTGCGACACCCGGAAGTCAGTCCAAATGCATGATGAATTCAGTAAGGACAGTCAGAAAATTCTTTCCATATAAATAATCAGCTGCCACACTGGCAACGATATATTTATGTGTTAGTCCCAGAAAATCAGTTCTGTCCATCTAAAAAATTTATTGATGAAGTTCCTAGTCTGCATCGGTAGGAAATGAATAGATTCCCATACTGCAAAAGTTTCTGGCATAAGGTACCGAGTCTTCCCTAGCAACGTCTTTAAGGGGGGAAGCTTATGAGGTACGGCACCCCGTTTTTCCTCAAGAAGATATCCACCAAAGGCTTCGAGCATAAGCCACTCAGTCTTCCTCAACATGACACCCCAGTGGTTTTCGAACACAAGCTGCCCAGTATTCTTCTGTATGGCACAATACAAGACATTAAATTTGGAATTGTCAGCATATGGCAGTATTTTCCAAGTGGTAGATATGCAACAGTTTGTCTGAAATAAAAATCGGTAAGAGGTATGCCTCGAGAATCAGATATTAATTCATTCAATATGCTGCCAAGTCCATGCAAGTCTCTCGCACAAGGAAGAATTCAGGGTATGCATGCAACAACCTCGCCGGTTATTCAAGAAACAAAAACCAGTGGGTGATGCCATAATCAACATGTCTTGAAGGAAAGACAACACTGAGACAATAATCTTGGCAGTCATTGTCAAGATCAGTCCCGCACATCCAACAATATGATGTTATTCACCCTGTCACTGTCTGGCCTAATCCCCAACAGTATTGACATCTGTATAACCCCATGTGAGCCGGATAAATATACTGAGGCTCAAAACATGAACTAGACCAAGGTATGATTGCCAGATATTGAACGTAACCATATTCAGGGCTGCGAAAATAATCAAGGATCTATATATGGCCCCGCTCTTTCAGTTGAGGATCTAGATGAAGAAAGTAATAATGAGAGAGCAAGACCAAAAATACAGGTATGTCGATTATTATGTGAAAAATGTGGATGCCAAAGACCATCTTATTCCACGGTGAACCCAATCAAAGATCCACCTAAGAAGTATACTTCATTGTGGTAAGGACCCCATAGCAAGGCAACCAGCTCAGTCCACTGTGTGCTCAGAACTGTCAGCATTAAATACCCGAGTCTGTCCGGTCGAACTCATGGACAACTAAATATATTGACCTCAACACCTGCGATGGAGCATCGCGCCGACTGTTATTCCCAAGGAGATACTGGCACACGGAAGAATCAGTGTGAAAACATGCACTTTGAGAATTGTTATCTCACGCATAGGGGAAGAAATTAAAAGAATAGCCTGTGTGGATAGGATTCTTTGCTAAGATCACCGTCAGTCAAGACTACAAATTTTATCCTCGGAGGATGGTGCATTTTTCTATCAATCAAGACTGCAAATTTTATCCTCGGAGGATGGTGCATTTTTCTATCAGTCAAGACAAGCGACAGTCAAACCTTTGGTACAACTTGGATACTCTAGACTGTGAAGACAGTCCGGATAAGTCAGAAACTCCTGTAAGATGACAGCATCCGTTAGCAGAAACAAATATGATCCACATCATTGTTTTGGAAGCAGAAGGCATGCCTATATTCAAGAGATCCGATGCCTAGATAGAAGATATTCTTTGTTCCACGGGAAGATGTATTCCCCAACTCCATGGAATATTCTAGGTACTCGATACGAGGATAACATTTCCAGCAAGGATCAATATCAAGTAGGACAAGTATGTCCATAAAAATAATATTTTGGATGCTAGCTCAGCTAGCAGATATGAAAATTTGAGTCAGTATAAACAGGAACATATAAGGTACGTCTGGTCAGAATGTCAGATACAACAAGGCAAACCACCCCACATCAAGACAGTTAGTCAGATCCAATTCAGTGGAAATACTATAAATAAAGGAAACCTGAGTTGGAAACGGTTTCTTTAGGTTAGAGAAATTATTTAACCCTGAACAACAAAATCTCGAGGACGAAATTTCTTTAAGGGGGGAAGAGTTGTCACAGCCTGATTTTTTGGCCCTTTCTCTTTCTTTGGATTTCCTGAGATTTTTGCCTGAGTTTTCTTTTTCCGTGGCTATGTGGTCTGGAAACTGAAGAAGATGACCTCTTCTTTCTTTCCAGAGTGGCTTGTCATCCTCATATCTATCCCTAGACCCCGTCATTTTCATCCTTGACAAACCCAATATTCTTTTTCCAAAGAATATTCCTTTTCTATTAAAGGAATAATTATTTTTGCCCTAGGTTGTGAAGCAACCTATATCTCTGTCATTCTAAAAATTCCCAAGTAATTCTCATAATTTTTTTGGGTCATATCTTGCTCAAATATGGCCGAACATTTCAGTGCCATGTTTAAAAATAATCCTCCAAAAATCATTTTCCCGTTCTGCCCTAAATGGCACTTTGTGAAGCAAGTGCTATTTATCTTTGCCCAACTGCCCCCAAACTTTGTGTACATATTTTCATGTCCATATCATTGCCCTGTGCCAAGTTTCACACTCATTTTACTAGAAACAATGATTTTTCAAAGTTTCTGTCCAGAAAGAAACTTTGTGAAGGAAGTATATTCTAGGCATGTCCAAATGAGATGAAACTTGGTCACATCCTTCATTTGGTCAAATCATGCATCTTCACCAAATTTGAGCTCATGGAGATCATCTATGTGAGCTCAGATCCAATCTTGGTTTCTAGTAAAATTTCCACTTTGTGAAGCAACACTATCTCACCTTGCTTAATTTGAGCTGCCAATTTACCAGGCCATTCTTATATCTACATCTACCTCCTGCACCAAGTTATGGTTCAATCCAGTTATCCATTTACCCTCAGTAAATTCTGCAAGATTCTGTCCAGATTGGAGCTTTGTGAAGCAAGTGCCACTTTGGTAACTCCAAATGGCCTGAGGTTTTTACAGCAGATTCATATGGTAAAAAAAGCTCCCTACACCAAATTTCATCTCATGAAACTTAAGTGTGTGAGTGCAACATCATCATCTCTAATTCTGGTCAGTTTTTCACTTTCTACAGCAACCCCAAGCTAAACTCCTCCTGTTAGTCTGGTTTTTGGTGATCTAAATCATCTTGGTGTAAGATCATCGCCAGACAAACTTTCGACCAAGTTACCCAGATGGTTTAACCACGGGAAGTTACAAACACCATGTTGTTGTTTTACCATGGAGCCATGTGCAAATCTCTTCTTTGCCCCTGGATCAAATTCTTTCTGCATTTCTACTAAGGACACCTACGTATACCTACTAGACATGGCTGGCCACGCCAAAGCTCGCCGCCTGCACCAGAGTGCGTGGTGACCGCACCTGCGTCATGCACAGCGTGCTCAGGATCGGTCGGGCCACTGTGCTCGTTGCCTCCCTCCGCGTCTCGGCCTCCAACCTTGTCCAGGAGCGCCCCCGTGCTCGTCTGCACTGCCCTGCATCGCTGCCTCGTCGCGGCTCGCCGGCAGCGCGCTGTCACAACAGTGCCACTGCGATGCCCTGCCTCTGACCTCCATTAGTGCCCTGTTCAAGCTCTCTTGTGGTCGTCCAGAGAACTCCTCCGCGCCTATTTAAGGACCCCCAAGCTCCTGCGCACCTCACCAGCCCCTCCACGCTCCTCCTCGATCACTAGAACCTTCGGGTGCTTCTTCTTTTCTTCGCTGCCCGCCATGGCCGCCTCGGCCTCGGCCTAGTTCCGGCCAAACCAAGCCTCCTCTCACCCTTCCGAGATGTCCAGCATGTTCCTCTCACTCCACTCAGCCGCCCCAACCCTTTGCCCCTCGCCGGAGTTGCTTGCTTTGCCGAGCACCACAGCCACCCGAAGCTCTCTGTACCTCTTTGTACTCCTCCATGGCACCAACCTCCCATCCATCCTACCTCTTCCCGGCGCCCGCTAGCCCACTGAATGGAACCGCCGTGCCTCCCCGAACCCGCCAGTGCTCTCCGTTCGGCCAGAGACGGCCAGAGATGGCCGCTCCATCAACGGCAGCCGCTCTCTGCCTCCCTGTTCTCCTCCTGTCGCCGTTCCCCTGGCCTCTCCCTGCCGCCGCCGCCCGTGTGCTCCCTTGCCCAGAGCTGGCCTGGGCCGGCCGGCCCCCTCACCGCCTTCCCTCCCCTGCTCTGCCTCTGTTTCAGGCGAGGAATAGGGCGAGCGGGAGGAAGGGGACGAGCATCCTATGCGCCCAGCCAGCTGGCTAGGCGGGCCCCGCCTCCCCTCGGACCCCACCCGTAAGTGAGTCACAACCTTATCCACTTAGTTAAGTGGAGATGGTTTCTTGAAACGCGCTTTCAAGAATCTGAAAGCGTATTCCTGTCCTTCTTTACCCCGAATGCGTTTCTTCGTCTGGAAAACGTATTTTCTTCTTCTGCGGTCAAGAATGCGCTTTCACTATTCCGAAGGTGTATTTGCTAAAATCTGTTTCTGTCTTATCCACTCAGGGACCCGTTGGCGATAGAAATATTCACATAATAGTCACTCAACTTCAACACTTCATAACTTTTCAACCGTAACTCCGAATCAGGTGATTCCAAAGCCCACGTCTTCGTCTCGTCGAGACCTTTCTGTTGGTATCATTTTCACTATGGTTTGACATACTACAAATGACCATTTTTCCCTTGCCGTAAACAGCACCCTCCGAGAGAGAACTGTTTCCGGCGATTCTTTCCGCGATCGTTCTGCACTTCTTCATGGAGTCTCCGTCACCAACTCGCATGATAGTCATGCAGTATCCATGGTTTTAAACTTGAATATTTATTAAACCTTTGCTTGTTTAAAATGTGATTATCGTTGTTTCGGTAATGCTTCGGGGTTATTGTTTATTTTCATGCTATGCTGTTATGCACCTGTTTATCGTGCCATGCTAGTTGCTAGTATTCCTTTCATATGTTTATGCTTGCTAGTAGTGCATGTTGATATTGGTGATGGTCTTCGGGGCATAACTGCCGTCTATCCCGAGTACCGTTCTTATGCATGTTCCTTTGCATCCAGTTAATTAAATGCTTGCATGTAGTATTATTGATATGTTCTTGCATGATATTTGTTGTTGATGTTAGTAGTCATGCTATGTTTCAGAAAAATATGTACTTATGATGTTCATGCTAGTAAGTATGCCATGCCTATTATTCATTGTTGATGTGGTGGATAGTTCTCTCATGATTATGTTGATATTCATGCTCATGCATTGTAATTGCATCATGTATTTTATCATGGCTCAACATATTTGCATTGTAACCCGAACAAAATAAATGGTGCCTATAGTGTGATCATGTTGCATGATAGTTTCTTCAGATTTATATTTTCATGCCATGCTCATATTGTCTAGCAGTATCATGTTAATGTTGTTCATGCTATGTTATCTTGATGATCTCATGATAATTCATGATTAACCTGTAATTGCCATGATGTTGTTTGTCTTGAATGTTTCTGGTTTATTGTGAGCTTGCAAGTACATTCAATGTACTGACCTGGTGTGTCATGCCAGCTTGCAGGTCGTGCCTGGGTTGCTTGCTTGTTTGGTGTTGTTCCCGTGTTCGCGAGCTAGGATAAACATTCCAGCCAGAGTCCCTGCTGATTGGAGTCCATCATCGCCGTTCGTTGTTCCGTTGCCAATAGTCATTCCGCTGCTTCGAGTTGTTATGCTGCTTGTATAGAGCAACCGTGTTGGCGTAGTGTCGCCGTGCCTATGTTATTCATTGTAATATCGGAACCCTTGTAATCATATTCATTTTGTAATAGAGAGTTGGTTTGTTCTATACTAAGAAGTGTCGTATTCTAGAAGACTTCATCTCGATCTCTGTGCTGGAATACCGGGCGTTCCGGTTTTCTCTGAGCCGGGGTGCCACATCTATTCAAAGGAGACCTGAATATCCCTTAGTTTCCATTGGGACCCCACTGCCACGGGAGGATGGGCCAAAAGATGTCATGTAGGTTCCTTACAAGCATGTATGACTATATACGGAATACATGCCTACATCATATTGATGAATTGGAGTTAGTTCTGTGTCACCCTGGGGTATAGCCGATACATGATGAATATCATCTGACACCTTTCATTACTGATCCATTGCCTATGAGTTCGTTTCATATTGATCCTTGCTTTATTACTTTCGTTACTGCTACTGTCACCATCACTACAAAACTGCGACTTTTAATTTTGCCACTATTATCGCTACTATCATATTACTTTACTACTAAACACTTTGCCATAGATACTCAGTCTTCCTAGGTGTGGTTGAATTGACAACTAAGCTGCTAATGCTTGTGAATATTCTATGGCTCCCCTTGTGTCGAATCAATAAATTTAGTTGAATAGTCTACCCTCGAAAATAGTTGTGATCCCCTATACTTGTGGGTTATCAAGACCTTTTTCTGCCGCCGTTGCCAGGTAGCATAGCTTTATTCTCAGAGATACCTAGGGTTTATATCTGCTGATCACTATGAGGCCACTAAAGGATGATAGAACCAAGATCATTCCCTCTAGAATGAGTGGAGGTAAGGAACTGCCATCTAGCTCTGCACTTGATTGGCCTTCTATTTTGAGTAAGCTTGCGACACCTACACCTGCTATTCATTTTGATATGTCACATATTATTGGTGATGCCACTTGTACTCTGAATGATGCTTATGATGCTACTACTTTGCTTGATAAAACTTTGCCACTGGGTGAATTGCTTGATGAACATCTTGCTAGAGAAAGAACTATTGAATATGCTGAAGATGATGATATTTCTAAAACTGATAAAATCATTGAACCTGAAAACTTTGGAACACCTGTTAGACCTAGCTCTCCTAGATATGAATTGCCTATTATACCTGAGGGATATGTTATGGAAGGAGAGGTAGCTATAGACTTTCTTGCTTGCAAGGACAGAAATAATCTTAAGAAATTATTATGCAAGTGGAAAGAAAAATCATTGAATGATAGAATGCAATATGATCCTGAGTTTGCCACTTCACCTATCCATGCTACTGATAAGGATTATGAGTTATGTGTCGATCCTGTGTTAATTACTTTGGTTGAATATAATCCTTTCCATGGTTATGAAATTGAAACTGTTATGGCACATCTTACTAAATTGAATGCCACCCTATTTTCCCATGAGGACAAATTCACTATTACTGTGTTCTTAAGTTGTTTCCTTTCTCTTTAAAGGGTGATGCTAAGTTATGGTTTAATTCTCCTGCTACTGGTTGAGTGCGTAGTCCCAAGGATATGATTTACTACTTCTCTTCAAAATATTTTCCTTCTCATAAGAAACAAGCTACCTACAGGAAATATTTAACTTTGTGCAAATTGAAGAAGAGAGTGTCCCACAAGCATGGGGGAGGCTTCTCAAATTACTTAATGCTTTGCATGATCATTGTCGGGGAAACTGATCACCCACGAACACCTATGGGACCGGAGCCTCTTTTCGGTACGGCAAGGGAGCGGAGGGAGCACAAAGAGCGGATCAAGGCGTACACACGAGCAGTTTACCCAGGTTCGGGCCACACGGATGCGTAAAACCCTACTCCTGCCTTGGTTTGTTATTGAGTTCTTGGCTCGGGAGCAAGAAGATCTACAGTGCTTGAGACTAGCTACACCGAGCGTGGGAGTGATCGAGAGTTCGGAACCCTCTCTACGTTGTGCATGGGCCTCCTTTTATAGGTCAAAGGGGTCACCGACAGGTGGTAACGTAGCTGAGGGTAAAAACGTAAAAGTGGCGGTAGTTGTAACAGTGTTTTGTACCTAACCCTGACGGTGGGGGAGAAGGGCATTGAATGCCCGTCGCCGTCGCCCCCAAACAGGGCAAAAAGCGTCCGTCCGAGCGTCTTCGTTCGCCACGACGGTAGCCTCGTCATCGTGGCTTGCCACCGTGTCCCCCAGGCTGCACAGCCTTCCGCCACGTGCCCCTGGAAGGTCCCCAGGGCGACGTGTGGCCAGATGGGCTAGAGCGCGGGCACACAGTGAAAGCTTGCCGTGGCAAGTGCCTTGCCACGGTCGCTACCTTGCCGCGCCCGGAAGCTTGTCGCTCTCCGGGCCTTGCCAGGGCGCGCGATGCGCCACGGCGAGTCTTCTGAAATGCCATGCTCTGTCCTTCCTGGCGAGCTCCTCTTGCCAGGGTCTTGTGCTAAAGGTAGGTCTTGAGCCTGGTACGGCCTTCCCGGCAAGCTCCTCTTGCCGGGGCCTTGTTTCTTTAACTTGAATACTTTGTTCTTGAATGGCTCTAAAGGATCCAGAGCGGTCCTTGGCGGGCGCGTGGCGAGCCCGACCACGGGACGCTGCTACTGCCCGTGCACAAGTCGGGATACAAAGGTACCCCTACTTTAGTACACCGACAGGAGCCCCCGTGCCTGGGCCACACACGGTGCCGAGCGCTGTTGGACCAGGCCCAAAACAGTGCACGGGCACCCGCGGCCCACGGCGCGCCGTATCCCCCTCCGTATCCGCCGCGTCCCTCCCTAACGGCACGCGTCGATTGCGGCGTCGTGGGAGAGATCGTGGTCTGTTTCTTTAATGGGAAAATGCGGAACGTCCCCCAATCCCCCTTAAAAGCAGAGGAAACAAGGGCAGTTTCCCCCCATTGCTTCATTGAGTCTGCAACCTCCAGAAACCCCCGCCGCTCTTATCCTCCCCAAAGGTCGAAAGAGAGCTGAGCTCCACCCTTCTTCCGCCGCCGCCAGCCTCTCCAGCGCCGCCGGCCCCCCTCGCCGTCCCCGCCATGGCCCCGAAGGGCGACAAGGCGAAAGCCGCGAAGACCGAACGGGCAGCGAAGCTTGCAGCAATGCGGAAGAGGATGGTGGTTTTCCCGCCAAGGCTTGGCGCAAGGGAGCTGAAGGACAAGTACTACCTCTTCTGGTCGAGGGAAACGAAAGCTCACCCGCGCACCAGAGTTCTCCCCGCCGAAGCCTTACTTTGCCCTGTTCTTCCATTGCGGACTCTACCCTCTATACTCTGAGTTCTTCTGCGATGTCATGAATACGTATGGATTCCACCTCCTTGATTTTACCCCGAACGCAGTCCTGACCATGGCCGTTTTCGCACATCTGTGCGAGAACTTTCTCGGAGTCACCCCCAACGTAGCCCTCTTCCGTCATTTTTTCACACCTCGGGTAGAGTCTGGGTCACCCCTGTCCGGCGGGATCTCTTGGATCTTTAGGCTCAATAAGAAAGAGGCGTACTTGATTGGAGAGCTCCGCGGCAAGTGGGAGGAGTGGAGGGCTGACTGGTGCTGGATCATGGAGGATGGACCCCAGCAGTTTACTTCCCCGCGCCGAGCTGCAATAGTGCGCGGCAAGGATTGGAGTGATCTGGCCCCGGAGGAAAAGAAGCTGAAGATAGCTCTCACCAGGATTCTTCGCCTCCGGCAAGCCAACCTTACTGTAGGTGAGGTCGGGGCAGATTTCCTTCGCCGCCGCATTGCCCCCTTGCAGGAGTGGAAGATGGCTGCTTGGGATTTCGGCAACGTGGCAGACTGTATGAGGCTGCGCCCCAGCCTTAACTATAACTTCACTGTCCTGGAGCTCAAGGGGATGCTCCGTGAGCTGTTCAAGCACGACGCCAAGCACCCGGAGTGGTTTGCCCCGTCGCGGGGGGTAGTTCCACTATGTAACAATTCGTCACTTAGTGCTATCCGCGCGGCGATGCCGCTGTGCGACTCCCACGGGGTTGACCCCACTTGGCTGGCGCCTTCAGACGAAACTGCACAAACCTTCTTCGACAACTTGGTTGAGCTGCCGATCAATCTCGATGAGAAGAAAGGTCTCACCCGCGAAACCACCGACCGAGATGTGGCGTATATCGCCAGCAGAATGGAAGAGGCAGCCGCAGCCGAGGCCGCGGGTGAGTTTGGGTACTCCTTGGATGAGGCGGATGCAGCGGATGCGGTGAGTCGGGCCGAGGAGGAAGAGATCCTCAAACTGCTGAGGCCAGCCGGGCAGCCTGCCGGGATGAGCGAGGCTGCCGGGCAGGGCACAGAGTCAAGTGAGCCCGCCGAGGAGGACGCCGAATCGGGCGACCCTTCAGAAGACTCAGGCGGGTCTCTGGGCCTCGACGACTCCTCTTCATCCTCGGGGAGTTCTCCGCCACCACCAAGTCTTCCGCCTCAGCCAAAGAAACGCCTCCGCAAGGCCACTGACACGGCGAGGCAGCCGGCGGTCCAGCAGCAGCCGCAGCGTCGCTCGACGCGCGCCACCATGACGAGCAAGGCCGTCAAGGGGGCGCCTCGCGCCTCAGCGGCAGGCAGACGAGGATCTTCCCGAACTGGTTCTGGCGTTCCTTCCGCCCCTCGGGCTTCGGCGACGACCGGAGCGGGGTCTTCTCAGACCACGGCTCCGGAACCCGCCAAGCGCCCGAGGGAGCCCACTCCTCCAGCTCCTCGCGCCAGGACGCGCGAGGCGGACATCGACTTCTCTGTCCTTAGTTCCGACGAGGAGGAGGAAGAGTTAGAACTTGTAACTCTTATTTCTTTTGATTTTTGTTGCTCTTGTCTTGAATTTTCCTTGCCTGACTTTGTTTGATGTCTGTCTTCCTGGACCCTGGCCCAGAGGATGGCGAAGAGGGCCAAGATCCCGGTGGTTGATCTTAAGGACGAGCCTGTCGCAGCGGCAGGGGATGCGCCAGCGACAAGCTTGTCGGACCAGCCTGCTGCTCCACAGAGCAGCCCCCAGCGCAGCCCCCAGAGCGAGTCTTCATTTTATTTCTTCACTTGTCGGGCGCGCGTGGGCTTCTTTTCTTTGCTAATGTCTTGTTTGTTTGCTGATTTGTGCAGAAGCACAGCCGCAGCCTCAGGAGCGTCAAGAGACTGCTCCCGAAGAGCCGCTCGTCTCAGCCTCCCCGCCAAGGAGGAGCTCCCCGGCGAGGGAGAATACCCCGCCAAGGGCGAGTACTCCGCCAAGGGCGAGTACCCCGCCAAGGGCGAGTACCCCGCCAAGGGCGAGTACTCCGCCAAGGGCGAGCACCCCGCCAAGGGAAGGCGCCAGCGGGGGCTACCACCACGGCGCCGAGGGAGGACCTCCCGGCGAGGAACCCCGTCGAAGACGAGGCTCGTACAGGTAACCCTTGTGTTTTTCTTCTCTTGAATTTTCCTTTTTGGATATTTGCTTGACACTTCTTCTGTCTTTCTTCTTCTTTTCTTGTCTTCAGACTCGACCGCCCCGGAGCCGATGGAGACGGAGGCCACCATCGATGAGACCGCCGCGGCCACTGACGCGGCAGCTGAGGAGGGGACCGGCGACCGCACTGATGGCCCTGAGGCCGCAGGAGCGCCGGACGCTGCGCCGGCCGCCGATCCTTCTACTGCCACGACCGAGCTGGGCGTCTATCTGGAGGCCGCCAACGGGGTCTTCATCCAAGTTCCATGGGCTTCTAAGTCGAGGGCGCCGGCGGAGGGAGAGGTCTTTGACGGGGAAGTCCTGGCCTCCGTCGGGCTGAGGCTTGTCGACGCGCCCGGCAGCAGCAGCGAGCCCGAAGAGGAGCAGCTCCTGCGGAAGCTCCTGGCTCTGTACCGTGCCAGGCAGGCCAAGCTGGAGTCCCGGGAGGCCCTGGCTGCCAAGGCTGGCATCGATCTAGAGAAGCGCGCCAAGGAGCTCCGTGCCGCCAACCAGGCGGCCCTCCGGTCTTTGGCGGAGGAGCGGGAGGAGCTTGCCGAGGCGCACCAGGCGTTCGTCCTCGAAAAGGCCGAGGCAGAGGAGCAGCAAAGGCTTGCTGCCGAAGATCTGTCTCGGCGGGAAGGAGAGCTGAGGCAGCGGAAGGTCGACCTCGATAGTCATGAGGACGACCTTACCGCGCGCGAGCAGTCCCTCGGCGGGGCTCTGCAGGAAGCGAGGGACGCCGCTGCAGCTGTAGAGACCGCCAAGAGGGACTTGGAGGCGAGGGTGGCACAGTTGGACCTCAACTTGAAGACGAGCGAGGAGAAGGTCGCTGCGCTCAAGTTGGAGAGGGAGAAAGACGCCCACAGCCACTCGGAGCTGCAGGTCCGTCTCTCCGACAAGGGCAAAGAGCTCGCCGTCGCCAAGGAATCCATCGCGGACTTGGAATGGAAGCTGTCCACCCTCACTGAATCACTTGACGACGCCAGGAACAAGGAGACGAAACTGAAGGAAGATCTCCGGGCAGAGAGGGCACTGTTGAACAGCGCCGCCCTCACGCAGAATAACTTCAGGCAGACGGTGGAGCAGTGGACCGAGGAGCTCGTCGCCGCCGCCGCTGACATCGACAGGGAGATGGCGGCGCTGGCGACGGAGCACCTCGGGTACTCCCCCGACGCAAACCTCCCTCACAGCGCCAAGCTGAGCTTATTCTTCAGGGGATGAAGAACACCTCTAACAAGGCCTGCCGCTTCCAACTTCTCGATTTCTTCAGCAATAAACTCTTGGCTCTCCACCGCTTGCTTCCTGATCTTCTGCTTGACGTGCCGCGCATGAGGACAAACGGCAAGCTTATGCTCAATTACTTTCCTGGGAACGCCGGGGATGTCAGACGGTTGCCATGCAAACACATCGACATTCGCCCGCAGGAAAGCAACGAGCGCGCTTTCCTATTTAGGATCGAGCGTGGCACTGATGGTGAAAGTACCACCAGTGCCGTCCTCCTTGGCGGACACCTTCTTGGTTGCAGGTGGAGCTGCCATTCCCTTCTTGCACTTGCCGGTGGAGCTCGATGGTGCGTCCTCGACGGCAGCGCAGCACTCCGAAGAGGTGCGTTTGCCGGAGTGGGCCCTAGAGCTCTTGCCGGACTTGGTCTTGTTCTTCCCCCCGGGAGCTTCAGCGGCAAATGTTTTGCTGTCTGTGGCGGCTGCTGCGTCCCGGTAGATCTTGTCGGCGCAGATAAGCGCGTCCTTCTTGTCGCCGGGGACAGAGATGACGCTTATCGGCCCTGGCATCTTGAGCATGTTGTAGGCGTAGTGAGAGGCTGCCATGAACTTGGCGAGCGCTGGAAGGCCAATTATCCCATTGTATGGCAATGGGATATCGGCAACGTCGAATGTGATCCTCTCAGTCCTGAAGTTTAGCTCTCCGCCAAAGGTTACTAGCAATGTGATCTTCCCCTTCGGCTTGCTCCTTCCCGGGTTGATCCCTTGGAACGTGCCGGTCTCCTCGAGCTCGCTGTCGGGGATCTGCAGCTTCCGGATCATAGCGGAGGAGATTAGGTTCAGGCCGGCCCCGCCGTCAACCAGCATCTTGGTGACCTTGAGGTTGCGGATGGTTGGCGAAACCAACATCGGCAAGCAACCGACCGCAGTTGTGCGGTCAGGGTGGTCCTCAATGTCGAAGATGATGGGCGTGCTGGACAACTTCAGGAGCTTGTGCGACTCGACGAGTGGCTCTGCTGCATTTACTTCCCGCACCCATTGCTTGAGTTGGCAGTGGGAAGTATGCAGAGAGGCACCTCCATCGACGCACATAACTTCTGTGGCCTTCTGGAACTCCTGCTCGCTGTTGTCTCCGTCGTCCATGTCCTCATCGTCGTCTTCGTCTTCGTCCTTGTCGCGGCCGCGGGGAGGTCTATCCCCTTGCCGCTGCTTGGCCTTGCCGCGGCGTCCTCCCCGGCCATTGAATGGCCGCTTCTTGCCGGACTCTCCTCCACCTCCCTGGTCCTTCTCCTTGTCGCGTCACTCGTACTCAGCCTTCTGCTGCTCGACGAGGTATTCGACCCTCTTGCAGTTCTGGAGATCATGGCCCTTGGTACGGTGGATCTTGCAGTACTGCTTGTCGGAGCCGTCCTGCTTGTCGGCGCCGGCTACAGTGGCGGCTTCCTTGCCGGAGCCACCAGCCTGAGCTTTCTTGGCGCCTGCCTCCTTGCCGGACTGCTCGACAGCCAGTACTTCCTTGTTTTTCTTCTTCTTATTGTTCCGCCGCCGGTTTTTCCTTGCCGGGGCGGCATCCTCACTGTCCGATCCTCCTGCTCCAACATCCTCTCCGGGGAGTCTCCTCCCCTCTTCAGCGCGCGCGCACTTGTCTGCCAGGGCATAAAGCTCACTGACATCTCGTATCGTGCACATCTCCATTTCCTCCCTCATCTGGCGGTTACGCACGTTCTGATGGAACGCGCTTATAACCGCGGCAGGGTGGACGTCCGGAATGTTCTGCTGGACGCGGCTGAATCTCTGGATGTATTTCCGCAGGGTCTCTCCCTCCTTCTGGGCAAGTATGTGGAGATCACTTTCCTGGCCATGGGGCTTGTGGCCGCCCGTGAAGGTGCCTACAAACTGGTGGCACAGGTCGGCCCAAGAAGAGATGGAGTTTTCCGGCAAGTGCATAAGCCAAGATCTAACGTTTGGCTTAATCACGAGCGGGAAGTAGTTTGGTAGTATCTTCTCGTCTCGTCCCCCGGCAGCTTGCACCGCAATGGTGTAGATGCTGAGGAACTCTGAGGGATGGGTCTTGTCGTCGTACTTCTTGGGTACGTCGGGCTTGAAGTTCTTCATGCTAGGCCACTGGACTTGCCGCAGCTCACGGGTGAACGCAGGGCAACCTGCCGCGTACGGCAAGTCGCATGGTTCGCCGGGCACGTGCATGTTGACAGCGGTCCCAGCGCGCTGGTCGGACTGCCATCGCGCTTCTCTTCGACGCTCGATGCGAGTTCGAGCGTCTTCTTGTCGCCTGTCGTCGAGGACTTGGCGTTGGTCGCGGCGAGCTCGTGGATCCGACGACGCCGTGGAGTCGTCGTCGATGTTGATCCGACGAGTCGGCGATTTCTGCTTCCGCGGCGGGGAGTGCATGGTAGTTTCACACCCGGCGGTCTTGTCTCCATCAGCCCGCGCCTGGCTGACTTGCCGCGGCCGTGACTTCGCCGGCTGCTGCGGTGTGTCGTTGTTGGCGAAGGCGATGAGGCTTTGCATGGTAGCCCTCCAGTCTTCGGCCTTGTCTGCTGCTGGAGGGAAGTCGAGAAGCAGTTGAGCTCTAGCTAGAGCCTCTGCTGGAGTGGAGGGGAGCGGTGGCGAGCGGTGTGAGGAGCGAGATATGCTCGGACTTCTAACCGCGTTAGAAGGAGCAGGTTCTCGCCCCGGCTATCGCGCCTTGCTCGTGCCAGCGCGTTGGCCTTGAGCGTCCCGCGTCCCGCCAACTTGGCCTTGGCCCAGCAAGCGGATGGTACCCTGCGTACCACGCCGCTGTCGTTCCAGCACCTCCTGAGAGGGACGCAGTGCATGTACGGACAAGGAGGTCTTGGAGTGCGCTCGGTCGTCCGTCTTATCCTTGGACTTGGCGGCGCCGTGAGTTTCCTCACCGGCGCCCGTCCTTCCGCCAGCGTCTACCCCACCAACCGTTGGTTCTGGTGGCGGCGGGATCGACGCAGACGGGCCTCCTAGCTCCGAAGCTTTCTTCTTCGGCGGCATGTCGATGAAGTTTACGAAGTTGGTGAAGTTGCTGAAGATTGCGCCCGCGTGAACGCCGGATCAGGTTCGCACAACCTCGACGCCCCCTACCTGGCGCGCCAAAGATGTCGGGGAAACTGATCGCCCACGAACACCTATGGGACCGGAGCCCCTTTTCGGTACAGCAAGGGAGCGGAGGGAGCACAAAGAGCGGATCGAGGCGTACACGCGAGCAGTTTACCCAGGTTCGGGCCGCACGGATGCGTAAAACCCTACTCCTGCCTTGGTTTGTTATTGAGTTCTTGGCTCGGGAGCAAGAAGATCTACAGTGCTTGAGACTAGCTACACAGAGCGTGGGAGTGATCGAGATTTCGGAACCCCATCTACGTTGTGCATGGGCCTCCTTTTATAGGTCAAAGGGGTCACCGACAGGTGGCAACGTAGCTGAGGGTAAAAACGTAAAAGTGGCGGTAGTTGTAACAGTGTTTTGTACCTAACCCTGACGGTGGGGGACAAGGGCATTGAATGCCCGTCGCCGTCGCCCCCAAACAGTGCAAAAACCGTCCGTCCGAGCGTCTTCGTTCGCCACGACGGTAGCCTCGTCATCGTGGCTTGCCATCTTGTCCCCCAGGCTGCACAGCCTTCCGCCACGTGCCCTTGGAAGGGCCCTAGGGCGACGCGTGGCCAGATGGGCTGGAGCGCGGGCACACAGTGAAAGTTTGCCGCGGCAAGTGCCTTGCCGCGGTCGCTACCTTGCCGCGCCCGGAAGCTTGTCGCTCTCCAGGCCTTGCCGGGGCGCACGAGGCGCCACGGTGAGTCTTCTGAAATGCCATGCTCTGTCCTTCCTGGCAAGCTCCTCTTGCCAGGGTCTTGTGCTAAAGGTATGGTCTTGAGCCTGGTACGGCCTTCCCGGCAAGCTCCTCTTGCCGGGCCTTGTTTCTTTAACTTGAATACTTTGTTCTTGAATGGCTCTAAAGGATCCAGAGCGGGCCTTGGCGGGCGCGTGGCGAGCCCGACCACGGGACGCTGCTACTGCCCGTGCACAAGTCGGGATACCAAGGTACCCCTACTTTAGTACACCGACAATCATCCTCTCAAGAAAAACGAAATAATTGATATCTTGTATAATGGACTAACCAATGCTTCTAGGGACCACCTAGATAGTTGTGCTGGTTGTGTTTTCTGGGAACGAACTTTTGAGGAAGTTGAAAAACTATTGAATAATATATTGAGCAATGATAATGATTGGACTCTCCCTGAACCACCTCTGAAGCCAACTACGAAGAAAAGATGTATTCTATTTCTCAGTCCTGAAGATATGTAAGAGGCAAAGAAATCTATGAAAGAAAAAGGTATTAAAGCTGAAGATGTTAAGAATTTACCACCTATTCAAGAAATACGTGGTTTTGATAACCCGACACGGGTAATAGAGGTAAATTTTATGTAGCTTTGAGGAAGGTGATATTCCTCATAACAAGTCTGCTAGTCAATGCTTGGATGATTTTTATAATTTTATTGTGAAACAAGAAAACTTCAATGCTTATGTTAGTAGACTATTGAACGTAATGCTTATATGCTTGAATGCTTGGGTGATTATATGTGTAGAACTGTTAATCATCTTAAGGTTATAAGTACACATGCTTCCATTGTAAAAACTCAAGTAGAACAAGTGCTTAAAGAACAAGATGATTTGCTTAGTGAGTTGAATAGTAAGAACAATGATAATGTTGTTAGGGTTATGACTGGAGGTGGTAAAATGACTCAGGAACCTTTGTATCCTAAAGTCCATCCTAATGGAGTTGAGCAACATTCTCATAGAATTAATACTGGTACACCAAGTCCTTCTAATAAAAAGAATAAGAAAACTGATAGGACTTTGCATGCCTCTAGTGAACCTGTTATAGACACATATGAGAATCCAAATGATATTTCTAGTGATAATGTTAATGCTGATTTTCATGCTGATGCTCAACCTAGTGATAATAATGATGTGGAGATAGAACCTGTTGTTCATCTTGATAACCACAATCAAAGAATCAACATTATGACAAGGCGAACTTCATTGCTAGGAAACATGGTAAAGAAAGAGAACCATGGGTTCAGAAACCCATGCCATTTGCTCCTAAACCATCAAAGAAAATGGACGAGGAGGAATTTGAATGCTTTTGTGAGATGATTAGACCTATATTTTTGCATATGTGTTTGACTGATACTTTGAAAATGTCTCCTTATGCCACATATATGAAAGAAATTGTTACTAACAAAAGAAACATACCGGAAGATGAAACTTCCACCATATTTGCTAATTATACAAATAAGGGTGGAATACCAAAGTAACTAGGAGATCCAAGAATACCTACTATACCTTGCTCTATTAAAAGAAACTATCTTAAAACTGCTTTTTGTGACCTTGGAGCTTGAGTTAGTGGTATGCCTTTCTCTTTATATCGTAGACTTGATTTGAATAAGTTGACACCTACTAAAATCTCTTTGCAAATGGCCTATAAATCAACTGCTATACCCATCGGTATTTGTGAGGATGTGCCTATTGTGGTTGCAAACGTTACTATCTTAACGGACTTTGTCATTCTTGATATACCCAAAGACGACAGTATGTCAATTAGACTTGGTAGACCCTCTTTTAATACTACAAGGGCTATTATTGATTGCAACAAGGGCAATGTCACTTTTCATGTTAATCGTAATCAACATACGGTACACTTTACGAAGAAACAACCTCAAGTTAATAGCATCAATTCTATTGGAAAAAATTAACTATTGCTATTGGAGGTTTTGAATTCCCTATTCCTACTGTAAAAAAGAAATATGATATTCTTATTCTTGGGGACATGCATATCCCCATTGAGGTAACCTAGTGTTATTTGAAAATTCTCCGGTTTCATGTTATTCAAAATAAGTTTGTTAATAAGACTTGATCAACCTTCTTAACGGATTCCTTTTGAAGGGCATGAGATGGAAGAATTTAGGAAGCACAACTTTATGTTCCACTTTCTATTCTTTGTTACTTAGAATAAATAAAGCACAATTAGTATTATTTTTCTGTTTTCTGTTTTATCCATGCATTAAAAAATGTCTCGAAAATAAAAGTTCTCCAAATGCCGTGAAAGTTTAGTATGTTTTTTATAGAATATTTTAGAAGCTCTCGCACTGAACATGCACCAGGGGGCTACTCCAGGTGACCACAAGGGTGGAGGGCGCACCCTACCCCACGGGGCATGCCCCTTGCCTTTTGGGTCCCACGTGGACCCCCCTCACTTATTCCAGCTCCCATCCACTACGTCTTCCTCCAAAAAAAAAAATCATGTTTCTTAAACTCGTGATCTAGCTCATTCTGCTGCCATTTTTGATCTCCTTGCTCGAGTCATCATCCGTGAAACTATTTTGGGGGATTGTTCTTCGGTATGTGAATCCTCCAATGGTCCAATTAGTTTTTTCCAAGTGCTTCATTTATTGCCAATTTTTCTGTTGTGGTGACCTTGTTCTTGAGCTTGCATGTCAAATTTATATGGTCCAAAGTAGCTTTGCTGCATGATATAGCCTATAGGTTCTTGGATGAGTAGTTGCTATCAATTTTGTTGCGCTGGGTTCACTTTTATTTTGAGTCCCTAAAAATTTCAAAAAAATTTAGAGGAAGAAAATGGTGAGGACATTGTTGAGAAACTCTTCGAGCCGGGGTTCGAAGGAAAATGAAAATGAGAAGAAGAAGCACAAGTACAATCTTCCCCGCACCACCGAGGTTCGGTCGTGTGAATGGCCAAGTGATGCATTCTTGGAGGCGCCTGGAATTCATGAGTATTTCTATTATTTGGTTGATAATGCAGGCATCACCGACTTCCTTCACGATAAGTGTGAACTATACCCCCTACTCACTATAACCTTTGTGCAGAATTTTCACTTTCATGCTAAGAAATCACCACCCATGGTAGAATTTTGTTTATATGACGAGCATATGGAGATGTCGCTTTATGACTTTTGTGAAGTTTGCAAGTTACCTTATGAGGGCAGCGTCGAGGAACCACATCCTAGAGATTTGGAAGTATTTATTGATGAAGTTACTGTAGCGGAAGGGAGAGAGGTGTCGAAGGTGAGAGTGGCCAGTTTAAATTTTCCTCTTTTACGCTATTACTCATTATTTGCTGGGAGATGTTGATACGTCCCAAACGTATCTATAATTTCTGCTTGCTCCATGCATGTTTTGGGTGATATTGTTATGCTTTTGATACACTTTCATACACTTTTGATCATATTTGGACTAACCTATTAACTCAGTGCACCCCAGTGCCAGTTCTTGTTTTCTGCTGTTTTTGTATTTCAGGTTTTCCCATTACTTAAATTGCCAGAAAAATTCCGGGAAAAATATATAAAAATCAATGCTCCAGAAGCTTCCATGCGCCACAAGTGGGGCCAGAGGGGGGCCAGAGGGGCCCCAGGCGCCCTGATGGCGCGGCCCCACCCCTGGCCGCGCCGGGGGGGCCGCCTGGGGGGCTCCCACCTCCTCTGGTGCCCTACTTGGCCTCCTATTTATTCTCCCGTCGCGAAAACCCTGATTCCGGAATCCTTTTCTCCAGAAGCAATTCCGATCTCCGCCGCCATCGCCACCAAGTTTCGGGGGACCAGAATTCCTGTGCCGGCATCTTGCCGGGACGGGGAAGTGCCCCCGGATTCATCTCCATCGACGTTGCTTCCTCCCTCCATGATGCGGGAGTAGTTCCTCCTCGGGGCTGAGGTTTCTACCAGTAGCCATGTGGTCAATTCTCTCTCCCATGATGTGATCTTTGTTGTGATCATAGGCTATGTTAATCTAGGGTGATCCCATGATATTTCCCCTTCCTCTATGTATTGAATTGATGTACTCACTTGTCTTTATCTAGTATAATCCCCGAGACCAAGGTGACAGCGGTCTATTTGACATGGATTAGAAGAATATTTTCATGAGTGATTTCTTCTTTTGTGTGCTGATTGAAGATTGAGAGTCTCTTGGTGCTTGTCTTTGACTATCCTGGAGATATGTCATGGTGATTGTGGTACTCTCTTTGGGTGGCCGCGGTGACATTGGGAAATCCATAGATTGAGAACTACGAACTTTGAGGTGTGCTTTTGTAGCCCTACATAATTCTCGTCCTCTCTTGACCACAAAGGAATGACCTCCAAGTGCGTCTCCATTGCATGTTTTATGGGAAATATCATGTGATTAGACTATGTTAATGTTGTTGGGAGTTGCCACTAGTTAAAGTATGAAGCCTAGGCCTTGTTTCCACCATTGCAATACCATTTGTGCTCATGTTTACCACTTGTTTGCTTGCTGCACTTTTTATTACATATTTATATTACTTTGCTTTACCACTCCTATCATCCATATTTTACCATCTCTTCGCCGAACTAGTGCACCTATACAACTCCTAGTTGTATTAGGTGTGTTGGGGACACAAGAGACTTCTTGTATCTTAGTTGCAGGGTTGCTTGAGAGAGACCATCATCAACCTCTACTTCCCTGAGTTCGATAAACCTTAGGTCATCCACTTGAGGGAAATTGCTGCTGTCCTACAAACCTCTGCGCTTGGAGGCCCAACATAGTCTACAAGAATAGAAGCGTGTGCAGACATCAGATGTTTAATTGGTCACCGAGAGAGTGGAGGCCTTAGTGCCCTGGACCTCGCTATATTGCGCCATGCCTTACTTCATGATAGAACTTTTAGTTGGGGCGCTATGGTTGCTTGATGGTTGAATTTAAACCGTTTGAAGGGCACTATATTTGGAGGTATCTATGCTTCTCATATTTCTAGGCGCTTCGAGATTCCTATTAGACTTGATGAGGAAGAGGAGATCTTGTTATCTACTAAATATTTAGATTATGATAGTATGGTAGCGCACGATTTTAATGAAAACGATAAGGACAAGAGACTCATCTATAACCTGGTATTTAGCGAGAAGCCTTGTCAGATTATTACCTTGCATGCACCTTCTTTCTTCGATATTCATTCAGGCAGGTACACAATCATGCCTGCAGACATTTATGCATACTGGGAGCGGACGCGATCCCCAGTTCCTCGGCCAGAGACATCACCTGATCCATATCAGGAGTCTATTTATCAGTGGGAGCCGCAGGAGCCCGCTAACCAGTGGAATACCCAACATCATCCTCAGTGCACCAGAGAGGGCTACTTTGCTCCATGGGCGTAGACTACCTTAGGCGAAAAGCCTAAGCTTGGGGGAGTACGTATTTATCACCGACATTACATTCATGACCACACATTCATTATAGTTGTCAGTGTTCATACATTTTCATTGTATTTTCCATGTTAGTTTATTTTTTCGCGCTTTCTTCTTATTTGTTTGAAGAACTTCGGAAAACTCAAAAATATTTCTCTCTTCTCTTTGTCTTTTCTTTCTTGATTGTTCTTCTAGTAGTTTGTAGTGATAAAAGAAAATCCAAAAATATTTCTCGTTCTTCTTTTGCTTCCTGGGAGCTTTCCCCTCTAAATAGTTTTTGTCGTTCTTGTTTTACTTTCATTAGAAAAACAAAAACTCCAAAAACATTTCAGTGTGTTTCTTTGAAATTCTTTTCTTTTCTTTGGGGTCGATAGGAGAAGACCACTATGAAAATGATGTGCGGCTCTCATATGCATTATTGTTGATCTAACAAAGACCCCATATTACCTTGACTTCTCCTTTGAATAAATGATTGCAGATTCCAGCTTAGTCCAATCCACATGTACTATTATTATTATTCACATCATTCGGTCGTGCAAGTGAAAGGCAATAATTACGGTATATGATGTAACGATTGAGATGGAGAAAAGCTGCTATGAACTTGACCTATTTTGTTTTTGTAAGTATGATTTGCTCATCGTTCTTGATTCAGCCCATTATGAGTGAAACATGTTTCCAATGACAATTGCAGATTATAGTTACTCATGCCATGCTTAATTAGCTAGGAGTTTATAATGGTTTACTTTGCATGCCAACATGCTTTTAAAATGGTTGTGATGTAGTATGATAGGATGGTACCCTCCTTTGAACGATTCGAGTGACATGACTTGGCACATGTTCACGCATGTAGTTGAAACGAAATCAACATAGCCTCCATGATATTTATGTTCATGGGGATTTATATCCTACTTATGCTTGCACTCAATGTTGGTTAATCTCAATGCATGTTTATGACTATTGTCGCTCTCTAGCTGGTTGCTTCTCAATGTTTTGCTAGCCTTCACATTGTACTAAGCAGGAATACTACTTGTGCATCCACTTCCATAAACCCAAAGTTGTTCCATATGAGTCCACCATACCTACCTATATGCGGTATTTACCGGCCGTTCCAAGTAAATTTTCATGTGACAAACTCTAAACCTTCAAATAAAATTCTATTTTGTATGCCCAAATCGTTCATGTGGGGACTGGGGGCTGTCAGTATCTTCCATGCTAGGTGAGTTATTATCACAATAAGTGGACTCCGCTTGGCGTTCACAAGAAAATGGCTGGCAATCGTGATGCCCAGTCCCATGCTCAAAATCAAATCAAAATATAAATAAAAATGTTCCCCCTAGACTGTTGTTGGTATGGACGGAACCCGTTGTTTCGGACAAGCCTTGGAGTGTGTTTGATGGTGGAGGGGGAGTAAAACTTTACCATTCTGTTTGGGAACCACCTATAATGTGTGTAGCATGGAAAATATTGAGAACTCTTGGTTGTTGCATTGACAATGAAAGCATACCACTCAAAATTACAAGCATCTTTGTTTTAAAAAGCTCGAGCTCTGGACCTCTGCAAATCCGTGCTTCCTTCTGCGAAGGGCCTATCTATTTACTTTCATCGTTGAGTCGTCATCCTCTTGTAAAAAGCACTAGTTGGAGAGCACCTCTGTCATTTGTTCTCTTTGTTATTAATTGATATTGACTATGAGTTTGACAGGAACTCTTTTATCATGAATTATAATGTCTAGTCAGCCCTTGATCTTCAAGGGTGCTCTGCATTTATGTTTTGCGGTCTCAGAAAGCGCTAGTGAGATACCATTTTGTCTTATTATATCATTATTGTTTTGGAAAAGTGTTGGCATCTGAGGTTTATTATTATTGGTCGCTAGTTGATTGTGTCATTTATATGAGTAAATGTAAGACCAAAATATTATTGTGAACATGGTTAGTTCATAATCTTTGCTGAAAACATGAATGGTGGCTTTACATATTTGCAACAAAAAGATCAAATAGAGTTTGTTGAAGGTTTTCTTTATCGCTTTCAGTTTATCAACTCAATTGCTTGAGAACAAGCAATGTGTTAAGATCGTGGGAGTTGATACGTCTCCATCATATCTACTTTTCCAAACTCTTTTTCCCTTGTTTTGGACTCTAATTTGCATGATTTGAATGGAACTAACCCGGACAGACGCTGTTTTCAGCAGAATTGAGTTGGTGTTGTTTTTGTGCAGAAATAAAAGTTCTCGGAATGACCTGAAAATTCACGGAGAATATTTCTGGAATATATATAAATATTGGCGAAAGATCTACTAGAGGGGACCCATCGGCTATCCACAACGGTGGGGGGCGCGCCCTACCCACTTGGGGCGCCCCCTGCCTTGTGGGTCCCATGAAGCTCCGCCGACCTCAACTCCATCTCCATATATTCACGTTTGGGGAGGAAAAAATCATAGAGAAGGATTCATCACACTTTATGATACGGAGCCGCCGTGACCCCTGTTCTTCCACGTGAGACCACATCGGTAGTCTATTCAGGGATCCAGAGAGTGGAATCTGTCACCGTCGTCATCATCTACCTTCCTCCATCACGAATTTCATGATGCTCGCTGCCATGTGTTAGTAATTCCACCATACGCTAGTTGGAAAGTGATGGGTTGGATGAGATTTATCATGTATTCGAGTTAGTTTTGTTAGGGTTTAATGCCTAGTATCCGCTATATTATGAGATTGATGTTGCTATGACTTTGCTATTCTTAATGCTTGTCACTAGGGCTCGAGTGCCATGAATTATCTGAACCCTTCGTGTTTCCATGAATATACATGTGCTCTTGATCCGATCTTGCAAGTTGCAGACACCTATTACTAGTTATCATCCGCATACCCAAGATGACAATAATTGGGCTTTTTTGGTGATTGCCGTAGTTTGAGGTGTTCATGTATTCACTAAGTGTTAATGCTTTGTTCCTATCCTTTGTTAAAAGGAGACCTTAATATCCCTTACTTTCCATTAGGATCCCGCTATCATGGGAGAGTAGGACAAAAGATGTCATGAATGTTCTTTACCATAAGCACGTATGACTATATACGGAATACATGCCTACATTTTATTGATTAATTGGAGCTAGTCCTGTGTCACCCAAGGTTATACCTACTAAATGATGAATATCATTCGACACATATCATTATCAATCCATTGCCTACGAGTTCATTTCATATTGTTCCTTGCTTTGTTACTTTCATTACTGCTACTATCACCATCACTACGAAACTGCTACTGTTACATTTTCCACTGTTACCGCTACTATCATATTACTTTGTTAATAAACACTTTAATGCAGATACTAAGTCTTTCTAGGTGTGGTTGAATTGACAACTCAGCTGCTAATACTTGAGAATATGCTTTGGCTCCCCTTGTGTCGAATCAATAAATTTGGGATAAATACTCTACCCTCAAAAACTGTTGTGATTCCCTATATATACTTGTGGGTTATCAGTCATCAAAATCTTCTTCGGCATTTCCTTTGGAGGAAGAATAAGCCACAGCCTTCAAAGCATGACTTTTGTGATAACTTGAACCATAGAGATCTATGTTCTGTTCTTCCTGTTCCTCGTGGGTGTTCAGCCTTTCCATTACATCAGCAGAACTGAGGTCCTTGAAGTTAGGTTGTTCCCTAATCATCAAAACAAGTGTGTCAAATGAACCGTCGAGAGAGCGAAGCAGCTTCTTCACAACTTGATGGTAAGTGATGTCTTTGGCACCGAGACCTTGCAGCTCGTGTGCTATGTCACTCAGACGATCGAAAGTTTCCTGACAACTTTCATTTCATATGCGTTTGAACCTATTGAACTTTGCTCGAAGGGTGTCAATGCGAGCTTCTTTCTGAGTTGAAACACCTTCATTTATCTTATCGAGAATGTCCCACAATTCCTTCGCAGATTCACACTAATGATAGCGAAGAAATTGAGCACGAGAGAGATGACCACTGATTTCATCTTTAGCTTGAGCTTCCAGTTCAATGAATTTCTTCTCTCGATCATTTGGAACTTGGGGAACTTCAAGCGTTACTCCATTCAGCACCACGTTCCACATATCATCATCAATTGCTCGGAGATGGATCTTCATCTTCTCTTTCAACAAGGGATAGTCTGTCCCATCGTAGATTGGAATCTTGAGATGTGATTTGTAGCTCACTGAAGACATACTTGAAACTCCAAGCTTGTTAGACCAAAATGAGCAGATTCCAGGAGTACCTTGCTCTGATACCAATTTTATGAACGAAGTATGTCTACCATAGGGGGTGAATGGGAGTTTTAATCTTGTTTTGGACACTTCAAAACTCTCGGAACCTAGCAGCGGAATGAATGAAAACATAGCACAATTAGCAAATACAAACTACCAAAAGGAAAATAAAACATACATTGTGACAAATCACATGATTGAAAGTAAATAGGAGTAGCAGGGGACACCAGTGATGCTCGAGGGCGATAGGGTGTTTGTTCGACAAGATCATCCTTTTGCACAAGTACAGCGTCTGGTTGGAGGGGATGTGACTTAACATGGAAGCTAAACTCTCTTTTCCCTATTCTCCTCGACAAGTTGGTTCATCAACCAATGCCGATCACTCATGGTAGATACTTGAGGCGATCTCCGAACCTTTATAGACTTCTTCTTCGAGAACTACGATCACTCTTGGTCTATGAAGAAATTGAAACCTAATCATCTAGAGAGTTTGCAGCTATCAAGAGTAATAGGCGAATCATGCTTGACTTAAATTCGAGTGATGATGAACCAGTATCCAATTCTTTGGATCTAGGGGGTTGCTCATAAATATTCTGAGAATCAAATAGATCATCCACCGGACAAAGCCAGTGCAGGGTGGCTATTTATAGCCGCAGCCTTCCCTGGTGGGACCTGACCATTTTTTACAAGCGGTCCAGCCAATGGCCAACCGACGCATTCACAACGGTCGGATTTTACAGCAACGGTAACATTACCCGAGGAACAAGTAATACTAACTCCTCGGTCTGTGACAAATTAAATCTCTCGTAGCAAAGAAGATCACCGTATCTTGCTGGCAAGTTTTTTCTCGGAACACAAAGAGATTTCTTTCATAACTTTCATAGGATTTGGGTTTTGTATCAGAGAATCAAAGTTTTGTATGCTACACCCCTCGTAATAGTCGGTGGTCCTATGACTCAATAAAGAGAAGAAGAACTACGAAATAAATGCTACTTCTTCACTTCGTCTTCAATCTCCTTGGACAAACTCATTTTCTTTGGACGAATACCGAGTCAATTGTTTCACGTTAGCTATTTTTGAGGGGTCACTCTTGTTAACATAATCTTCAGAGATAATCCTCAGAGTCACATAGGAGATTATCTTTGTCTTTTGCATCCAACTCCTCGAGTCTCAAGGGACCTCTTACTCTTTGTGTACTAGCAAACACATAAGTCACATACTATTTATGTCAACAAACTCCAAAAATGTAAGGGGGCCATTATTGCACCAACACTTCTCTCTCATGCTTGCATGAAATTTTGCTACTATTGTTCGATAGCTCCTAATTTGATTCATAGCATGTTTATGTAACCTATTGTTGTTACATTACCAGATATCCTATATGCTTAGTATAGGTTGCGTAGTGATCCATCAGTGATGTTAACGTATGTAGATCTTGTATAGATGGAAACGTATTGTACCTACCATATCTTCCTGATCTATTGTTGATACGTGTAGATTGTTTCTTGGCTTCCAAGCCTTTGTAACCGTGTCATATATATATGAGCCGATCGCCCCTGTTGTGAGGCGTCTTCCCTCAAACTCTTTCTCTGGTTACACGTTTATATGGTATCAGCCCTTTCGATCCAATCTCGCTTCCGCCGCCACCATGTCGACGTCTTCAGGCCAGACCTCCTCTGCCGCGGCTGCCCTCACCTCCGGCGCCCTCTCCACCACCGTGGTTCCCGCTGTGTCTCCGGCTTCCCTCGCCGTCAACGTCGCCAGCGTCAAGACGCACGTTCCCGTTGTCCTCGACCTCCTGGCCTCCAACTACTCGAAGTGGCGCATGCTGATGGGCGTTCTCCTTGGCAAGTACGAGCTCACCAGCCACATCTCCACCAACACCCCGGCCAACGAGCGCACAGCCGAGTGGTCTCGCCTCGACTACGTCGTCCGCTCGTGGCTCTACGGCTCCATTAGCGACGACATTCTCGACATCATCATGGCTCAGGATCAAACTGCGTATGAGGCCTACGCGCTCATCCGCAACCTCTTCCTGGACAACCAGCTCACCCGCGCCGTCTACCTCGAGGCGGAGTTCCGCTCCATCGTCCAGGGCGATCTCACCATCACCGCCTACTGCCACAAGCTGAAGTCTCTCTCTGACGCTCTTGGCGACGTCGGACAGCCAGTCTCCGACCAGACTCTGGTTCTCACCTGCCTTCGCGGGCTGAATCCCCGCTTCGCGGACATCATCACCGTGGTCACCATGCAGGTCCCATCCCCGACGTTCTTGCAGACACGATCCCTTCTGCTCCTTCGCGAGAACCACCTCGCCCACCCCGCCCCGGGCACACCGTCTCCATCCTCGTCCCAGATCGCCCTCTACGGGAACACCGCCGGGTCCGGTTCCTCTTCCGGTGGCAACTCCGGTGGTGGCGCTGGAGGCGGCGGCAGCGGCGGTCGCTGGCACAAGAAGAAGAAGAACGGCGCTCCTGCAGCGTTCGATCCGCGCGGCAACAACTCCTGCACCTCGCCAGGCCCGTGGATCTGCTTCAACCCTTACACAGGCCAGGCGCAGCAGATGCAGCCCACTTGGCGTCCAAGCGGCGGCCCATCTCTCCCTCCTGGCGGACTAGGACTCCTTAGGCCACGACCCACCGGACCACAGCACCGCCCCTCAACCTGGGTTCCTCCTGGCCAGCAGGCTTACACGACGCAGCTAGCACCTCTTCATGGCAATGCATTCGGCAGCAACCCTCCACCTCCCGCGACGCAGTACGTACAGCCTGGACTTGGCGCTCACGGCAACGGCGCACCAGCATGGGACTGCTCCGCCCTTGTCGCGGCCCTGAACAGCACCTTTGGCGCTCCCATGGCCGGCTCCTCCACCACGGGCACATGGGTAATGGACTCCGGCGCTACATCTCACATGGTTTCGGACCCTGGTATACTCACTTCTCCGTCTCAACTTTCCACTCCCTCCTATGTCACTCTCGGCAATGGTGTTTCTTTGCCCATCTCCACATCTGGCCATACTACTCTCTCCACACCTCACGGCACGTTTTTGCTAAATAATGTTCTAGTAGTTCCTGACATCATTAAAAATCTGCTTTCTACTCGTCAACTCACTACTGATAATTCTTGTTCTGTGGAATATGACCCCTTTGGTTTCTCCATTAAGGATCTTCACACACGGCGCGAGATCATACGCTGCAGTAGCCCCGGTCCTCTCTATGAGTTCTCCACAAGCACCAGCTCGCCGTCGCCTTTCGGACTCGTCGCCTCCACCAACTCCACCGAGCTATGGCATCGTCGCTTAGGACATCCTGGTCGTGACGCTATGTCACATTTATCTAAACAATTTGCTATTCCATGTAATAAAGTCACTATGGTGTGTCATGCATGTCAACTTGGCAAGCACGTACGTCTACCTTTTTCTAGGTCCCAAACAATTTGCAGTGTTCCATTTCAGTTAATTCATTGTGATTTATGGACCTCTCCTATTGCAAGAAATTCTGGTTTAAAATACTATCTTGTCATAGTCGACGATTTCTCGCACTTTATTTGGACCTTTCCTCTACGGAGAAAATCCGACACTTGCGACGTCCTTATTAATTTTTTTGCCTATGCTCGCACCCAGTTCAACCTTCCTATCGTTTCCCTACAAACCGACAACGGCACTGAGTTCGTTAACTCCACCCTAGTCGAGTTTTTAGCTCGCCACGGGATCCACCTTCGCATGTCTTGTCCTTACACTTCATCTCAAAACGGAAAAGCCGAGCGCGCCTTGCGCACTCTTAACGACATCACCCGCACTCTCCTTATTCAAGCACACATGCCACCCTCATATTGGGCCGAGGCCCTCGCTGCCGCCACCTACCTTGTTAACCGTCGCCCATGCCAAGCCATAGAGTTTCGCATCCCCTACACCTTACTCTATCAACAACCAGCCTCCTACTCCGATCTACGAGTTTTTGGTTGCTTGTGTTATCCAAATCAGTCCGCCACGGCCCCGCATAAGCTCGCAGCTCGGTCCACTGCATGCGTGTTTCTCGGATACCCATCCTCCCACCGTGGCTACCGATGCCTAGACCTCACTTCTCGGCGTGTCATCACGTCTCGTCACGTAATATTTGATGAAAATATCTTTCCATTCGCCACCACTCAATCAGCCCAACCTTTTGATTCTCTTGATTTTTTGCTGGACTTGGCCGCTACCCAAACCATCCCGGCCCAGCCCAACATGCATGCACCCGCGTCTCAGCTGCATGGCCCCTCAGTCAATCAGATCGATCATGCATCTGCACGTGCGTCTCCACCTACCTCACCTTCGCCCAGCTCGCCTCCACCTTCGGTCTCTCCTTCCGCGGCTACGGCACCAACTCCAACCCCACCGCCACCACCACCCCCTCCGCCTCGTACTCGTTCTCGTGCCACTTCCGTTCCGGCCGTCAACACGCACCATATGCTCACTCGTGCTAAACATGGCATCGTTCAGCCGATTGACAAGCTCAATCTCTCGGCTATCCACACCTCGATTTCTCCTATTCCAAAAACATACCGGGGTGCTCTCCAGGATCCGCGCTGGCGTGCTGCTATGACTGACGAGTATGATGCTCTAATTCACAACCGCACGTGGTCTCTTGTGCCTCGCCCGGCTGGTGCTAATGTTGTTTCAGGAAAGTGGATCTTCAAGCACAAATTTTCCTCCGATGGTGGACTTGCTCGCTACAAGGCACGATGGGTTGTTCGTGGGTTCTCTCAGCAGCCGGGCATTGATTTTGATGAGACTTTCAGCCCCGTCGTCAAGCCCGCCACGATCTGTGTCGTACTCAGCCTCGCCGCCTCCCGTGCTTGGCCGATTCACCAACTCGATGTCAAGAATGCCTTCCTTCATGGCAATCTTGACGAGGTGGTGTACTGTGAGCAACCACCTGGCTTCATCGACTCTGCTCGTCCTCAGCATATTTGTCGGCTCCACAAGTCTATCTACGGCCTCAAGCAGGCCCCTCGAGCTTGGTACCAGCGCTTCGCTCACTATGCTCATTGTCTCGGTTTCGTGGCATCTCAGTGTGATGTCTCCCTGTTTGTTCTCCAACGGGGCGACGAGCTGGCCTACCTTCTTCTATACGTGGACGACATCATCCTCATTGCCTCCAGCGCCAGTCTTCTTCAGCACGTCACCGACCTTCTTCATAGCGAGTTCTCTATGACCGATCTCGGGGATCTTTCATATTTCCTTGGTATATCGGTCACTCGCTCCTCGTCCGGGATGTTGCTGTCACAGCGCCAGTATGCCATTGATCTTCTCCAGCGCGTTGGCATGCAAGATTGCAACCCGTGTCCTACTCCCATAGACACTCGTTGCAAGCTTTCTGCCGACGATGGTCCGCTCGTCGCCGATCCCACTGAGTACCGCTGTTTTGCAGGCGCCCTTCAGTATCTGACACTGACATGTTCGGATATTGCTCATGCAGTGCAGCAAGCCTGCCTCTACATGCATGCTCCTCGGGAACCTCATCTCAACTTGGTTAAGCGGATTCTTCGGTATCTCCAAGGTACACTGGATTTGGGTCTTTGGTTGCACTCCACACCTGCTACGTCTCTCACCGCATACTCGGATGCTGACTGGGCAGGCTGTCCCGACACTCGCCAGTCTACTTCAGGCTACTGTGTTTATCTCGGTGACAACCTTGTGTCCTGGTCCTCCAAACGCCAGGCCACGGTTTCTCGCTCCAGTGCTGAGGCCGAGTATCGTGCTGTGGCTCACGTTGTGGCCGAATGTTGTTGGCTCCGTCAGCTTCTTCATGAGCTTCACCGTCCTGTCCATACCGCGACAGTTGTTTTTTGTGATAATGTCAGCGCTGTCTACATGGCTTGTAACCCGGTCCAGCATCGTCGTACAAAGCATATCGAGATTGATATTCATTTTGTTCGGGAAAAGGTGTCTCTCGGCCAGATTCGGGTTCTTCATGTGCCATCCTCGCAGCAGTTTGCAGATATTATGACGAAGGGTCTACCGTCCAAGCTGTTCTTGGACTTTCGGTACAGTCTTTGCATTCGTTCCACCGATGCACTGACTGCGGGGGGATGTTAACGTATGTAGATCTTGTATAGATGGAAACGTATTGTACCTACCATATCTTCCTGATCTATTGTTGATACGTGTAGATTGTTTCTTGGCTTCCAAGCCTTTGTAACCGTGTCATATATATATGAGCCGATCGCCCCTGTTGTGAGGCGTCTTCCCTCAAACTCTTTCTCTGGTTACACGTTTATAAGTGACCCCTCACCCTTGTCCTTGTTGCCCCACTTTGTTACCTATGACCCAATCAATGTGATTGACATGGAGAGACCGACACATCACTACTGTCAGGCCCACGGGACTGGGGTTACCCAGGCCCGTCTTCCTGCAGGCTAGAGCACGACACATGTCCTAGGCATGGCGGGCGGCCCATCATGGACCTTGATGAAGAAGACCCTCATGAGGCCCCCGCCTCACGAGGTCCATGTCTGCAGGAACCCTAGATGGATTAGAGGTACTGCCAAGTGCCTTGCGAGACAGTCTCTTGATGTTGCTTCTTGAGGCCCCATGCAGGGGCGGGTAGGTCAACAGCCGCCAAGCCCAATCGGGCTGTCCAGAGTCTTCATGTGCGTGACTGGTGCAGCGACAGACCACGCCAGAGGCCGTGCCAGCAGACCTAGACGGGGATGTTTTCCTCTTTTGTGCTAAGGGAGATAGGACAACCACCGGTACCAAAAGAAATCCACAAAGAATGACCATGAAGGAGGGCGCGCGAGGGCGTATGTCATTCTCGAGCTCACCAGCGCGTCACGGTAGGTGGCGTTTGCAGGCGAGGTCCACCTTTAGTCGGGATAAGCTGCAACGTTGCCCCCCTTCAAACCAGCCATTGTGCCAACCCTTCCCACCTTGTGTTTTCGGGGGAAAAGAACCAGGGGTAGTACAAGAAGGAGGCAAGGTGCTACCATAGAGAAGGCAAGATTTCCACACAAGGACCATATTTTCACAAACCTGTACTCATCCTCGCCGAGAAATCCCAGACAAGCATTAGTATGGTTTTACACCGCGACATGGCCTGAACCAGGGTTACTACCATGTTCAGTTTCTTCTTCCTTAATACGTTCCCGTCGTAGTGTCGCCGTGGAATTGAGAGAGTAGGGTAGAGCGGTAGTTACAAGAGCACTCAAAGTTCGAACCTCTTGGTTCAGTGGTGCCCTGATTTTAAAATTTGGCGCGCCAGGTAGGGGTGTACGGCTATTCTTCCGCTTCGCTTCGGTCCCCCCTCCACCAACTCCATGGCTGACGCTTGTCGTGCATGTACCGAGCGTCACACCGCTCACCTCGCCTAGAAAGAGCCCGCCGGCCGAGGCAATCACCACCAAATGGTCGGAGCCGCGTCTACTGCCGCCACTGACACGGCCGCCAATGAGCAGCAGGACTTATCCATGCACCCTTGTGTATGGGCAGACGAACGCGCGACCACTACATCCTCCTCCCATACCGACTACGGGCCGCCGAACAGGTGGGCCGCACTCCTCATGGCGTGTGAGCTCATCCGCTACTACCCAGCCAACGCTAGCTACAATGCCTCGCTTGGCCGTATCACCGAGGTCGTCAATGCTGCCGGAGAAGCCCCGATGCTCTCCTATTCCCATTCACTCCGCCATACTCATGCTAGGGACATGGCGCACGGTGAGCTTCCGTCTCCTACCCAGCATAGCGACCTTGCCGAGCCCCAGCGTGATGCGCATCAATGCGACCCACCTCGCGGAGCACCCGCACCACCCCGGATGAGGCCATCTGCTAGATCGTCCACCGCACTCCGCCCGACACGTGTGTGCTCCTTGAGAAGCAGGGCCTGTGCTAGGAACGAATCATCCAAATGCCAGAACTGTGAACCCACGTGTGCCACGTTCCTTCAAGTAGTGTGGACTATCAGGCTTTCACCTGCTAGCTGCGCTGGGTGGTGTGTCCCGTTAAGTTCAATCCATGGCTGCCCCACGCTACGATGACATCACCGACCCTACAGAGTTCCTTCAGCTCTACGCCCTGAGCATCGAGGCGGCGAATGCGAAAACAAGGTCATGGCAACTTGTTACCCATGGGGCTCGAGGATGGCGCACACTCCTGGCTCATGAACATGCCCATGGAGTCTAACTCTTCATGGAGCGAGCAGTGCGACCAGTTCGCCACTAACTTCAAGTACACGCACGATCGCCCGATCACTATCAACAACCTGGGGAGACCGTACGCAAGAACATCTTGTGTTTTAGCCAAGTGCGCCACAAGATCACGCGCGCCTCAGATGATGGCATCATCTTGGTGTTCTCCAAAGGTGTCACGAACATCAGGATTCGCAAGAAGCTCGCCATCAATGATGATTTCAGCTTGGCGCTTGAGCTGTCCACACCTGCCGACAAGTGCGCCAAGGCTGAGGAAGGCTGCCTCTTCATCCACAACAACCCTGATGCCACACTCGGCGACGGCAAGGCTAAGGGCAAGGAGGCCAAGTGCAAAGGCCCCGCTGTGCTTGCAGCGGAGCCTGATTAGAAGAGCAGTCGCGACCGGGATGAACCCGAGAAGGACCATCACTTGTTGTGCGTCTGCCATAATGTGTGCACTCACAACAACGAGGACTTTCATTTGATCTAGTCAGTCTTTGATGAACGCTTGGGATGCCATGGAGACCGCAACAACCATGGATCCGGCCACGAAGGGGGGCGCAGCGGCGGTCGATGGGACAACCGCAATGCCAACCAGCGCTAGGCATGGCGCCACTAGCCTCGTTAGGGTGATGGCCGCGATCAACTTCGCGAGGCACGTCCTCAGGCTAACGCTGCCCTTTCTCCGCTAATGATGCCGCCCAAGAGGAACAATGTCAACCCGCTCGACGAGGGGGCTGGGGGCTACTATTGGGGATATGACCCCACGATATGACCCGCCATATTAGGGCCGGGTCATCGAGACTGTGGTTGGAGATCAAGAATCGGGATGAGCCATGGAGCCCAGATGCAAGACCCACAGGGCGGCTCACCGAGCAAGTTGGTTTGGGTCCAAGTATCCAAGATAATGAACCATGGCCCAGATGTGCAAGCCGCCTGGAGTTTCCATACTTAGGAAGCAAGACAAGTCAAAGATATACTGAGTCACGGGTTGTAACATGACACAGACACTTCTAAGCCCTGGGGCCTCGTCCTGTATATAAAGATGAGCCCTGAGGTAGATAGACTAAGTTACAATCAAGTTGATAGCTAGGTCACGCGAATCCGTGCCCTTGTAATCAATACCAAAAGTAATACAATAAGCAGGACGTAGGCTATCACATCGATCGTGAGGGGCCGAACTTGGGTAAACTCATCTCTCATGATTTCGATCAAGCCCGACAAGCTAACCACCTGGTTGCGATGGCCTCACGACTAATTCCTCACACTAGTACATCTGCCGTGACAAAACCACATAGTTGGCACCCACCGTGGGGCCAGCGCATGGTGGTTTTGAGTTCTTGAAGGGTAGTTTCCCAGTGATCGAGGGATACATCATCAGCATGATGGCAAAAATTCGCCGTGGTAAACTCTACATCGACGACGCTGGCTAGGGTCCCGAGGCCGACTCAATTGAGTACGGATATAGTGTCCCCTTCGGCAAGATCCATGTCTTCATTGCCAAGATCGGTGGGTCTGAGCCCGATCCGGACCTCTGCATCAACCTCATTGAGCTGGCTTGGTGCTCGCAACCTACCCAGATTTAAGCCGTCCAGAAGCATTATTTCGTTGCTTCACGCAAGGTGTGGAACATGCGAAAGATTCTGAATCTGGAGGAGATACTATCGTGTACTCAGATGAGGAGTCCTCGACTGGGGAGACCGATTTGATTTACCTGATGGATGACGACGGGCTTGGGGGCTGATCCAATAGCCACATTATTCCGGATCCCTATGAGCCGCCATGCCGTGCCGCCATCTTCATGGTAGGAATGGCGCCAACTCACAATTCAACGACGAATGGAGCGGCGGCGATTACTGACCCTTTAGTGTCGTCTCCTGGTACATCCGGCTCAGCAAGACTGTCGGCTCAAGTTCTACCTGAACTAATGACTACCCTAACTACCTTGCTGGCGAAGGAAGTCACTTTGGAGAACCAGGGGGAATGCAGTGTGGAAATTGCCAAGCTTCGGGAGCGGATGACCAATGCTGAGGAGGATATCAACATTGAAAACACTCGGATTGTAGCGTTGCATGCTCAGGTTAATACAGAGAAGGAGCGTCTGCGGACAAAGGATTGGTGCCTTAACCTTGATCAGAATACTTCTAATGTGGTCCATCAGATGAGGCACCTGAGCAGTTTACCTCTGGCTTATGAGCACCTGCGATTTTTCAACATGCTCGGGGCAGGCCCGAGTACCCCAGGAGCGTCGGTTATACCCTAATTAACCTCTGACGTACCTGGGAGTTGCGTGGCGGCTCAACCTCATCGTCCAGAGCCACCTCATAGAGATGAGCTGGCCCTAGACCCTCGTCTTGTTTAGACACCACCACAACACTTTGTGTCGCCGCCGGCTCACTTCTCCAACCCAGTTGATAATATGGTGGTAGCGGCAACCAGACTTATCTCGCTTCCTATCACCGGTGAGTCACCGATCATGGTTGAAGCTCGGAATGCCATTGGTTTTTTCAAACAATGATTGCTGAGCAGGCTAATTACTCTTATAGTCGGCATCGTGTGCACTCTACCTCGTTACCAAGTCGGAGCTACAGAAGACATGCTAAGTCGTCATCGGTGTCCAACAGTGAGCAACGTTGTAACCTGCCCCAATATTGCCCACCCCGGAACATGCGCACTGATGCTCAGCCCATCGTGGATGTGGTAAGAGCCCGTTGCTAGGCAGAGGCAGTAAACCAGGGGGCTTATGAGCCGCCCACAGTTTTTCCTTCAGCATCGGTGGGAGACGGGTCGAGCACCAGAACCATCGGAGTGTTGTGCCTAGTACCTGCTTTTTGTAGTGAGCGCAAGCCTAAGGATTTGAAGGGTCCTTTCAAAATACCCAAATAAACGATGGATCTTGAGCATGCAGCTTATATCAAGAGCTATGAGCTAGACATGGATATGTTGGATGTCAGCGACCCGGTATGTGCCAACTATTTCACCATAATTTTTGAGGGGTCGAATCGTACATGGTTGAAGAACCTGCCGCACAATTCTTTCAACATCCTAGGCGGAGATGAATGAATGCTTCATCAAAAAAATTCAAGGAACCTGCCGGTTGCCAATAACAATTGTGGATTTGGAGCACTGTGTGTGGCATGAAGATTAGTCGACCCACCATTGGGATTGCCGGGTTGTGAAGATTATTCACTCTTCGGACAACTTTGTGGCGTCTCAAGGTGTGTTGATCTTAGAGAAGAATTGTCACTTTCAGCCTCTTGTGCAGAAGCTAGGGCGGTTTAAATGCACGTGCATGAAATCTCATGGACGTACTTACCAGATACACAGACTCTGGCGGTACGAAGGGTCCTAGCTCTGATGCTGATAAGTCGAATAAGGTTAAGAAAAACGGTGGCAACAAGGGCCAGCAGGAGAATGCTTCAGCACATAATGGTAATAACAATAACGATGGTAATTGTGGAAAGCAAAAACATCCCGATGGTGGGTCAGATTTTTTTGCTAACACCAATGTGATGAGTGCTAGGACTACGTCTGTTTTTTCCACGAAGAGGAAGGGATGATGAAGTATAGTAGCGGTAGCTATTTCCATCAGTGATGAAAGCAAGGTTATCGAACCAGTAGGAGAACCAAGCAACACAACGTAAACATCACTTGGACACAAATAACAAATACTTGCAACCCACCATGTAAAAGGGGTTGCCAATCCCTTTTTGGTAATGGACGTGATAGAGTTGTAAATATTATAGATCGGACGATAAATAAGATAAATTGCAGCAAGGTATTTTTGGGTTTTTAGTTTAGTACATTTGAAAATGAAATCAAAGGAAAATATTTCGCAAAGGAAAATAATATGAGAAAGTGACCTGGGGGCCGTAGGTTTCACTAGTGGCTTCTCTCGAGAAAATAGCAAACGGTGGGAAAACAATTACTGGGAAATTGATAGAACTTCAAAAAATTGTGATGATATCCAGGCAATTATCATTATATAGGAATCACTTGCAAGATTAGTAGACCGACACCTGCCTGCATGTACTACTATTACTCCAAACATCGACCACAATCCAGCATGCATCTATTGTATTAAGTTCATGGAGAAACGCAGTAATGCAATAAGAATGATGACATGATGTAGACAAGATCTATTTATGTAGAAATAGACCCCGTCGTTTTATCCTTAGTAGCAATGATACATACATGTTGGTTCCCTTTCTGTCACTAGGATCAAGCATCGTAAGATCGAACCCACTACAAAGCACATCTTCTCATTTCAAGATAAATATATAAAGTTGGCCAAACAAAACCCAAATATCTGAGAAGAAATAAGGGGCTATAAGCAATCATGTAAATAAGAGAGTAAAGAAGACTCAAATAACATTCATGGATATGAAAAGATAGAACTGATCATAAAATCAAAGTTAATTGGATCCCAACAAACACACTCCGAAAAGAGTTACATCATATGGATCTCCAAGAGACCATCTAGCTACTGACTACGGACCCGTAGGTCTACTAGGAACTACTCACACATCATCGGAGAGGCACCAATGGAGGTGGTGAACCCTTCCGTGATGGTGTCTAGATTGGATCTAGTGGTTCTGGACTTTGCGGTGGTTGGAATAGAATCCCGTCGACCCCTCTAGGGTTTCTGGAATATCTTAGTATTTATAGAGCAAAGAGGCAGTGCGGGAGGCCACCGAGGTGGGCACAACCCAGCTGGGCGTGCCAGGGGGGTATAGCTCGCCCTGGTGGGTTGTGCCCCCCCCCCCCCTCGGGGCACCCCCCAGGTGTAGCTCTGGCCCATCAGGTGTCTTCTCGCCCATAAAAATTATCCAAAAAGTTTCGCGGTGTTTGGGCTCCGTTCGTTATTGATTTCTTGGGATGTAAAAAACATGCAGAAAATAGCAACTGACACTTAGCACTATGTCAATTGGTTAGTACAAAAAAATTATATAAAATGACTATATATTTCACGAGAGTAAGGCACGACAAGTGTATTAACATTCATCATGAGAATAACACATCTAGCATGGAAAATATTGGCCAACCCTAACCGCCTCGCGAGTGGTACGGGCACACAAAAGGGAAATTTATTTTGAAAATTAGAGATGGCACATACAAATTTGCTTAGAACGACAAGGGAATACAGCATATAGTTAGGTATAGTGGGCTCATGTGGCAAAACCGGGACAAACGATTTTGAATGCACAAGTAGTGATCATACTTTGTGCAAAATGAAGGCTAGCAAAAGGCTGGGAAGCGACCAACCATGAAACGAATAATGCAGAGTTGAAAAATAAGCGTCGCAGTGGCAAGAAGCCTTATAATGGGGGGGAAGCCCAAGAATTATGAGGAGGCTCTTAATGCACCGTGTCCTAAGCACAATTATCCTAACAATCCATCTTCTCTTGCTTGGAAGGATTTTTATATCATGTAGGGGTACATGAATCAGTCATTTCAATAGCATCATGGCAATGATAATGGGCCGCCAGGTAGGTCAGGTTTTGGAGGTTTTCAGGGTGCCGGCTTTGGCAGTGGTGGCTCAAGTTATTTCTATCAGGGCCAAGGGAACCATGATGGTCATAATCAACACTCTAGTGAGGGTAATCAGCAGTTGAATAACAAGTCAAGATATCATAGTAATCCTAAGAAGCTCAAAAATGGTGAATACCATGTTTTTATTACAAGTACTTGCAAACGTGACCTAAAAGTCCACAAGCGGGCTGTAAATGCGGCTGAGCTAGCAGTACCATGTTATTTGAACTGGTCTAAGAACACGATAAATTGGAGCCAGTCGGATGACCTGCCCCGTGTTGATAATCTGGGTCATCTAGCCCTGGTAGTGGCCCCTCAAGTGGGAAGTTATAAATTCACTAAGGTACTTATGGATGGCGGAAGTAGCATCAATATATTGTACTATGGCACTTTTCGGCGAATGAATTTGACAGAGAAGGATCTTAAGCCGTCTTCAACCGTCTTTCATGGAGTTGTTCCTGGGAGAGCAACTTATCTTGTTGGAAGGATTGCTTTGGAAGTGGCTTTTGGTGATGAGTATAACTATAGAGCACATACGTTGTGGTTTGAGGTTGTCAAGATCAAGAGGCCATATAATGCACTGTTTGGACGGCTGGCTTATGCTAAATTCATGGCCCACCCTTGTTATGTATACTTACAACTTAAGATGCAAGTGGCACGAGGGACACTCATTGTTCATGGGGATCATAATGTAGCTCTGGATTGTGAAGAAGGACATGCTACTTATGCAGGGATGGCTTGTGCTGCCGAAGGTCTCAAGTTTAACAAAGATAATGTTGACCCGTCTGACATGACTCCTCTGAAGAAACCCACCTCCGAGAAGGACCCTCTGCTCAAATTTCGGTCGGCAAAGGATACAAAGCAAGTTGATTATGTCCCCGGTGGTTCTTCTCAGCAGTTCCCCATTGGGACTAAGATGGATCCCAAATAAGAATGCACGCTCATCATGTTCATCCATGAGAATTTAGAGATCTTTGTATGGAAACCTTCTGACATGCCGGGTGTACCGAGAGAATTCGCTCAGCACCACCTTAATGTGTATACTAAGATGAAACCGGTCCCACAGTTCCTCTATCATTTTAAGGAAGAGAGTGTAAGTCTATTGGAGAAGAAGTGGCCCGACTTTTAGCCGCCGGCATCATAGTTGAAGTTTTTCACGCTCGGTGGTTGGCTAATCATGTGCTTGTGCTTAAGAAAAATAGAACTTGGCGTATGTGTGTTGATTACACAGATCTCAACAAGGCATGTCCAGCACATTCATTTGCTCTACCTCGCATCGAACAATCATTGACACAATGGCAGGTTGTTAGATCCTTTGTTTCCTGGATGCATATTTAGGTTATCATCAGATCAAGATGACAATTGAGGATCAAGAGCAAACAACTATTATCACACCCTTTAGAGCTTTATGTTATGTTTCTATATCTTTTGGGCTTAAGAGTGCCCATGCGACTTACCAACGGTGTGTTCAGAATTGATTCCACGAGCAGATTGGGCACAATATTCATGCCTATATGGACGACATAGTGGTTAAGTCAAGAAAGAAGGAAACCTTGCTTGATGATTCGAAGGAATCCTTTGACAATATGTGGGTGTACAAAATGATGCTTAACCCGGCCAAATGTGTTTTTGTTGTACCTGTAGGAAAATTACAAGGTTTTCTAGTTTCGGAGAGGGCATCGAAGATAACCTGGAGAAGATCGAAGCTATAATTTCTCTATCTAAGTCGGCTTGTATCAATAACGTTCAGCGCCTGGTGGGTCGTATTGTAGCCTTGAGCCGGTTCATAAGCCACCTGGGTGAGAATGAAATTCCCCTGTACCAGATGATGAAAAAGATTGATAACTTTGTCTGGAGAAATGCTGCTAATGAGGCTTTCGAAGCACTTAAGAAGTCGTGGGCTGAGCCGCCCATCTTGGCTCCTCTGATAGACAAAGTGCCTATGGTCATATACGTGGTGGCTAATAATAAAGTTGTGAGTGTGGCAGTTGCTGTGGAGTCCAAGGAGGCAGGGAAGGAGTATCTAGTCCAGTGGTCAATTTATTATGTTAGTGAGGTCTTGATAGAGTCCAAGTAAAGGTACCCACATTAGCAGAAATTAGTATTTGGGGTGATCATGGCTAGCCGCAAGTTGTAGCATAATTTCATTGGGCATCGAATCATTGTGGTCAGTTAGCTCCTCTAGTGGATATCACCCAGAATAGAGAAGCCACATCATCTGAAATATGTACCCGGGAGTACCATCAAGTCTCAAGCTTTGGTGGATTTTATTAACGACTAGATAGAGTTACAAACAGCTGCGGAAAGGCCTGACAACACATACTGGAATATTGGAGCAACGAACGTTCATGTTTGTTGCCCATACACATACACAGACACAACGACTCTCTATATTAATAACCAATAGGTAGAGCGGGACCAAGCCATAAGAAGCAACTCTTTGAAGGGTCAAGGAGGAGATCAAGATGACCAAGACAAACCAATAAAGCAAGATGTCACCTTGGGAAAGCCTCCCTTGTATGGCAGGAGAGCCCGGCCATGTCAAGGCCGCCCCAAGGACAAGTTGAAGATTTCCATGGCAGGCTTGCCGGGTCCGCCAATGGCGAATCTCCATGCCAAAGCGCCATCGCTCCACCACATCCCGACGCAAATCATCTATCAGTGCAGTGTCGAGCCCCAAAGTGATTAAGTGGCTTCCACTAGGCACGTGGCGGCCATTTGGAAGGCAGATTACCTCCAAATGACACTCGTCCAAAGGCTTGTTGAGCAGATAAGCAAGAGATGGTTAAGTGGCGCATCAGGCATGCCGGTCCGCATCCTCAGCATGACACCTAGCAATGCATTTAATACACTTTGTCCTGACTGCTAGAGTTAGGTATGATAGCACTGTTGGCTATCCAATCATCAAATAGTGACTGCTTTGCCACTATGTATACCCCTTAAGCTATAAAAGGAGGCCCAAGGCGACATAGGAAAGGATTTGGACCCTCGCATACTTGTACGTGCGTAGATGCTCTCCTCGAGGCCACCTTGCCAGCCATGTGTGCAGCGTGTTCTTCGGGTTCTTCCATCAAAACCACAAAAGCAGAAGTATGGTTTTACGCCTCACGACGACCCGAACTTGGGTAAAAACCGGCAGCGTCACCATCATCGTTCTGCTTCCTGGCCTCCAATCCTTGTGCAATGTGACTTCCCCCATGCCGAACCAAGAAGGGGCCAATGGCTGAATGCACAAGTGCTCCCTGGATGATTTTGGTAATTAATGTCAACATATCTCTTGTTGGACTAATACTTTTACCAAGTATATTTGAGATAAGTTCAACAGTGGAGTGGCATGGACAAGAGGATGCGGAACCCGTTGAAGATGCTAAGGACATAAGACTAGCAAAATCTCAAAGATCAAGACTCTTCATTTTCATTTTAGTGATCCAAGATCACATTGAGTCTATAGGAAAGCCAATCCTATTAAAAAGGGATGAGGTGTTCCTTAATGGCTTGCTTCCTCAAAGTGCTCAGTGATACGCTCCAAAACCATCAACCGCTCTCTCATTCCACATTTGTCCCAAACCTATAGTCAAACTCGGCCCCACCGATTTATTCTATCTAGTGCCACCGAGTTCACTTGACAAAGCCACTGCCAAAACCCTAATCAGTTCGGTCTCACCGATATGGATCTCGTTCTCAACGAGATGGGAATGTAAACTCTTTGTTTCTTGTTTGCAACATTTCGGTCTAACCGAGATGTGAGAATCGGTCTCACCGAGTTAGCATTGCAAACTCTCTCTTGCCTTTTCCTAATGTTTTGGTCTCACCGAAATGAGCGAATCGGTCCCGTCGAGTTTGCCTGACCAACTCTCTGTTTGCCTATTACAGTAATCGGTATTACTGAGTTTATGTGATCAGTCTCACCGAGATTATGTTATGCCCTAACCCTAATGAAATCGATCCCACCGAGTTGATCATGTCGGTCCCACCGAAAAGGAAAACGTTCAAATTTTGAACTAAATCGGTCCAACAGAGTTTCATGATTCGGTCCGACCGTGTTTGGTAAATTGTGTGTAATGGCTAGATTTTGTGTGCAGGCTAGATATACCCCTCCACCCACTCTTCATTCGGGGGAGAGCCATCAGAACGTGCCTACACTTCGAGCTTACATTTTCTGAGAGAGAACCACCTACTCATGTGTTGAGACCAAGATATTCCAATCCTACCGTATGAATCTTGATATCTAGCCTTCCCCAAGTTGCTTTCCACTCAAATCATCTTTCCACCATATCCAAATCTGTGAGAGAGATTTGAGTGTTTGTGAGACTATCATTTGAAGCACAAGAGCAAGGAGTTCATCATCAACACACCATCTATTACCTTTTGGAGAGTGGTGTCTCCTTGATTGGTTAGGTGTCACTTGGGAGCCTCCAACAAGATTGTCGACTTGAACCAAGGAGTTTGTAAGGGCAAGGAGATCGCCCACTGTAGCGACCAGACCTCAAACAGTCTGATCTCTGTGCATCAGTGTCATCCCTGGATCAGTAATGCTGACACGCACAGTACTTGAAGGATTTATAACAGAGTAGCAATCACACACTTATAACATTGATAGTCCAACGATGAATTCATTACAAATAATATGGCTGAAGGCCATCTAATACGATAACAACAGAAGGCTTGTAAGATAAGTGAGTCCATCAACTCCAGCGGCATCACTGAGTATAGAACCACGACCTAAAAGGGCATCTTACTCGTTGTCTGAAAAGTCTGCAACATGAAACGTTGCAGCCCGAAAACGGGTCAGCACATCGAATATGCTGGCAAGGTAACACAAGAGATGCAATGAAAGTAAAGCTATACTATATGCAATATTTGGCTGGTGGAAAGCTCTATGGTTAAGTTTTTGCATAAAGCCATTTTTTCCCTACTTCAAAGGAATAGATTTTAATTAACTATCATGGTAGTTGAAACATCGTTGAGAAGATAGACATCCTCTCAACCCCAATTAAAGTTCATCATTAAACCCAACAATATTAAGTTAGAGTAACATGTTGAGATGCACATGAAAATCCAAGTACTACATACTCAAGACGTCCATAACCGGGGACACGGCCAATCATGATCAGTTTGTACACTCTGCAGAGGTTTGTGCACTTTTCCCACAAGACTCGGTCGCCTCCGTTTGGTTTCTCGCACTGCATGGTGTTTAAGAAACGGATGACCGAGACATAGTCTTTCAGAAGCGCTAGCACCTTACGATCGGGCGGACCGTACCAACCTACATCCCCTACATCTGCTAGTCCACCACTGTAAGAGTTCGCATGACTTACTCATACTATAATAGAGCCCATAATAGCATTGTGGCTGCACATGGAAGTTTCTAGTATGAATAATCTCATGATCCCTTTGAGCCAGGGTGGCGGTCCAAAAGAAAAACAGGCAATCACTGGAATACCCAGATGCCTCAATCCACCCAGATGTGTATTAATGTTGCCACCTTAAGTTGAACCATTAATTAACAAACTCACATCTGTCATGGATTTCACTCACCCAATCCACGTCTACGAGCATAGCATGTCCTAGCAGCAATCGTAGAAGTAACTCCCAAAGGTTTGAATGTAATGCAGGTACTAGGTACTACCTCAATCTACTTCCCAGTGCCACAAGTTAATTGATCCTACTCATGCAATGTGTGAGGGTTGGACTAATGCAATGAAAACTGGGTAATTGGAAAGCATGATCAAAGTGTTACTTTCCTTGCTGATGATCCGCAAAACCTAGAGACTCAAAGTAGCAAGCGGCGCACTCCGGGTACTCTATCGCAATCAAACAAGCACACAATAAGTACTAAACTAATGCACAGGTAAAACTCAAATAAGAGACCTAACCAGAAAGTTCAACTTAAGAACTCCGGTTTGCAAAAACAATCAACTCGAAAGAAGCAACGAAACTCAAACTGCAAAAGAAACGAGCTCCGGTTTACTAGTTGGCCTAGAGTCAAATTTTACAGTAGCCAAAATCTTGTTCAAGTTGATTAAACGTAAATAGGGCTTCGAGACGAAGATCTGGGATTTTGAATCACCTGATTCCGACTCTCGAGCGAAAAGAAAAACGAAAAACAAGATCAGGGCAGAAATCGCGATCGGAATAACCGCGATAAATACCCCGAAAAAGAAAAAACAACGAACAGGCTAACGAACGAACGTTCGCTGTCTGTGGTTAACTAACGAAAACCGTTCGTTAAAACGAACGTACGGACGAACGTCCGCTAATTAACTTAACCGGCGAATAAAACGAACCGATCTATTCTAAATAAAAAAACAGATCTAGGTTTTCCTAAAACAAAACCGATCGGTTAAACGAAAAAAAAACCGAGAACTACCTCTTCTCAACCAACTCCGGCGGAACTCCGGCGGGGCGCAGCGGGGCGGCGGCGCGGCACGAAGGCAGCGGCGGGGCGGCTCGGGCGCTAGGGTTTCGGCGCTGGCGGGCTGGGCGTAACGGGCCGGCGGGGCTGGCTTATAAAGCCTAGTCTCCTGGTCCTTCACGAGTCTAAGTCGGTTTCCTAAATTTTTTTTTTCTAAAAGAGTCCCGACGCAGAAAAACTAACGAAAGAAGTACTAAACGGACTCCAAATATCCCGAAATAAATTTTCACCGTCCTCTGATTATATTTAAGACAAAGTGAACATTTTTCCCGGACCTAAATGCAATTTTGAGAAACGCGTATTTTTTCCTATGGAAATAAATCCGCAAATAAATCCAGAAAAATACCAAAAGTGATTTTAACATTTTTCCTCCAATATTTCTGTTATTTTGGAGAAGTCATATTATCTCCGCTCATTTTTGGTATTTAGAAATATTTTTAGGAGAGAAAAATAATTAGAATCACACTGTCCTCGTACCGGTATTCGAGCGCACTAAAATACGAAATGGTAAAATCCCCAACTCTCTCCGTAGGTCCTTGAGTTGCTTAGAATTTCGAGGAACTCCACGAACAAAAATGAAAAAACAGGAAATGCAATTATGATCTATGTATAACATTCCAAATTGAAAATTTGGGATGTTACACCCACTTTGTGAAGATCTACCCTAGTGAGGCAAGTCCTTCGTGGGCGATGGCCATGGTGGGATAGATAACGTTGCTTCTTCATGGACCATTTGTGGATGGAGCCCTTCCTGGACTCGTGTAGCCGTTACCCTTCGTGGGTTGAAGTCTCCATGAACGTGGATGTACGATAACACCACCAATTGGAACCACGCCAAAAACATCTATGTCTCCAATTGCGTTTGCATACTCGAATCCCATCTCCTTACTTTCTTGAAAATTGCATGATTTACTCTCCGTTGCTTATATACTCTTGGCATGCTTGCTTGAAATGTATTGTGAATGTTTGAAATTGTGCTAAAAACTCTACCTCAAATCAAAGAACTTAAAGATTGCTATTTTTCTTGTTGAGTGTCTAATCACCCCCCAAGTAGACACCTCTTCTTTGATCCTCTCAATTGGTATCAGAGCTTTGGTCGCCATTGCTTTGTTTTAATCACTGTTGTAGGAAGATGGATGAGTCTACGATCGGGAGCATTAGACGTAGAGTGCATATGCTTGATGGAGAATTTTATAAGGAATGGAAAAATGACATGCTTGAGATCTTCAATGAATATCGTTTGAACAAGTATATTATTGGTCCTTGTGTGCCCCCCATTGACCCGTCAAATCCTACTTCAAATGAACATCTTCACATAATTTGCAATCTTAGAGCTGTTGATCTTATTACTATAGGATTGACTAGAAATTTGCTTGTTTTCTTACCAACTTTCAAATATGCCTATACTATATGGAAATTCCTTGAGGAACGATTTCTGGACTAATCTTTGAAAAATCTAGATGTGATCCTTCAAAAGTCCATTGCTTTAAAAAAGATGAACTCTAGTGATCCCAAATTTGATGAATGTTTATCTGAGCTTCGTGACCTTATGCGTGCCAAAAGAGATGTAGGAAGCATTAGTAATATCATCTCGGAAGTCATTGGAATTCATAAAGATGAACATTGTCATGATCACGTAACTTATGAATCACTCTCTCTAGGTGTTGATCTATCACAAGATGATGTTGAACATGGTTATTATGATGACGATGATGATAGTGACTATGACCTTGATGAACAAATGAGACATCTTAGTCTTATGGTTAATCTTCGTGGTTACGCAGTCGGAGTAAAGGAATGGGTGCTCGATAGTGGATACACGGATCATATGACCGAAGATAATGACATGTTTGATGAGTTTGCTAGAAATGATGGTCCATGGAAGTATGTTACCTTTGGTGTCAACTCTCAGGGTAAAGTTTTTGGCCTTGGTAAGGTGTCCATATCCAACGATTGCTCAATCAAGAATGTCATGCTTGTAGAATCTCTCGAATATAATCTTCTTTGCGTGTCTAGATTAGCTGGCTTTGGTTTAAATGTGCTATTCACTCATGTTGATTGCCAAGTCTTTTGTAGGGATAATCACAATATGGTCTTTACCGGCATTCGTAGAGTTGACCTATACATTGTTGACTTTACTAAGAAAGCCCAACCTCGCACTTGTTTTATTGCTAAATCTTCTAAAGGTTGGTTGCAGCATAGCTGGTCAGGTCCTTGTGAGAACGATGCTTGATGAGTACAAGACGCCGAGAAATTTTTGGGCAGAAGCAGTTGAGACAGCTTGTCATGCTACAAATCGTGTATATCTTCACAAACTTCTCGGCCATATGGTATACAAGCTTCTCACCGGTAACAAATCCCAAGTTGGATACTTTCAAGCATTTGGCTCAAAGTGTTACATTCTTTACAAGCATCATCGTTCAAAATTTTCAGCTAACTCTGATGAAGGTTTTCTACTCGGTTACGACTCAAACTCTCACACTTATCGTGTCTACAAAAAATTCACCCCAAAGGTTGAAGAGACGGTAGACGTGAAGTTTGATGAATCTAACTGCTCGCAAGTAGAGCAATTGCCAATTGAGGAAGGAGACAAAGACCCTTTGGAGGCAATACAAGACTTATCTGTTGACAAGTTTCACCCAACGGAGGTGAAGGTGAATACTTCATCCATTCAAGTGGAAACCTTATCTTCACGACAAGGTGAACCACAAGTTGACTCGAAGGCATCCACAAGCGAGACATGCCAAGATGAAGGAAACAAGGAGGTGCTTCAAGATGAACCTCATCGTCCTCCTTCTCCACCTCCACAATGGGAAAACAACATGAACAACAATGAAGAAGGACAAGAAGAAGAAGAAGATGAAGAGGATGTTCCACCCTGACCCAAGCTAAGGCTTTCACGAGTTAGAGCAAGAATTACTAGAGATCATCCCATAGAGCAAATCTATGATGATATCCAAACCGGGAGAATCACTCGGTCTAAATCCCACTTAGCTAACTTATGTGAACATTACTCCTTCATATCTATCCTTGAACATATGAAGGTTGAAGATGCTCTTGATAATCCGGATTGGCTGAATGCTATGCACGAGGAACTACATAACTTCAAGAGAAACCAAGTTTGGACATTGGTTGAGAAGCCTGAAAACAACCAAAACATCATCGGTCCCAAATGGGTGTTTCGCAATACGCAAGATGAAGATGGAAATGTTGTACGCAACAAGGCCCGTGTCGTGGCCCAAAGCTACACTCAAGTCGAAGGTACAGACTATGGTGAGACATATGCCCCAGTTGCTATACTTTAGTCCATACGCATCTTACTTGCCTATGCAAATCATCATGATATCACTTTATACCAAATGAACATTAAAAGTGCTTTTCTCTATGTCAAAATTTAGGAGGAAGTTTATGTTAGAGAAACTCTCTTTGTTAATACCAATAAACATAATCATGTTTACAAGCGTCACAAAGCTCTTTATGGTCTTAGACAAGCTCCTAGAGCATGGTTTAAATTCTTGACCAAGTTCCTTATTGAAAAAGGCTTTGAAATTGGGAAAATTGATTTCACACTTTTTACTAAAAGGGTTAATGGTGAATTATTTGTGTGCCAAATTTATGTTGATGATATTATATTTGGTTCTACTTACCCCCATTTAAGTGAAAGGTTCGGAAAGCGAATGTCAGAAAAATTTGAGATGTCTATGATAAGTGAACTCAAGTTCTTTCTTGGTTTGCAAATCAGGAAAACTAAGGAGGTTACCTTTAGTTCTCACACAAAATATACCAAAGACTTGTTCAAGAAGTTCAACATGCAAGAATGCAAAGGTATGACTACACCCATGCCTACTAGTGGACATTTTGAATTGACAATGGATGGCAAACTAGTTGACCCATTTTTATATTTTTGTGCCTCCCGTCCCGACATTATGCTAAGTGTATGCATGTGTGCACGATATCAAGCGCCCCACAAAGAATGACATCTTTAGGCTGTGAAAAGGATAGTGAGATACTTAATTCACACACCAAACTTTGGCATTTATTATCCTTAGTGGTATTCTTTTGACCTTGTTGGCTACTCCGATTCAGATTATGCCGGAGACAAGGTTGATAAAAAGTCCACTTCGGGTACTTGTCAATTTCTTGGTAGATCTCTTGTATCTTGTAACGCCCCGGACACACCCGCCTACTCCTGGCGGGATCTAGACTAGCCCCACATATCAATACTAGTCTTTTCTGCGCACGCTTAACTTTGGAGTTCTTTCTGAATGAGCTCCCGAAAAGAAGGAATTCCTTATTGATATGAGTAGTCTATCATCCCTAATAAGCTAGGCTAACACATACACCCCCACTCAGAGTAACCGACGTCCTCGTCGGGACACATGAACGTTCCCTCTTGGTACATACGTCTGTGCTTCTAGTCCGGCACACGTGTCATGCCATGTGCCACGACGGGTCACAAATGCCATGAATAACATGACCGCACACATGTCCGCAAACATCCATGTAACCACGAGGGTCGGCTCTGATACCAACTTGTAACGCCTCGGACACACCCGCCGGTGGTCGTTACTCTTGGAGGGATCTAGACTGGCCCCACATATCAATACTAGTCTTTTTTGCGCACTTTGTCCTCACTCGTGCGCACCCGGGACCAACTTCCCGATCGGTCACCCATCGTGAAACTACTCCAAGCAGAGCACGCTTAACTTTGGAGCTCTTTCTGAATGAGCTCCCAAAAAAGAAGGAATTCCTTATTGATATAAGTAGTCTAGCATCCCTAATAAGCCAGGCTATCACAATCTTGCTCCTCCAAGAAACAAAACTCGGTATCCTTATACACCGCCGACGCGGAATATATAGCCGCTGGTTCATCTTGAGCTCAATTTCTTTGCACGACCCAGACTCTTAAAGACTATGCAATAAATGTGAAACATGTTCCATTGCCTTGTGACAATGAAAGTACTATTAAGATTGCTCATAATCCCGTGCAATAACTAAACATATTGAAGTTTGTCTTCATTTCATTCCAGATCATGTTGCTAAGGATGATATCAATCTTAAACATGTTCGTACTGATAAGCAATTAGTGGATATATTTACAAAACCACTTGATGAGAAAGTGTTTTGCAGGTTGAGAGGTGAATTGAACATTATTGACGCCTCAAACTTGGAGTAATAACTCCTTTCTGGATAAATGCAAGGCATGAGCCTTTGACTAATCATTGATATTTCTCTTATATAGATGACCATGTGTCTTGGATCTATTTGTACCCTTGCATGCTATCTAACCGATGTAGGTATTTGGATGAACCCAAATCTATGAGATTGCAACTCTCTCATATCTTAAGCAATCTCTACATCACCAAGTCTCTACAATACGGCGGTTGTAGTCAAGGGAGCATGAATCCTTCAACATATCCTTTGACAATTTCTCTATATCAAATTTCATTTGATATCAAATTTTCATGATTGTTATTTTGGATACACAAGTGCTCTCACATGCAAATCTAACTCATGCAGGAAGATGAACTCAAATTACAAGGAGTGCTCCCAACTCTTGATGAACTTCATCGACCTTGAGCATCCAACAAAAGTTCAACTACATGATCATGTGCAACGTCACCACCCAAGGTATGTTATTCCATCTTAGAGAAGCTTTACCCCATTTTGAGCTTAAATGACGAGTATGACCTAAGATCAAGTGATCTCACTTGACTCCAAAGTCAATATATGTCACATCCCTAGCCAGCACTTGCATTAGGACCTGACTAGAGTGTGCATCATGTTTACTTTCAAAGAAACTTGAAATGGGATTAACAGAAACCCCAGCACCCCCTCCCCTAACAACTAGGGTTTGCTAAAATATTTTCCAATGTACCCAAAATGCCCTTCAAAATGTTCATCATTTCTGCCTTGGTCTTAAACCTCTGCCAAAAATGGTGCACAATTTTCTAGGACAATCTAGGGCTTTGGATTAATTCATATGGTAATTGAATTTGGGCATTTAAATACTAGTAAATATTTTAAATGCTCAAATAATCATGAACTATAATGTTTCCTACTGTTCATATTATATACAGCAGGTATGACAAGTGTCATGAGTTATAAAAATGTTTAGGCATTTTTATTAAATGAACAAAGTTGCAAAAGAAATGTAACAGAATAGAAAATAGGAAAAAGGAAAATAGGAAGAAGTACTTACCTCGGCCCAGCCCTGTAGCAAGCCGGCCCAGCCCACCAGCCCTCCTCCTGTCGTCTTCCTCCTCGCGCCAGAAGGACGCGCGCGTGGCCGCCGCGCGCCGGCACGCGCCCGGCCACCTCCAGGCTGCTTGCCTGCCTCCCCGATGGCCTGGATGACTCCACGAGTCGACACGCAGCTGCCCCGACCGCTCTCACTTCTCCCCCTCGTCTCCTTCGCCCTCCCCTGGCTCTTTCTTCCCCATCACCGAGCCGCCGTCGCCGCCGCTCGCCGTAGCCGCACTCAGAGCCACCCCCTCGCCCCGTGAGTGTGTCCAGAGGATCCGACGCGTCGTCCTCTTCCTCCTCGCTGAGCCACGAGCCACCGGAAGCCCTGCAACGACCCCACGCCGTCGTCCCCTTCCTCGGATCGCCGGAGTACCTCGCCGCCGTTACGAAGCTACAGCGCGTCCCCGACCCCGCAGTCGAGCTCATTAGCATCGCAGTGAGCTTCTACGTCGAACCCCTCCTTCCTCCGTTCCTTTTGCACCGTGTAGACGCCGTTCTGTTGATCACCGAAACGCACCGCCGCCGTGCTCGCCGCCGACGATGCTCCGGTGACCATTTGGTCACGGGCACCCGTCCATCGCACTCACCGCAGCCCGTAGATGCGAACGGTGCTACGCACGCATCGCCTAGGCACCTGCAGCCTCATCCCCACACACGCCCGACGCCGGTCGCCGCTGTCGAGCTTGTTGCCGTCGACTCCGGCCCACCCAGGTCCGGCGACCACCTCCATCCGATGCGGAAGAGCAAGAGCTCTCCAACGCACCCAACCACAGCTCGAACCGTGCACCACAGACATTTTCCGAGGCACGCCGCCGCGTTTGGCCTCGCCGGCGGCTAAACGCCGGCGAGTTTGACCTGTTTTGACCACGGGTTTGACCCCCCTGGGTAAATGACATGTGGGCCCTGCCCGCAAGTCAAACTCAGTTTAGGTGTTCAATTAATATTAATTAGTTAATTAGTTTAGACACTGACATGTGGGCCCTGGCCCCACTGACAGCTAATTAGTTTTAGTTAACTCTAATTAACTCAGTTAATTAGCTGTGACACTGACATGAGGGACCCACTTTTCAGGTTTGACCTGGACTGGCCCTGTTGACTGGCTGACGTCAGTATGATGTCATGCTGACGCAGTAAAGGTTTTTCTGGGATTTTTAGATTTAAATTAATTCAGGAAATTCCAAAAAATACCCAAAACTTCTAAAAATCATATAAAATCAACCATAGCTCAGATGGAAAATATTTATATATGAAAAATGATCAGAAAAATCTAATCTATCTAATGGCACTGGTTTCATGCATGTTTGAACAAGTTAACTTGCTGTATATATCAAAAACATGATAATGCACTTATTCAAATACTAGTTTGAACTTCAATTTGAATCCTTGATTCAAATAGGTTCAAACCCCTCTGGTCTTAGTTGCATTAGCCAACATACATGCATCTTGCCATGTCATAAACATGCATCATATTGTTGCATTTGTTTGTTAATGATTGTATCGTCGGTATTTCCTGTGTTAGGTCCTGCTCCCGAGGATACTGCTGCGTATCCAGTTGAAGAGCAGTACCCGACAACTACCTTGTCAGGCAAGCAATCATTGATCATTCCGATACAACCCAATCTTCTCGCTCCTGCTCTCTTTTACTGCATTAAGGCAACAACGTGTGAACTGCTACTTGCTGCGGTAGTTGAACCCTATTCCCTTGCATGACCTGTCATTGACACAGTAAATAGTTGAAACCCACTAGCATGTGTAGGAGTTGATTGAGCCATGTGATGTGTGATCCACCATGCTATTTTTTTATGTTGCCTGCTATGCTTAGAGTTGTGTCTGGTCTGATTCATCTGGGTGATGGATCAGAGTGAAACAATCTTTCGATAAAGAGAAGGAAGTGTGGAATACGCTTGGTAAAGGTATCGATGAAAGGCCATGTAGGAGTACATGGTGGGTTGTTTCATTGGAACCGTACATAGGACCCGAGATCTGTATGTGTGGTTCAAGTTGCAGTTACTACCATGCATTGGGCCCGAAACCAATGGACCCTCTCGACTTATTAGCTATCCTCGATCTCTGTCCAGGAGTTGCAACTAGTTTCTGGTGTTTATAGCTTACTGGAGGTCGTGCACAACGCTGACCCTCGGGGTGGGTTGTGATGCGACAGGTACGTGGCACGGTGTACCGGTTGCCCGTTTGGTGACTCGGGAACCCTGTACAGATCGTTTGGGGCCGTGAGCGACACCCCGGCCGGATCTCCCCACGGACGGAACCCAAATAGGCGATAAACCTGGACGAGAGACTTGTGTAGCTAGTCAGGTCATGGCCGACACCCTCGCTGGGCTTCCGCTTGAAGGTTGCCGAGTACACGCCGAGTAAACGGCGATAAGCGGTGGAAGCGTGTGTGAAGAAGTACACCCCTGCAGGGTTATCAAACTATTCGAATAGCCGTTGTTCGCGGTACGAACTACTTGGTTACTCTTACAGTTCATAGACACGTTGATGGATACTACTAAAAGCCTCAAGATAAGCGTGAGTGCCATGGATGGCCCTTCCGTAGGATGACGGAAGAGGATCCTCGGTAGTGTATTGATGTGATGACTAGAGGACTCGTGTTCGTAATAACATCTTGCAATCTGTTGGAAGTTGTAGTATAGGTTAGCCAAGGTCAAAGCTGGCATTCTGCTATAAACTCCACTACCCCCTTTGATAATGTTGCATGTATGATAGGTTCTGTGGTAAGACTTGCTGAGTACCTTTGTACTCATGTTTGCTTAATAACTGTTGCAGAGGAGAACCCTGCCCCTGCTGATGGGTTCTACATAGACGTTGACGTCGACGAGTAGCTTGACACCCAGACGGTGATCTGGAGCTTGTGAAGGGCCTTGTAGATAGTCAGGCTACACCAAGCCTGTTTTATTTTCTAAGTTGTCTGTACTCAGACATGTAGCTTCCGCTTGTGCTTGTATGATTGTATGACTTGAGTGTTGGGTCATGTGACCCCTACCTGTATGACTATGTTATGTATGGCTCTTGGAGCCTTTTAAATAAAGTACTTTGAGTCATTGAGTTCTGTTGTGATGCAATGTTGTATTTGCACATATTGAGCATATTGCGTGTATGATTGAAATGCTTGGTATGTGTGGGATCCGACACCTAGTTGTTTTCCTTTGGTAGCCTATCTTACAGGGAAATGCCTCCTAGTGATTCCAATGAGCCTTGGTAGCTTGCTACTGCTCGGAACACGTAGGCTGGCCGGCATGTGTCCTTCTTCGTTCCTGTGTCTGTCCCTTAGGGGAAATGTCACGCGTTGTTCCTTTAAGTCCATGTAGCTTGCTACGACTTGGGTTCATACGTTGATGACCGACACGTTCGTTGCTGGGTCATGGATGCCTGTCTCTGTAATTTAGTGCCACTTTTGGATTATAACTAGCCATGTCGGCCCGGGTTCTCTGTCATATGGATGCTAGCGACACTGTCATATACGTGTGCCAAAATGCGCAAACGGTCTCGGGCCAGGTAAGGTGGCACCCGTGGGGTTACCGTGCGTGAGGCCGCAAAGTGATATGACGTGTTACAGCTAGATCGGTGTGACTTAGGATCGGGGTCCTGACAGCGTTGGCATCAGAGCTGGACTGCCTGTAGGTTTCTCAAGCCAAACTGGTCGATGTTGAGTCTAGAAAAATTCTTAGTTATATGTAGGGGAATTGATTGTGGAAGGGAACGTAAGGCTCTTTTACTCCTTTACCTTATGTCTTCTGATCTGAGTCAGTCTATTCTTTCTACGGGGATTAGGACTAGGCCTCTTATCCTTACTAGGTTCACGTGTTACTAATCCGTAGACTCTTAGGATTGTTGGTTTCAAGCCTCAGTTCAGTTTCTATCCTTTTGAGTATGATGATTGTTGAACCGAAACCTTGATATGGAATTGTTGAGTGGCTATGCTATCATTTGTATGATGTCTCAAATCTTTGTTTGAGCATTTACAGTTGTTATGCTGCCCGATTTCTTCCAGAAACACTAATGCCTTTGCATTATTTCGTGTTTCAGATGTCTGGCCGCATCCCTCACCAAGTGGTTCGTTTGACTCGGTGCATTAATGTGCCTGGTCACACGGCCATGCTAGTCCGTGTGATGACTGAGACCGGTTATCGCTGGTATCCTGAATACACTGTGGAGGAACAGTACCGGGATTTCAATCAAAGTCAGTATTTCTGCACAGTCCGGATATACCCCTCATATCCTGGAGCTAATGATCCCATCCATTGGTCTTATGGACTCGGGATTACCATCGAGATGGCAGTGCAGGATGCCGCTTATTCGATGATGACCATTCTCCGTGCTAGGCATGCCCTGTTGCTGAACACTGAGTTCTGTTACATGCCAGCCTCACTCCCCGGAGAGGAAGGCTACTACACTGGTCTGTATACTGATGCTGCTCATGAAGAGCCACTGCTTCAGACTACTGTTCAGATGTTGGAGGATAGGGACCGTGAGGTCCGTGCCCTCCGAATGGAGCTGTATAACACCCGAGCCGCTCACTGGACTACTTTGACACGGCTTGCACCTGCTGTGCACGCCGGATATCTGGACATGCGGGATTTGTATCCTGTGCGGACTCGTCTGCCTGATCGCATGGATTGGCGTGACGTTGGGGGTATTACACCTCCACGTGGGCGTCGGTTACCACCAGCATCGGGACCGAGACCACACCCATGCCCTTATGGTCCACAACCTTCGAGTGCTCGCGAGTTCCAAGATCCGTCTGTACCACTTCCAGGCTACGGTGGTAATCTTTACGAGGATTACTACACGAATGTCTGAGCTAGTCCGTGGTAGTAGTAGTATTGTAATAGTTGTATTTCCACAGTCCTGCGTGTCTTGTGGAATATGACTAGTGTGTACTGAATTCCGGAGGTGTAGTTAAATAATGTATAGGATCCTGGAATGCCTCTGATGGGATGTATCGTCTTTCACCGCAGTTGTACTTTAGCCTTGGCTTGTACTAAACTTTGTATGGTGTGTATGACCACTGGTGTATATATAGCAGTTCCTATATTACCATGTCATACGGATGAACATCTCTGCATTCTGTGTCATCCATTACATTCTGCACTTCTATGTCAAATTTTGCCATCCTTGTCTAAACCGTTGTTTTGTTTTTCCTAGGATGGTCAACACTCGCAACACTCCTGCTGCTCAGGAGCAGGGTGAGGCTAGTGGGGCTAGAGATGGAAATCTGCCCCAGCCACCCTCCTTGGCGGAAGTTATGCTTGAAGCAGAACGGAACAAGAGAGAGACCAACCGTCTGCTGGAACGCATAGAGCAAAACACTGGGTTCCGTCAGAGGAATGACGTAGTGTCAATCCACGATTTTATCAAGATGTGTCCACCGAAGTTCCATCACTCTACTGAACCTCTGGATGCTGATGACTGGCTACGTAGTATCACCCACAAGCTACACTCTGCCCGTGTGGCCGATGCTGACAAGGTTATCTACGCCGCCTACCATCTTGAGGGCCCTGCCAGTCTTTGGTGGGAAAATTTTGAAGCTATGCGTCCTGCTGGCCAAGTCACTACCTGGGTTGAGTTCAGTGAGGCATTCCGTGAACATCACATTCCGGAAGGTCTCATGGATCGCAAGCGGGAGGAATTCTGCAATTTCACCCAGGGCCGTCTGACTGTGGATGGCTACAGTCGTGAGTTTGCTAATCTGGCACGCTATGCACCTGAGGAAGTATCCACCGATGCCAAGAAACAGGCGAGGTTCCGCAAGGGACTCAGCCCTGAACTTCGTCATGATCTACGTCTGCACGAGTGCGCCTCTTTCCAGAAGTTGGTTAACAAGGCTATCAGTACTGAGACAGGCCAGACCGACTTCGAGGCCACCCGCAAGCATACTCGAGACCTTGGTTCCTCATCCGGCTCTGGTTCTCACAAGCGCTGTGTATGGGTTCCTAACACTGCTCTGCCACCCAAGTATACACCGAGGCCATCCTATGAGGCGCCTCGTCCAACTCAACAGTTTGCATCTGCTAAGACCTATGGAGGTCCACCCTCCAACTTTGCTCCACGCACCACCACTGTGACATGTTTCAAGTGTGGAGAACCGGGACATTACATGCGTGATTGTCCCCAGAACCAGCCAGGAAAACCCGTTGGCCGTGGTAAGCCAACCGGCAAGGTGAACTATGTTAAGCCAATCCCCACTGCACGTGGTCATGTCAACTATGTTTCTGCCGAAGAAGCTTATGAGGATCCTAACGTCGTCCTTGGTACGCTTCTCGTAAACTGCCATCCGACATCTGTTCTTTTCGATACTGGAGCATCCCATTCGTTCATATCTGAAAGCTATGCTCGATTGCACAACATGACTTTTTGTGACATGCCTACTTCCATGGTTATTCAAACTCCTGGTTCAAAGTGGCAAACCTCTAGGGTAAGCCATGGAAATGAAATCTTTGTCGATAGACTTGTTTTCCTTGCATCCTTAATCGCTCTCAAGTCCTCGGACATAAATATCATTTTGGGTATGGATTGGATGACAACCCATTACGCCAAAATTGACTGTTTTACTAGGACCGTTCAACTTACACACCCATCCGGCAAGATAGTCAATGTCTTGACTCGAATGGCTGAACGTCAGCTCTACTCTCTTAATGCCAGCCCTCTACCAGAACTCGAAGATATCCCGGTAGTCCGTGACTTTCCGGATGTTTTTCCAGAAGAACTGCCAGGAGTTCCACCTGACAGAGATGTCGAGTTCGTGATAGATCTTATTCCTGGAACTGTCCCAATCTCTAGGAGACCTTATAAGATGGCACCACTAGAATTAGCTGAGCTAAAGAAACAACTTGATGAGTCTTTGCAAAAAGGTTTCATCCGTCCTAGTTCTTCTCCTTGGGCTTGCCCCGTCCTCTTCGTCAAGAAGAAGGATGGAACGGAGCGGATGGTTGTAGATTACCGACCTGTCAATCTGGTCACCATAAAGAATAAGTATCCGCTTCCCAGGATCAACGACCTGTATGATCAGCTCGCTGGATCCTCAGTCTTCTCTAAGATGGATTTGAGGTTGGGCTACCATCAAATCAAAATCAAGAACGGGGACATTCCTAAAACGACTTTCGTTACTCGTTATGGCCAATACGAGTACACCGTCATGTCCTTCGGATTAACCAATGCCCCAGCTACCTTTTCTCGGTTAATGAATTCCATATTCATGGAGTACCTGGATAAATTCGTCGTGGTATACCTCGATGATATACTCATTTTCTCCAAGAACAAGGAAGATCATGCCGAGCATTTAAGGCTGGTATTGACGAAACTTCGAGAGCACCGCCTTTATGCCAAATTCTCTAAATGTGAATTTTGGTTGCCAGAAGTAACCTATCTAGGTCATGTAATCTCTAGCAAGGGTATTGCTGTCAATCCCGAGCGAGTTCAAGCCGTCCTTGATTGGAATCCCCCTGAATCGGTCAAGCAAGTTAGGAGTTTTCTTGGCTTAGCGAGCTATTGCCGATGTTTCGTCGAGAACTTCTCCAAGGTTGCTAAACCTCTAACCGAACTCCTCAAGAAAGATAAAAAGTTTGAGTGGACCCCACAGTGCGAGTCCAGTTTTCAAGAACTGAAAAGACGCCTGACATCTGCACCTGTACTGGTACCACCAGACTTTTCCAAGGATTTTATAATCTATTGCGACGCCTTGCGACAAGGACTGGGTTGCATTCTCATGCAAGATCGTCAAGTGATTGCATATGCATCCCGACAGTTGCGCCCACATGAGGATAATTATCCTACTCATGATCTAGAGCTTGCAGCTGTAGTCCATGCACTCAAAACATGGCGACATTACCTTCTTGGTAATCGCTGTGAAATTTTCACTGATCACCAAAGCTTGAAATATATCTTCACCCAACCAGATTTAAATCTCAGGCAAAGACGTTGGGTTGAGTTGCTCACCGACTACGATTTAGGAATCACTTATACTCCTGGAAAGGCCAATGTCATGGCTGATGCACTAAGTCGTAAGTCTTATTGTAACAATTTAATGTTACAACAAAATCAACCACTTCTCCACGAGGAATTTCGTAAGCTTAACCTTCACATTGTTCCTCGAGGATTCCTTTCCACCTTGGTGGCAAAACCTACCCTTTTGGATCAAGTCATCAAAGCACAGAAGGTTGATCCCGGAATTTCCCGTATTAAGAGGAACATCAAGAAAGGAGTTGCAGGATGTTTCTCAATTGATGATCAAGGAGTCGTATTCTTTAGCAACCGCTTAGTGGTTCCTAAGGTGCGAAACCTAAGACGTTTGATCCTCAAGGAGGCTCATGAATCTCCTCTCACGATTCATCCCGGTAGTACCAAAATGTATCAAGACCTACGTGAAAGATTCTGGTGGACTAGGAGGAAGAGAGAAATCGCTCAGTTCATTGATAACTGCGACGTTTGTCGTCGAGTTAAAGCAGAGCATCAACGGCCTCTAGCTATTCCTGAATGGAAATGGGATAAAGTCGGTATGGACTTCATTACCGGGTTTCCCAGGTACAGGAAAGGGAATAATGCTATCTTCGTCGTTATCGACCGCCTCTCTAAAGTAGCTCACTTCCTGCCTGTTCGGGAGAGTATTACCGCTAGCCAGCTAGCAGACTTATATATCTCTCAAATAGTATCACTACATGGTGTACCGTTGGAGATTAACTCAGACCGTGGAAGTCTTTTCACTTCATGATTTTGGGAAAGTTTCCAGAATGCTATGGGAACTCATCTCTCTTTCAGTACTGCCTTCTATCCGCAGTCAAGTGGTCAAGTGGAACGAGTCAGTCAAATTCTGGAGGACATGCTTCGAGCCTCTGTCATTTCTTTCGGTATGGAATGGGAAAAGTGTCTTCCATTTGCCGAATTCGCTTATAACAATAGTTATCAAGCCAGCTTGGGTAAAGCTCCCTTCGAAGTTCTATATGGACGAAGGTGTCGAACACCTCTTAACTAGTCAGAAACCGGCGAAAGACAATTCTTTGGCCCGGATATGATTCAGGAAGCAGAGGAACAAGTTCGCATCATTCGTGAGAGATTGAAAACAGCCCAGTCTCGCCAAAAGAGCCAATATGATAGTCATCATAAGGCTGTGACTTTTGAAGTCGGCGATAAGGCTTACCTTCGGGTTACTCCTCTTAAGGGAACCCATCGCTTCGGTATCAAAGGCAAATTGGCCCCTCGTTTCATCGGTCCTTTTCGCATTCTTGCCAAACGAGGAGAAGTTGCCTACCAATTGGAACTACCTCCGCACCTCTCCAGAGTTCATGATGTTTTCCACGTTTCCCAACTCAGGCGTTGCTTCTCGGATCCTATCCGCGGAGTGGACCACGAAACGCTTGATCTCCAAGACAATCTCACATATCGAGAATACCCCATTCGTATTCTTGATCAAACTGAGCGCACCACTCGACGCCACAATATCAAGTTTCTCAAGGTTCAATGGTCACATCATTCCGAGCGTGAAGCCACTTGGGAAAGGGAGGATCGTCTTCGACTTGAGTACCCCCACCCTCTTTCCGGAGGAACCCGAATCTCGGGACGCGATTCTTTTAAGTGGGGGTGAGTTGTCACATCCCTAGCCAGCACTTGCATTAGGACCTGACTAGAGTGTGCATCATGTTTACTTTCAAAGAAACTTGAAATGGGATTAACAGAAACCCCAGCACCCCCTCCCCTAACAACTAGGGTTTGCTAAAATATTTTCCAATGTACCCAAAATGCCCTTCAAAATGTTCATCATTTCTGCCTTGGTCTTAAACCTCTGCCAAAAATGGTGCACAATTTTCTAGGACAATCTAGGGCTTTGGATTAATTCATATGGTAATTGAATTTGGGCATTTAAATACTAGTAAATATTTTAAATGCTCAAATAATCATGAACTATAATGTTTCCTACTATTCATATTATATACAGCAGGTATGACAAGTGTCATGAGTTATAAAAATGTTTAGGCATTTTTATTAAATGAACAAAGTTGCAAAAGAAATGTAACAGAATAGAAAATAGGAAAAAGGAAAATAGGAAGAAGTACTTACCTCGGCCCAGCCCTGTAGCAAGCCGGCCCAGCCCACCAGCCCTCCTCCTGTCGTCTTCCTCCTCGCGCCAGAAGGACGCGCGCGTGGCCGCCGCGCGCCGGCACGCGCCCGGCCACCTCCAGGCTTCTTGCCTGCCTCCCCAATGGCCTGGATGACTCCACGAGTCGACACGCAGCTGCCCCGACCGCTCTCACTTCTCCCCCTCGTCTCCTTCGCCCTCCCCTGGCTCTTTCTTCTCCATCACCGAGCCGCCGTCGCCGCCGCTCGCCGTAGCCGCACTCAGAGCCACCCCCTCGCCCCGTGAGTGTGTCCAGAGGATCCGCCGCGTCGTCCTCTTCCTCCTCGCTGAGCCACGAGCCACCGGAAGCCCTGCAACGACCCCACGCCGTCGTCCCCTTCCTCGGATCGCCGGAGTACCTCGCCGCCGTTACGAAGCTACAGCGCGTCCCCGACCCCGCCGTCGAGCTCATTAGCACCGCAGTGAGCTTCTACGTCGAACCCCTCCTTCCTCCGTTCCTTTTGCACCGTGTAGCCGCCGTTCTGTTGATCACCGAAACGCACCGCCGCCGTGCTCGCCGCCGACGATGCTCCGGTGACCATTTGGTCACGGGCACCCGTCCATCGCACTCACCGCAGCCCGTAGATGCGAACGGTGCTACGCACGCATCGCCTAGGCACCTGCAGCCGCATCCCCACACACGCCCGACGCCGGTCGCCGCCGTCGAGCTTGTTGCCGTCGACTCCGGCCACCCCAGGTCCGGCGACCACCTCCATCCGATGCGGAAGAGCAAGAGCTCTCCAACGCACCCAACCACAGCTCGAACCGTGCACCACAGACGTTTTCCGAGGCACGCCGCCGCGTTTGGCCTCGCCGGCGGCTAAACGCCGGCGAGTTTGACCTGTTTTGACCACGGGTTTGACCCCCTGGGTAAATGACATGTGGGCCCTGCCCGCAAGTCAAACTCAGTTTAGGTCTTAAATTAATATTAATTAGTTAATTAGTTTAGACACTGACATGTGGGCCCTGGCCCCACTGACAGCTAATTAGTTTTAGTTAACTCTAATTAACTCAGTTAATTAGCTGTGACACTGACATGAGGGACCCACTGGTCAGGTTTGACCTGGACTGGCCCTGTTGACTGGCTGAAGTCAGCATGATGTCATGCTGACGCAGTAAAGGTTTTTCTGGGATTTTTAGATTTAAATTAATTCAGGAAATTCCAGAAAATACCCAAAACTTCTAAAAATCATATAAAATCAACCATAGCTCAGATGGAAAAGATTTATATATGAGAAATGATCAGAAAAATCCAATCTATCTAATGGCACTGGTTTCATGCATGTTTGAACAAGTTAACTTGCTGTATATATCAAAAACATGATAATGCACTTATTCAAATACTAGTTTGAACTTCAATTTGAATCCTTGATTCAAATAGGTTCAAACCCCTCTGGTCTTAGTTGCATTAGCCAACACACATGCATCTTGCCATGTCATAAACATGCATCATATTGTTGCATTTGTTTGTTAATGATTGTATCGTCGGTATTTCCTGTGTTAGGTCCTGCTCCCGAGGATACTGCTGCGTATCCAGTTGAAGAGCAGTACCCGACAACTACCTTGTCAGGCAAGCAATCATTGATCATTCCGATACAACCCAATCTTCTCGCTCCTGCTCTCTTTTACTGCATTAAGGCAACAACGTGTGAACTGCTACTTGCTGCGGTAGTTGAACCCTATTCCCTTGCATGACCTGTCATTGCCACAGTAAATAGTTGAAACCCACTAGCATGTGTAGGAGTTG
>LR738712.1:207757909-207933731 GCA_902687465.1 Secale cereale
AGAGTTGTGTCTGGTCTGATTCATCTGGGTGATGGATCAGAGTGAAACAATCTTTCGATAAAGAGAAGGAAGTGTGGAATACGCTTGGTAAAGGTATCGATGAAAGGCCATGTAGGAGTACATGGTGGGTTGTTTCATTGGAACCGTACATAGGACCCGAGATCTGTATGTGTGGTTCAAGTTGCAGTTACTACCATGCATTGGGCCCGAAACCAATGGACCCTCTCGACTTATTAGCTATCCTTGATCTCTGTCCAGGAGTTGCAACTAGTTTCTGGTGTTTATAGCTTACTGGAGGTCGTGCACAACGCTGACCCTCGGGGTGGGTTGTGATGCAACAGGTACGTGGCACGGTGTACCGGTTGCCCGTTTGGTGACTCGGGAACCCTGTACACATCGTTTGGGGCCGTGAGCGACACCCCGGCCGGATCTCCCCACGGACGGAACCCAAATAGGCGATAAACCTGGACGAGAGACTTGTGTAGTTAGTCAGGTCGTGGCCGACACCCTCGCTGGGCTTCCGCTTGAAGGTTGCCGAGTACACGCCGAGTAAACGGCGATAAGCGGTGGAAGCGTGTGTGAAGAAGTACACCCCTGCAGGGTTATCAAACTATTCGAATAGCCGTTGTTCGCGGTACGAACTACTTGGTTACTCTTACAGTTCATAGACAAGTTGATGGATACTACTAAAATCCTCAAGATAAGCGTGAGTGCCGTGGATGGCCCTTCCGTAGGATGACGGAAGAGGATCCTCGGTAGTGTATTGATGTGATGACTAGAGGACTCGTGTTCGTAATAACATCTTGCAATCTGTTGGAAGTTGTAGTATAGGTTAGCCAAGGTCAAAGCTGGCATTCTGCTATAAACTCCACTACCCCCTTTGATAATGTTGCATGTATGATAGGTTCTGTGGTAAGACTTGCTGAGTACCTTTGTACTCATGTTTGCTTAATAACTGTTGCAGAGGAGAACCCTGCCCCTGCTGATGGGTTCTACATAGACGTTGACGTCGACGAGTAGCTTGACACCCAGACGGTGATCTGGAGCTTGTGAAGGGCCTTGTAGATAGTCAGGCTACACCAAGCCCGTTTTATTTTCTAAGTTGTCTGTACTCAGACATGTAGCTTCCGCTTGTGCTTGTATGACTGTATGACTTGAGTGTTGGGTCATGTGACCCCTACCTGTATGACTATGTTATGTATGGCTCTTGGAGCCTTTTAAATAAAGTACTTTGAGTCATAGAGTTCTGTTGTGATGCAATGTTGTATTTGCACATATTGAGCATATTGCGTGTATGATTGAAATGCTTGGTATGTGTGGGATCCGACACCTAGTTGTTTTCCTTTGGTAGCCTATCTTACAGGGAAATGCCTCCTAGTGATTCCAATGAGCCTTGGTAGCTTGCTACTGCTCGGAACACGTAGGCTGGCCGGCATGTGTCCTTCTTCGTTCCTGTGTCTGTCCCTTAGGGGAAATGTCACGCGTTGTTCCTTTAAGTCCATGTATCTTGCTACGACTTGGGTTCATACGTTGATGACCGACACGTTCGTTGCTGGGTCATGGATGCCTGTCTCTGTAATTTAATGCCACTTTTGGATTATAACTAGCCATGTCGGCCCGGGTTCTCTGTCATATGGATGCTAGCGACACTGTCATATACGTGTGCCAAAATGCGCAAACGGTCCCGGGCCAGGTAAGGTGGCACCCGTGGGGTTACCGTGCATGAGGCCGCAAAGTGATATGACGTGTTACATCTAGATCGGTGTGGCTTAGGATCGGGGTCCTGACAATATACTCTAACATAGGTGACTTTGTCGCTGAACATTTCTAGATGAAGATCTGTAGTGTTTCTATTTGTTCTTGCTTTGCCGTTGCATGCTTGTTCCCCTTTCAGAAAAAAAATATTCATCTAGATTTTTTCATATTTCCTTTTCTTTTCTACGCATCCAATTCATTGCAAATTCTTCAGTTAATTCCTTGCAAATCCTTCTGAGATCTTATTTGCCTAGTGAGCTGAATTGAAAATTGTTCTCTCTGTGTTCAACTCAGACACACCGGTTTGTCTCTTTCGGTCAAATCGAACCACCTCGGTGCCACTGCTACCTCTTGAGCTTGTGTTGTTTCTCCCTTGAAGAGGAAAGGGTGATGCAGCACAGCAGCATAAGTATTTCCCTCAGTTTTTGAGAACCAAAATATCAATCCAGTAGGAGACCACGCGTTAGTCCCTCGTACCTACACAAAAAAATAAGAACCTTGCAACCAACGCGATAAAGGCGTTGTCAATCCCTTCTTGGACACTTGCAAAAGTGAGATCTGATAAAGATAATAAGATAATATTTTTGGTATTTTGTTTTATAGATTGAAAGTAAAGATTGCAAAATAAAAGTAAAGTAAAGATAAATAGTTGATGGAAGATTAATATGATGGAAGATCGACCCGGGCGCCATAGGTTTCACCAGTGGCTTCTCTCGTGATAGCAGATTTCTATGGTGGGTGAACAAATTATTGTTGAGCAATTGATAGAAGAGCGCACAGTTATGAGGATATCTAGGCATGATCATTGTATATAGGCATCACGTCCGTGAAAAGTAGACCGAAATGATTATGCATCTACTACTATTACTCTACACATCGACCGCTATCCAGCATGCATCTAGAGCATTAAGTTCATAAGAACAGAGTAACGCCTGAAGCAAGATGACATGATGTAGAGGGATAAACTCATGCAATATGATGTAAACCCCATCTTTTTATCCTCAGGGGCAACAATACACTACGTCCCTTGCTGCCCCTGCTATCACTGGGAAAGGACACCGCTAGAATTAACCAAAATCTAAGCACTTCTCCCATTGCAAGAACTACCAATCTAGTAGGCCAAACAAAACTGATAATTCGAAGAGACTTGAAATGATATTTAAATCATGCAAAAAATATTTTAGAGAAGAATCAAATATTGTTCATAGATAATCTTCATCATAAACACACAATTCGTCGGATCTCGACGAACACATCGCAAAAAGAAATACATCGAATAGATCTCCAAGAAGATCGAGGAGAACTTTGTATTGAGATCCAAAGAGAGAGAAGAAGCAATCTAGCTAATAACTATGGACCCGAAGGTTTGTGGTAAACTACTCATAACTCATCAGGGAGGCTATGGTGTTGATGTCGAAGCCATCCGTGATGGATGCCCCCTCTGGTGGAGCCCCGGAACAGGCCCCAAGATGGGATCTCACGGGTACAGAAGGTTGAGGCGGTGGAATTAGGGTTTTGTGGTGCTCTTGGATTTTTTCAGGGTACGTGGATATATATAGGAGGAAGAGGGACGTCAGGGGAGCAACAGGGGCCCATGAGGGCCCCTTGGCGCACCCCCTGCCCTCGTCGACGCCTCGTTTTTTCCATGGTGTGTACTCCAAGTCTTCTGTGTTGTATTTGTTCCAAAAAGGACCCCCCCGAAGGTTTCATTCCATTTGGACTCCATTTGATATTCCTTTTCTGCGAAACACTGAAATAGCCAAAAAACTGCAATTTGCACCGGGCCTTGGGTTAGTAGGTTAGTCCCAAAAATAATATAAAAGTGTATAATAAATCTTATTAAACATCCAAAACAAATAATATAATAGCATGGAACAATAAAAAATTATAGATACGTTGGAGACGTATCAAGCATCCCCAAGCTTAATTCCCTCTCGTCCTCGAGTAGGTAAATGATGAAAACGGAATTTTTGATGTGGAATGCTACCCAACATAATTCTCAATGTAATTTTATTTATTGTGGCATGAATGTTCAGATCCAAAAGATTCAAGACAAAAGTTTAATATCGACATAACAATAATAATACTTCAAGCATACTAACAAAGCAATCATGTCTTCTCAAAATAACATGGCCAAAGAAAGTTATTCCTACAAAATCATATAGTGTGGCTATGCTCTATCTTCATCACACAAAATATTTAAATCATGCACAATTCCGGTTTCAGCCAAGCAATTATTTTCATACTTTACTTTTTTCAAACTTTTCAACTTTCACGCAATACATAAGTGTGAGCCATGGATATAGCGCTATAGGTGGAATGGAATGGTGGTTGTGGAGAAGACAAAATAAGAAGATAGTCTAACATCAACTAGGCGTATTAATGGGCTATGAAGATGCCCTTTAATGGATATCAATGTGAGCGAGTAGGGATTGCCATGCGGATGCACTAGAGCTATAAGTGTATGAAAGCTCAACAAAGGAAACTAAGTGGGAGTGCATCGAACTTGCTTGCTCACAAAGACCTAAGGCATTTTGAGGAAGCCCATAATTGGAATATACAAGCCAAGTTCTATTATGAAAACTCCCACTAGTATATGAAAGTGAAAAAACAAGAGACTCTCTATCATGAGGACCATGGTGCTACTTTGAAGCACAAGTGTGGAAAAAGGATAGTAGCATTGCCCCTTCTCTCTTTTTCTCTCATCTTTTTTTATTTTGGGCCTTTTCTCTCCCTTTTTTGGCCTCTTTTTTTTATTTTTATTTTCTTTTTGTCCAGAGTCTCATCATAACTTGTGGTGGAATCATAGTCTCCATCATCCTTTCCTCACTGGGACAATGCTCTAGTAATGAACATCATCACACTTTTATTTAATTACAACTCAAAGATTACAACTCGAAGCTAGAAATAAATATGACTCTATGTGAATGCCTCCGGCGGTGTACCGCGATGTGCAATGAATCAAGAGTGACATGTATGAAAAATTGTACATGGGGGACTTGCCACAAATACAATGTCAAACATGATCATGCATGGCGATATGACAATGATGAAGCGTGCCATAGTAAACGGAACGGTGGAAAGTTGCATGGCAATATATCTCGGACTGGCTATGGGAATGACATAATAGGTTGGTATGGTGGCTGTTGTGAGGAAGGTATATGGTGGGTGTATGGTACCGGCGAAAGTTGCGCGGTACTAGAGAGGCTAGCAATGGTGGAAGGGTGAGAGTGCGTATAATCCATGGACTCAACATTAGTCATAAAAAACTCATATACTTATTGCAAAAATCTACGAGTTATCGAAACAAAGTATTCAACGCATGCTCCTAGGGGAAGGGTTGGTAAGAGTTAACCATCACGCTATCCCATCCTCCACACAAAGGGTGACAATCAGTAAATAGATCATGCTCCAACTTCATCACATAATGGTTCACCATACGTGCATGCTACGGGAATCACAAACTTTAACACAAGTGTTTCTCAAATTCAGAATTACTCCACTAGCATGACTCTAATATCACCATCCTCATATCTCAAAACAATCATCAAGTATCAAACTTCTCATAATATTCAATGCACTTTTTATGAAAGATTATATTGTACCCATCTTGGATGCCTGTCATTTTAGGACTAATTTTATAACCAAAGCAAATTACCATGCTGTTCTAAAATACTCTCAAAATAATATAAGTGAAGCATGAGAGATCAATAATTTCTATAAAATAAAACCACTGCTGTGCTCTAACAAGATCGAAGTGAAGCACTAGAGTAAAACTATCTAGCACACAAGATATAAGTGAAGCACATAGAGTATTCTAATAAATTCCGATTCATGTGTGTCTCTCTCAAAAGGTGTGTACAGAAAGGATGATTGTAGTAAAATAAAAATCGAAGACTCAAATCATACATGACGCTCCAAGCAAAACACATATCATGTGGTGAATAAAAATATAATCTCAAGTAAAGTTACCGATAGACGAAGACGAAAGGGGGGATGCCTTCCCGGGGCATCCCCAAGATTAGGCTTTTGGTTGTCCTTGAATTGTACCTTGGGGTGCCTTGGGCATCCCCAAGCTTAGGCTCTTTACACTCTTTGTCCCATAGTCCATCAAATCCTTACCCAAAACTTGAAAGCTTCACAACACAAAACTTAGCAAAAAACTCGTGAGCTCCGTTAGTATAACAAAACAAACCACCACTCAAAGGTACTGTAATGAACTCATTCTTTATTTATATTGGTTTTAAACCTATTGTATTCCAACTTTCCTATGATTCATACCCCCGATACTACTCATATATTCATCAAAATAAGCAAACAACACACGAAAAACATAATCTTTCAAAAACAGAACAATCTATAGTAATCTGTAACTTTATAATACTTCTAGAACTCTAGAAAATTTGAAATAAATAGGTGGACATGAGGAATTTGTCTATTAATCATCTGGAAAAGGAATCAACTAAAAATCACTCTCCATTAAAAAATGGTAGCTAATCTCGTGAGCGCAAAAGTTTATGTTTTTCACAACAAGATTGCAAAGACTTCACCCAACTCTCCCTAATGGTTCTACTTGGCACAAACACTAACTAAAACAAAAAAACACATCTTACCAGAAGCTAGATGAATTATTCATTACTAAACAGAAGTAAAAGCAAAGAAAAAAAATTGGATACCTCCCAACAAGCGCTATCTTTATAGACATTAAGATAGGCTTGAGAATTCAATGATGTTCACATGAAAGATAAAAATTGAAGCACAAAGAGAGCATCATATAGCATGTGAAAATCACATCTAAGTCTAACATAATTCCTATGCATAGGTATTTTATAGGAAAACAAATTAGCAAGACAAGCAAGATCTAGCATAGGCAAGGAAGAAGAAAGAAACAATGGCAATCTCAACATAACGAGAGGTAATTTAGTATCATGAAAGTTTCTACAAACATATTTTCCTCTCTCATAATAATTGCATGTAGAATCGTAAGCAAATTCAACAATATAGCTATCACATAACATATTCTCAACACTATCCACATGCATGCGAAGTTGACACTCTTCCAAAATAGTGGGATCAACATTAACTCAAGTCATGACCTCTCCAAACCCACTTTCAATATTATTGCAAACACTATTATCAAGCTTATATTCATCATGGGGATTAAACAAATTTTCAAGATCATAAGTATAATCACCCCAATCATGATCATAGCAACAATTAGTGGACATAGAAAAACTAGCATCCCCAAGTTTAGGGTTTTGCATATCATTAACACAATTGACATTAGTAGAATTTACAATAGTATCATTGCAATCATGTTTTTCATTAAAAGAGATATCGTGAATCACTTCATAATTTTCTTCTTTCAACACTTCATCACAATTTTTGGATTCACAAATTTCAAGCAAAACCTCATAAAGATAATCTAGTGCATGCAGCTCACTAGCAATTGGTTCAACATAATCGAATCTCTTAAAAAGATTAGCAAGTGGATGAGGATCCATAATTTAGCAAGTGAAGATGCAAGCTAATAGAGGGCACATAGCAACACAAGCAACGAGAAAGGCGACCGAAAAAGGGCGAATAAAACGGCAAAGCTGAAGTGGGGGAGAGGAAAACGAGAGGGGAATGGAAAATAATGTAACGTCAGGGGAGCAACAGGGGGCCCACGAGGGTGCTCTTGGATGTTTTCAGGGTACGTGGATTTATATAGGAGGAAGATGGACGTCAGGGGAGCAACAGGGGGCCCACGAGGGTGGGGGGCGCGCGTACCCCCCTAGGCGCGCCCCCTACCCTCGTGCCCGCCTCGTTTCTTCCCTGGCATGTACTCCAAGTCTTCTGTGTTGTATTTGTTCCAAAAACGACTCTCCCGAAGGTTTTATTCCTTTTGGACTCCGCTTGATATTCATTTTCTGCGAAACACTGAAATAGGCAAAAAACAACAATTTGCACTGGGCATTGGGTTAGTAGGTTAGTACCAGAATAATATTAAAGTGTATAATAAAGCCCATTAAACATCCAAAACAAATAATATAATAGCATGGAACAATAAAAAATTATAGATATGTTGGAGATGTATCAGCCACCGAAGAAAACGACTCGGTGTTACCCATTTCAATGCTGAGGAGACACGTTGCCTTTTGCATCATGCATATTTGTTCCAGCTCAACTCAATGATTCTTGAGCTCTATAAGCATCACATTCTATATGTTGCTTTGTACATTGACTCGAGGACCACACCTACTTGACTTATAATCCAGAAGATCCCTTCTTGGAAATTGATGTCAAAGGGGGAGAGAGATCACATCAAAGCTTACTCACAGCAAAGGGAGAGAGAGACCCTATGGGAGAGAGAAATTTCTTAGTCCTCCCATATGCTTGGTATTAAAAGAGGAGAGGAGTCACATGTCTTCTTGAGGGGAAAGACATGTATTTGTTATTATTATTTTTCTTGCTCTGATTTTCTTTCTCTATCTTCTCCCATTACTAAATATAAGATTCAGGGGGAGAAAGACATCTAAGGGAAGGAAATCTTCGAATTCATTGCATATCTTTCTGGGGACATGTTTATACTCAATAGAGTACCTAGTACTCACTCACTACATATCATCCCAATCTTGGTACTCTTGTGGTTTGCTGTTCTTGCTCTATTTAGTAGATGTTTTTGTGTAACCTAACCTTGTTTACTCAGGTTCATCTGTTCCAAAGCTAGCTCAAGACCACAAGGTAAGTATATGCATCAGAGTCATGTGCATGATGATCTCCTGCTGATGTGCATATTGCTTGCAAGAAGGACTCATGAACATGAATATACATTTCCTATATCCATTTGCTCTGATGCATACAACCAAGATACATGTAACTCATTGCTTGCTCTGGCATGCTTATGGATTCACATGCATCTATATTCCATATTTACATGATTGCATACATGTAGGGGGAGCCTATGAATGTTACATGTATTTCCAAAGCTTTACTTGCTAGTATATTTATCTTTATCTAAGTCCTTGATGTATGTTGCCATCAATTACCAAAAAGGTGCAGATTGAAAGCACAAGTGCTCCCTAGGTGATTTTGTTAATTAATGTCAACATATCTCTTGTTGGACTCATACTTTTACCTAGTATATTTTAGATAAGTTCAACAGTGGCGTAGCATGGACAAGAGGATGTGGAACCCCTTCAAGATGCTAAGGACATAAGATTGGGGAAAGCTCAAAGCTCATGACTCTTCATTTTCATTTTAGGGATCCAAGATCACATTGAGAGTATTGGAAAGCCAATACTATTAAAAGGGGATGAGGTGTTGCTTAATGGCTTGCTTGCCCAAAGTGCTCAGTGATATGCTCCAAAACGCTCGACCACTGTCATTCCACATTTGTCCCAAACCTAAAGTCAAACTCAGCCCCACCGATTTGATCTATCCGGCGCCACCGAGTTCACTTGACAAAGCCACTGCCAAAGCCCTAATCAGTTTAGTCTCACCGAGTGGGATCTCGGTCTCACTGAGATGGGAATTGTTAGTGTGGATTGACACCTACGGGATCACTGGAATCCCTTCTACGGTTGGCGGGCGTGGAGTGGTGCAAAGAGCGGGTCCAGGAGTCAGCACAGCGATCGTTCACCCAGGTTCAGGCCGTGAGGATGCGTAATACCCTAGTCTTGCTTTGGTGTATATTTGAGCTGGGGCGGCGACGGGGCGGCAAGAGCTGGCCGCTGGCTTGCTTCAGGTCCCAGCAAGGGTCCTGCTGGGGTCTCCGTGAGTGCCCTGCGGCAAGAGGCTTGCCGGGTCTTCGGGGTATCTTCTGCAAGGAGCCTTGCCAGGGCCTCGTAGGCGTCCTCGGCAAGGAACCTCGCGATCCCATGTATTCTGGATCTTACCTTGGGAGTTACAGATCTATGTCTTCACAATGATCTGCATGCCATCACGTGGGCTCTTCTCGAGCCCTGGCTCCGCTGTTTGTTGACATTGTTGGAGCCCATAGGCTTCGGGAGTGGCCACGACGGAGGCGTCTGAGTGGATTGCCATGGCAAGAGCCCTTGTCGGGTTGCGCGCAGTCTGCCCCCGCAAGAGTCCTTCCCGGGGGAGCCTGTCCCTTTGCGTGGTCTTCTCGTGCTGTCTGTCTTGGCGTCATCTTGATTGTATTGGTAACTCTGCGTTCCTCTCTTCCTCCTTCTGCCCTTTTATGTTTGGCCTCAGGCGTGGCTCTGACTGCCCGTGGACAAGTAAGGTGTAAAAAAGAGCGCCCCTACTTTTGTACACCGACAGGAGCCCCCGGGCCTGGGCCACTCATAAGCGCAATGCGTTTTTTGGGCTAGGCCCAGAACGGTGCACGGGCAGTGAAGTTGGATTCCATTTTTATCGCAGTAACTCCTCCGATGGTTGCGCTTCCCCACGATCTGCGATGACGTGGGGGTCGCGCGTGGGGTGGTTTACTGCGTGCTGGTGTCACGTCGCAGTAAATGGTGGTGGAGGGCGGCCCACGCCTTCCCCATACAAAGGGGAAAAACCGTAGGTGCGTCTCCCATTTACCCTCCGCGCCCCTCCAATCTCGCGCTCGCCGTTCTTCTCCTTCTTCCCCAAGCCAGAGCCTTCGCCTCCGCCCGCCGTCGCCGCGCTCCCTTCTGTCTCTGACCCCTTTCTTCCCCTTGTGGCTATAATGGCGCCCATGTCCAGCAGGGGGATGGCAGTGACCGAGGTCGCGTGGGAGAAAGAGCTCTCGGAGAGTGAGCTAGTGGCGCTGCAGACGAAGCACGCCTAGTTCACTCCGACGATCGAAGCGGTCTAGCTCAGGGACTACTTATTGTCCTTGTGGGGGTGTGAGACGACGGGGCATCCAGCCACGCCCTTCATCCTTGCCCAATGCGCGGAGGCTGGCACGAATCGGTATCCTTTCTTTGTCGATTACTTCTACTGCGGCCTCTATCCCCCTTTCTCCGATTTCTTCAACGACATCATGCACACCTACGGCTTCTATCTCATTGATTTCACGCCAAATGTCATGGCATGCATGGCTTTTTACGCCCATCTCTACGAGGGTTTCGGCTGGGTGATTCCAAGCACGTCGCTCTTCTGCCATTACTTCTTCCCTAGGGGGGAAGCCTTCTCCGACTATGTCACATGGTTTCACGGACCCAGGAAAAGGGTACGTATCCGGACGGTGCGCAGAGGGAGAAGTGTGACGAGTGGAGGAGCCGGTGGTTGTGGATAGAGGAAGAAAACCCACCAAAGTTATGTCGAGTCCGTCGGAGCCCGCCGGTTCGTAAGAGAGACTGGGGGCATATCGACGTCAATGACAAAAACCTCTCGATCGCCACCACCAGGATCCATCATCTTGCCTAGGCCTGGCTCACCCTCGAGATGATCGGGGTTGATTTCATCCACCGCCGGATTCCGCCGCTGCACAATAAGGGGAGGCCGGCTTGGCTTTTCGAGAATGCGGCCGACATCATGAGGCTTCGCCCCGGCCTAAAACACAACTTCACGGTGATGCAGCACGGCCACATCTGCCAGAAGCTCTTCCATCTTGATGTGGACCGCGACTACATGGCCGAGAGGACAGGCAAGGCTGTCAAGGCCGGCAAGGCCGTCAAGGGGCCCCTTTTTGGGTTGCCGGCGGGAGTGGTCCCTCTAAGCAATAACTACCGCTGGTCTGACATCATTGCCATGATGCTGGACTTCAACGCGCACGGCCTTGACCCATCTTGGGACGAGCCGCTGGCGGATCAGGTGCAAGAGTTCTTTGACACTACCCAAGCCGAGCTCGACTACATTGCCGCTAGGGCAGCGGAGGCGGCCCTTGCCCTGGAGGCCGGCAGCGCCGGCCATGTGGAGGACGAGGCCAACATGGACGCCGAAGAGGGGAAGTTTGCCGGGTGGATGAAAACCGCTGGGGAGGCCCGCCACACGGGCGCCGACACCAACGCCCCCCTTGTCGAAGACGTGGTCGAGGAGTCGACCGATGAGGAGGCCGAGGCTGCTGACTCTCCTACCGTGACGAGGTGGCGGGTCCTGTGGCGGGCCGATTCCGGCAAGCCGGTCCGGTTCGGCATCATCGTGCGGCGGCAACGGACCTCAGAGCCGCGGTGGCAAGAGCCCCCGGAGCAGCTTGGGCGTGAGACGAGGTCAATGGCAGTTGTAGTGGGGAGAAAAATGGGTAATACCGTGGTGGCGAAAAGGATGGCGGTTGCCTCTTCTTCGTCCAGGCGTGGCCGGACCCCATCTCCTTCTCCTCCTCCCGCAGGCGTCGCCATGGACATCAACTTTGACCTTGGGTCCCTTAGCCCAAGGAAGAAGAGGAGGATACCAGAGGACGAGGAGGAAACAGAAGACGAGTAAGCTCCTCGCCCCTCATGTTATCTCCAGGTTTCACCCCAATATTATCTCTCTCTGATACAATGTCGTCTCCCCAAGGATATGGAGACGCTAGCCCAGAGGGCGGCGAAGAGGGCCAGGGGGTCGTCCATCCACAAGCCGCCAATGGGAACTTCAGGCACGCCGCTGGTGGTAGAGAGCAGCCCGGACAACAGCCCCGGGCATAAGTTCACCACTCGTTATTCCATGGGTGGACACGGGGGCGTGAATTCCTGATGCTGACCTTGTCTCCTTTGTAGGTGGGGACGTCCCCGGCAAGGGCACCGACTGCTGGTCTCGCGCCCATGGAGGAGGTGGAGAGGGTCTTGAACGCTGGCGGCCCCTCCCTGGCAACGGTTGTTGGCGAGGAGAGCGCCGCTCCCTCCCAGCCTGGTATGTGACGATTTGTTTTTGTTCTCCAAGTTGAATCATTGACCTTGGGCATCGTCTCACTTTTTCTTTTGGATTTTAGACCTTCCCTTGACGGACCGGGTGGATGGCGATCCCATCGTCGAGGAGGTCGTCACGGATGCTGAGGCTGAGGCCGGCAAGGCCGCTCGCGAGGAGACCGCCCAGGCACAGCGGAGGATGCGGTCTAAGGGTCTGCCGGAGGGACCGGCGACGCCAGTGCCGAGGGGGCTGGCGACGGGCCTGCCGGAGGGACCGGCGAGGCCGCTGCCGGGGGGCCGGCAAGGCCGCTGCCGAGGAGGCCTGCAAGGCTGCTGCCGAGGAGGCCACCAAGGCTGCTGCCGAGGACCAGCCTTCCTCCTCTGCCGCCTCTGGCTCAGGCCGCTACCTGAAGGTGAGTGACAACTTGTTCTTCCACCTCCCCTGGATGGCAAGCAGTAGGGCGCCAACTGATGGGGAGGTGTTGGATGACGAGCCACTCGCCGCCGCTGGTTTTGAGGTCGTCGACGAGCCGGGCGGCAGCGGCGGCGGTTCTCAGGAGGAGCAGCTTCTTCGAGCCATGAGCGCCAGCTTCCAGAAGTTCTAGGTGCTTTATCGTGCCCTCCTAGACAAGGAAAAGTCCATGTCGGCAGTGGTGGACAAGACGGAGGAGGACTTCCAAGCGTAGGTCGCCTAGACAAAAGTCTGGTTTGACGAGGCCCGGAACGAGCTGAGGGTTTGCCAGGAGAAGCTGGATGAGCGTGCCAGAGACCTCATGTTGGCGCAGTGTGATTTTGAGAAAGCCCAGGAGGAGGCCAAGGAGCAAGCTGCCAATGATGAGGCCGCTGACAACTAGCGCCAAGCCCAACTGAACTCGTAGGAGGAAGATCTCGTCGCCCATGAGCAGGCAGTTGCCGCCACCTTCCGCGGCAACGATGAAGAGATCGACATGCTTGTTGTGCGGCAGACCTAGGGGGTGGAACAGAGGCACCTTGAGGCTCTCAATGCTCAGGCTTGGGTCCACGTCGGCAAGGTGATGGAGCTGGAGGTGGAGCGGCACGGCTTGAACAAGCGGGTCTTGGAGGTGACCACAGAGAGGGACACAATCCATGCCACTCTGATTGAGGCGCAGTATGAGGTCCTCGGCAAGGCTAAACATCTCTCTATGTCCTAGGACTCCATCAAGGATCTGAAGATGGAGTTGGAGGGCCTCAAGGGGACGCTCATAGAGGCCAATGCTAGGGCGGAGGCTCTGAACAAGGGCCTCGAGGAGGAGAAACGGCTGCGGAAGGACGACGCCTTGTCGCTGTCGTGGAGAAACTCACGGCGTAGCTGGCCACCATGGGCATGCCAGGCTATGGGTTTTCCCGAGAGGTGAACCTCTCCATCCACGCCAGCATGACCGTGTTCTTCGAACATGTTCTTGAGGCCCTGGGAAAGCTCCACTCCGACCGGGTGGCTTGTCTTGCCGATGAGTCCCGGAAGCTTTGCCGGGGTGCCCTGACCAAGGTCTTCACGAAGATGGCCTACTAGAACACCGACCTCGAGTTCGACGCCGTGCTGGACAGCTTGCCGGATGATGTAGATCTCACGACGCTCAAGTAGCATATCAAGCCCATAATCGACTGCATCGGTGGAGTTCTGAGGATAGAGGGCCAGCATCGGTATTAGGCACCCCGTTTCTTGTTGCCGCTGCGGGTACAAAACTGAGACAGTTTTTATCTTTTGTCAGAACATCAGCAATAATTCATGTAACATAACTTTGCAATATTTCGTAGCAATGCATGTTTTCTTCCTGTTTGATCCTTCTCTGTATGTCCACCCTATATTTAATTGGGAGGGCTCACTGGCACGTAACCCAGGCCATGGAGTTTTGAGGATGGACCCTCAATAGCCGGCCGGGTATGCTTGCTGCCGGGCAAACCACCTTACCGCTCTCAGCGCGACCGTTTGAGATGTCGAGTGGACTCAAAACAGGACAAAAGCGTTGCCAGTAACGGAAAGGCTCCCTTGCCTTTCTCGACGTTGCCACTCGAACTGTTGAGCGGACTCAAAACAGAGCGAGGGCCTTGCCAATAGTGGAAGGGCCCCATTGCATACAGGTTTATCATACAGAGGGCAAGATCTCCAAGGAAAATAAACTTTATGTGACAATGGAATTACTCAAAGACTTGGGTGACTTATCTTTTTTATTTTTGTCGCATGGACGTCCACCGAATTTGTTGATCATGCCCCGCACTTGGTCATTTCCTTCTTGGAAAATTATGGCCATGAAGAACTGCCACACTAACTGCTAGACCAGATTTTCACCACTGCGCCCCCTACCGTAGAAGGGATTCCAGTGATCCCATAGGTGTCGTTTCGCACCGACATCTTTGGCGTGCCCAAGATGTCGGTGCGGAACGACACCTATGGGATCATTGGAATCCCTTCTATGGTTAGCGGGCGCGGAGTGGTGCAAAGAGCAGATCTAGGAGTCAGCACAACGATCATTTACCCAAGTTTGGGCCGCGAGGATGCGTAATACCCTAGTCCTGCTTTGATGTATATTTGAGTTTTCTTGAGCTAGCTATGGTGCCTATCCAGCTTTCCAGGATCTGAATCCTTCTCCAGTATGCCGCGGGCCTCCTTTTATAGTCTGAAGGGGCTGCCACAGTGGAAGACAGGAGGTGGAAAGGTGTACAGTGTATAGTCTTATCGCATGCCATTATGGGACAAGGCGCATTCAATGCGCCGCTTCGGTGTCTATTTACTTTATCGGGGATGAGAAAAAAGCCCGTCCCGTCCGTGGCCGCTCTATCTGGTCGCGACACACATCCAGGCCACCGAGGCAGGCAGCTGAGGTGGCATCGCAGTATGGTCTTCATGAAGATCTGCATGCCACCACGTAGGTGCTAGACTAGCTGGCTCAGGAACCACATATCGCCACGTGGGTACCTGCCTGGGTTACATCAAGGCGTATGAAGCACTCATATTGGTTCAAGAGCCTTGGTTGGAGAAGGTTTTCGACAAGGTTTCTACTGGCCCATGGCCCTCCAAGATGCAACAGAGCTAGTCAGCAGTTGTGAAGCCTGCTAGTTCCTCTCCAAGAATATCCATCACCTCGCTGAAACACTCCAGACAATCCCTTTGTCATGGCCGTTTTAGGTCTGGGGGTTCGATATCTTCGGCCCTTTCCCTCGTGTTTCTGGGGGCTTTGAGTACTTGTACGTTGCCATTGACAAGTTTTCAAAGTGGACGGAAGTGGAGCCCATGAGAAAGGTGACCGCGTAGTCAGCTCTCAAGTTCTCGAAATGATTGGTGTGCCGTTTCGGAGTACCCGCCAGACTCGTCACTGACAACGTCGCCTAGCTCAGAAGCCGCGCCTTGATGCAATAGGTTCATGCCCTCAAAAACAAGATCTCATTCGCCTTTGTTGTTAATGCCAGGAGGAATGGACAAGCTGAGAGGACAAAAGCTAAAGTGTAGCGAGGACTTAAGACAAGAACATTTGATAAGCTGCAGAAGTGCGACAGGCATGGACCGACGAGCTGCAATTGGTTCTCTAGTCCCATCGTATGACACCAAGTCGATCCACCAGTTAGAGTCCCTTCTCCCTAGTCTATGAGGAAGAAGCAGTGCTCCCCACAGAACTCATATACGGGTCTCCTCTAGTGCTTGCCTACGATTAAGTAGCGCAAGAACAACACCGGCATGACGACGTTGTGCTACTTGAGGAGAACCGTCTCTGGGTTGTTGTACGTGCTACACGATCCAAGCAGGCCCTGCGTCACTATCACAACTGCAGGGTCCATGCCCGGAGTCTTGAGGAAGGCAACCTTGTCCTTAGGCGTGTTCAGTCCGCCAAGTGTGCAAGCAAGTTGACGCCAAACTGGGAAGGCCCTCACATGGCAGTACGAGTCACCAGACCTGGCGCAGTCCGTTTGGAGACCGGAGATGGCATTCAATTGCAAAACTCAGGGAACATTTTGCATCTTAGTCAGTTATACCCGTAAGGCACGACTATCGGGCCCACCCCCGGCAGCCACCCTTTTGTAGAAGCTTTCCCGATGATGTATGTAACCATTTGTACAAAGCCAGGCGCAGACCCTCAGGGACAGAAATAAACGAAGTGCTGAGGGGCCCCCAAAAACTCCATGCATGCATAGATTTGCATCGGCATCTCATGAGCATATAGACCAGAGGCATATGCTACTTTGTTACCATCTGCACTAACCGCAGGTTTCTTGCCGCGGACGTCATCCCAAAAAGAAGATGGAAACAAGTCTACATATTGAGCCCCGGCAAGCAACACAGATAAGTGCCATCTCTTTCTGTCCATTTGTGTTTTTGTAAGAAACAATTGTGCAATCTTGAAAGACCCCGTCACCTCCGGGGCATTTGTGCTCCCATTCTATGGTTCGAACAATGTTTTGTCTGAGCTGGTTGTAGTTGTACATACCGGAAGAGGTTCGACGGGGCCTATATTCCATCCGTTATGTTGTGCCCGGCAGGCCAAGTCCTACGACAACAAATGGAAGGCGCCGGCAAGGAAACTTGCTGGGAAGAAGCTTGTTCACTTGAAAGCGAAGAGGCATTTTCCCTCTGCATGTATAACATTCATGCAGAAGCGCCCGACAAGGCTATCTTTCTTTTCATTAAACATGCTTATAAACAAGTACATATCTTATAGAACACATGCATGGATACAAGAGGTTACATATTTGAAACAAAAATTTGGAAGATGCCTACATATTTTGGATTGAAAAAAGATAAGCGCCCCGTAATCCCTTTCTTGTCACTCTCCTCCTAGGAACCACATTGGGAAGTGAAAAGGATAGAAGGAGCACCATGGCAGAAGCCCAGCCTAACCCCATCAGGAGTTGCGGAAGAAGCCTGGCTGTGTTGGGAGGGCGCAGACGATGGTGATGGCTGTAACATCCCAAATTTTCAATTTGGAATGTTATACATAGATCATATTGCATGGCATGTTTTTATTGCAATTGTGTGTTCTGATCCTCGATAATTCTAAGCAACTCAAGGACCCACGGAGAGAGTTGGGTATTTTACCATTTTCATATTTGAGTTTTCTCAAATACAGGTACGGGGATCACTTTGGTTTTAATTATTTTTCCTTCCGAAAAATATTTCTTAATAAAATTTATGAGCGGAGATAATATGACTTCTCAAAATAAAAGAAATATTGGAGGAAAAATATTAAAATCAATTTTGGTATTTTATTCGGATTTATTTGTAATTTTATTTGCATAGGATTTTATCAAAATTGCATTTAGGTCCGGGAAAAATGTTCACTTTGTCCTAAATATTATTAGAGGATGGTGAAAATTTATTTCGGAATTTTTTCGAGTCCATTTAATATTTCTTTTAAATTTTTCTTTCAGCATCAGGACCGTTTTTTTAAAAGGGGAGAGTGTTCGGACCGTACTGGGCCGAAGGCCTAGCCGTCCAGCTACGTCATCGCCTTGCCTCGCCTGCGCCATGTCCGACCGGGACACCGGCCGGAGTCCGGCCGCAGCACGGGAGCGCCGCCCCCTCGCCCAAGTCGAGCCCCCCCCCTCGGCTCTTTATAAGCCCCCCCTCTCTCTCGCCGCAGCCGCGCACCACCGCTGGTACAGCCAGTGACGCTGCCTGCTACGTCGTCGCCGCCGCTGCCGCCACACTCCACCGCCGCCGCCTTGCACCGCTGACTCACCGGAGTCAGCCGCCGGAGGTAGCCGCCGCCGTCGTTCTTGTCGCTGCCGTTTTTTCAGAAAAACCGGTCGGTTTTTTTAGAAACCCTAAATCTGTTTTTTTAAATAGATCCGTTCGGTTTTTTCGGTTTAGTTAAACAGCGGATTTTCATCCGTACATTCGTCAGAACGAACGTTGTTCGCCTGTTAGAAACAGACAACGAACGTTCGTTCGTTAGCCTGTTCGTCCGTTTTTCTTTTTCAGGGTTTTTTCGCGATTATTTTCGATCGTGATTTCTTCCGTGATCTTCTTTTTAGATTTTCTTTTCGCTCGTAAGTTGGAATCAGGCGATTCAAGCGCCTAGATCTTCGTCGCGAAGACCTCCTTCCGTTTAGCCAACTTGAACAACGGTTTGGTACTGAAAGATTGGACTTTAGATAAATATAGTAAACGGATCTTGTTTCTTTCGCAGTTTGAGTTTCGTTGTTCCGTTTGATTTGATTCTTTTTGCAAACCGGAGTTCTTAAGTTGAACTTTCTAGTGAGATCTTCTTATTTGGAGTTTTACCTGTGCATCTTTGCTTGTTTGCTTATGTATGCTATTGTTTGCTTGCGATAGAATTCCCGGAGTGCGAAGCATGCTACTATGAGTCCCTAGGATTTGCGAATCATCAGCAAGGCAAGTAACACTTTGATCATACCCTTTTATTACCCAGTTTTATGCATTAAATCAAACCCTCACACACTGCATGTGTAGGATCTCTTAACTTGTGGGTCTGGGAAGTAGATTGAGGTAGAACCTATTACCTGCATTATTTTTCAAACCCCTGGGAGTTACTTCTACGTTATGCTTAGGTTGCTATGCTATGCATCTTTGCTTGTTTGCTTATGTATGCTATTGTTTGCTTGCGATAGAATTCCCGCAGTGTGAAGCATGCTACTATGAGTCCCTAGGTTTTGCGAATCATCAGCAAGGCAAGTAACACTTTGATCATACCCTTTTATTACCCAGTTTTATGCATTAAATCAAACCCTCACACACTTCATGAGTAGGATCTCTTAACTTGTGGGTCTGGGAAGTAGATTGAGGTAGAACCTATTACCTGCATTATTTTTCAAACCCCTGGGAGTTACTTCTAAGTTATGCTTAGGTTGCTATACTATGCTCATAGACGTGGATTGGGTTTGAGAGTATCCGTGACAGATGTGAGTTGCTAATTAATGGTTCAACTTAAGGTTGCTACTTTAATACACATCTGGGTGGATTGGTTGCAGGGCACCTGGAGAATCCAGTATTGTCCTCGCAAATCCTGGAGGAACCATGTGATTATCCTATGGAATGCCACCCAGTCTCAAAGGGATCATAAACCTATTCATGCTCGAAACTTCCGTTTGCAGCAACAATGCCATTATGGGCTTTGGCATAGTATGAGTAAGTTGTGTGAGCTCTTTCAGTGGTGGACTAGCAGATGTAGGGGAAAGTAGGTGTACGGGTCCACCCGGGGTAAAGAGTAAATGCTCCTGAAAATACTGTGTCTCGGTCATCCATCTCTCAAACACCATGCAATGCGAGAAATCCAATGGAGGAGATCGAGTCTTGTGGGGAAAAGTGCGCAAACCTCTGCAGAGTGTACAAACTAATCATGATTAGCTGTGTCCTGGGTTATGGACATCTTGAGTATCTGGTACTTGAATTATTGGTTAATCTCATCACTGTAAAACTAATTTGCTGGGTTAATAATGACTACTTTAATTCGGATTGAGTTGGAGGAACCTTCTCAATGATGTTTCAACTACCATGATAGTCAAAATAAAAGTTATTCCTTTGTTGTAGGGAAAAATTGGCTTTACGCAAAAACTTTAACCTTAGAGCCTCCACCAACCAAATATGCATATAGTGTTAGCCTTTATTCTGTTACTTGCTCTACTGTGTTATCTTGCCAGCATATTCCATGTGCTGACCCGTTTCGGTCTGCAATATGTTATGTTGCAGACTTTTCAAAAGAAGAGTAAGGTGCGCTAGGTCGTTTGTCATGCACTCAGCTATGCCGTTGGAGTTGATGGACTCACTTATATTCCAAGCCTTCCGTTGTTATTTTGTTAGATGGCCTTATGCCATGTACTTTTGTAATAAGTTCTATTTTGAGACATTCGATGTAATAAGTGTGTGATTGCGACTCTGTTATAAATCCATCAAGTACTGTGTGTGTCAGCATTACCGATCCAGGGATGACACAGAACACAGAGACTTCGGTCCATTTGGATCGTGGTCGCTACAAGATGGTATCAGAGCACATGATGAATGTTGTACACGACCACTAAGATACACCCTAGGTCACTCTTCTCTACTCATTTCTGACTCCTCTCCATTTTCTACTCTTTAGGATGGTGGACCCAAGGAGCAAGTTCGCTCAACCAGATGAAGACACACCTTTTGGACGACACTTGAAGTAAGTCACTAGGTACCTGAACATCGGAATACCAAGCTTCACCGGGACCTACCCGCCAATCTACCAGAAGAGAAGCGATGGAATATTCAAGTTCAAATTCCCGGAAGGACATTCGCGCCATCCACTGAGCCCATAGAGTTTTCTTTTGATGCGCTAACCTGGAGCCTAGGCAAGAGTATGGCAGCCCACATTACCCTGGGACGTATTGGAGAAGTCTACAAGTAGGAGCTGAAGGACACTATCTAGCAGATATGTGTACGCCGAGATGAGCAATGGGATATGATCAGTACCCGGAAGGACATGTCCATTGTAGCGTTCATCCAGGAGTTAGACCAGCACATTCGTTGACGGGAGCACCAGATGTGCGCATGGATGATAGAGTTGAAGAAGGCGTGAACCAGGAACTTGGAACTACAAGAGGAACTAAAGTCTAGACGTGATGGATATGAGGACGAGATGACAATACTTGTGGAGAAGAATGATGACTTGACAAGGAAGCCAGGAGTATGCATGGGAGATCCAGCGCCAGAGGAGGAGAATAAGAAGAACCCAAGGAGATTCATTGTAAGGACTACATCATCATCGACGACACCGACTCAGACCCCAATGATAGGGATGATGACTATGAAGATGAAGCTGGAGCAGATATCATGGAATCTTCCGCCATTCAAAATTTCTAGATGACCACCCTATGGCTAGTAGTTTTTCCCCCATAAAGTAGAATTTAGAGAACTTTTGTAACGTTAGTTAGAATCTTTTGTATGTCCTTGATTGAAGTTGATTGGAGTGATATGATTGTGTTTGTCTCATGTGCATATGGGTAGTGAATTTTCCATTAGACCTCATTTCTATTCTATTCTCTTCCCTCTACACCCACCAGATGCCTCCGAGACGTGAGCCCGGATTTTAGTTTCCCCCCTGAGCTCACTCAGTTGATCCAGCAATAGAACACTTTGATGCAACTTCTTGTCCAGAACAATCAGAACAATCAGAACAACAACAAAAAACCATCCACCACCTCCACCCGTGGACAACCTGACCCGTTTTGTAAGGTTGCAGCCACCGGTGTTTTCTAGTAGCATTGAACCCATAGTTGCTGATGACTGGCTACGCAAGATTGGAAGGGATTTGACCACTGAAAATTGCAAGGATGCTGAGAAGGTATGTTTTGCCGCACATCAATTGGCTAGACCAGCGGCATCATGGTGGGTGAACTACACAGCGACTTTCCCTGTAGCCAATGTCACTTGGGATCAGTTTCGGCAAGCTTTTCGCACTGCCCATGTCTCAACTGGAGCCACTTGCGCCAAGGTAATCGTACTGTGGCTCAGTATGTAGATAAGTTTAGTACTCTATGTCGTTATGCCCCTGATGATGTGGCCACAGATGCCACGAAGCAGGAGAAGTTTATGGAAGGGCTGAATGATGAGATGAGCATACAGTTGATGGTGGCAACCTTCAACAACTACCAGGAGTTGGTAGATAAGGCTCTTATGATTGAAGGGAAACATCAGCAGATAGAAAGCCGCAAAAGGAAATATGGACAAGGCAGGAATAATTCTAGAGCACAGCAGAAGCCCCGTTTCACCATGAACTCTGGAGGATACATCCATAACCATGGAAGCCACACCCATAATGGAGGGAGTTCTCACAACCACAATGGCTCCATGAATGGGAATGGGAATCGAGCAAGCAATAATCCGAACTGCTCCACTCCATCCACACCCGCCAAGAGGGATTTAGGACACATTACCTGCTTCAAGTGCGGGAAGAATGGACACTACGACACGGAGTGCCCTGAAGCTAAGAATGGGAACTGCAATGGAAGCGCCGGGAAGAAGCCCAACCCTTTCAACAAAGGACAAGTGAACCGCATGACAATGGAGGAAGTTGAAGAGCAACCCGATGAAGTTTTCAGTAAGTTTTTGGTTAAGTCATTTACCGCAGTAGTTCTTTTCGATACTAGTGAATCACATTCATACATTTCAAGGGGATTCGTGAATAGATATAAGTTGCCCACCAATGTCCTTATGACCCCTATGTTAGTAAGCTCACCAGGAGCAGAGTATATGGCACATCAAGGATGTTTTCAGATGCCATTGACCATTGGACGCCATGTTTTCCCCTCAGACCTAATAGTTTTGGAGTCACAAGGATTGGATGTGATACTAGGTATGGATTGGCTATCGATGTATGAAGGGAACATCGACTATGCCAGTAAGTCTGTTTTACTTACCACCTCGGAGGGTAATAGGATCAAGTATGTATGTAGGCATTCGCCTAGGGGGACACAAGTAAATTCTCTCTTGGGAGTTGTTAATGAGGAAGTGCCTGTAGTAAGGGATTATCCGGATGTATTTCTAGAGGAGCTACCAGGCATGCCGCCGGATAGGGACATTGAGTTTTTGATTGAGCTATTGCCAGTTACCGGACCAATATCGAAGAGACCGTACCGGATGCCAGCAAATGATCTAGAGGAGATCAAGAAGCACATTAAGGAGTTATTGGAGAAAGGATTTATTCGACGTAGTTCATCACCTTGGGGAGCCCCAGTGCTTTTGGTCGAGAAGAAGGATGGATCTTTAAGAATGGTCGTTGATTGAGGATTAATAATAAGTTCCCGCTACCGATGATCAATGATTTGTTCGACCAACTTCAAGGAGCTAATGTATTCTCCAAGATTGATCTACGATCAGGATACCACCAGTTGAAGATTCGAGAGAAGGATATACCAAAGACAGCCTTCACCACAAGGTATGTGCTATATGAGTATACAGTTATGTCATTTGGATTGATTAATGCACCTGCCTATTTCATGAGGATGATGAATAAAGTATTCATGGAGTTCTTGGATAAGTTTGTCGTGGTATTCATTGATGATATTTTGGTGTACTCGAAGAACGAAGAGGAACACGCGGAGCATTTGCGTTTGGTTCTAGAGAAGCTCAGAGAACATGAGTTGTATGCCAAGTTTAGTAAATGTGAGTTTTGGTTGCAGGTAGTTGGATTCCTAGGACATGTTATATCAGGAGAATGTATAGTAGTGGATCTTGTCAAGGTACATGCAGTCACTGAGATTCATAGAAAATTTCTCCAAGATTGCAAAGCCTATGGTGGAATTGTTGAACAAGGACACCAAGTTTTATTGGATCGAAGAGTGTGAAGAAAGTTTCTAGGAGTTGAAGAAACGTTTGACGACAGCCCCATTGCTGATCTTGCCAGATATACGCAAGGATTTCCAAGTGTATTGCGATGCTTCACACTTAGGACTTGGAGGAGTACTCATGCAGGACGCAAGAGTTGTTTCTTATGCATCTCGTCAACTTCGACCTCACAAGTTGAATTATGCTACACATGATTTGGAGCTAGCAGCAGTAGTGCATGCGCTCAAAACCTAGAGACATTTCCTCATTGGAAATCATTGTGATGTGTACATGGATCACAAGAGTTTGAAGTACATTTTCACTCAGAAGGAGCTGAACCTCAGACAGAGGAGATGGTTGGATCTCATAAAGGATTATGATATGAAGCTGCACTATCACCCAGGCAAGGCAAATGTCGTGGCAGACGCTTTGAGCCGGAAAAGTTATGCCAATACCCTAGTAGAAGGAGGATTGCTGAAGGAGTTAGCACAAGATCTCAGGGATCTTCGTTGGAGATAGTTCCTAGAGGTTTTGTTGCAACATTGGAGGTTCAGTCAACATTGTTGGGAAAGATATAAGAATCCCAGAAGAATGATAAAGAGATTGCGAAATCAAGGAGAAGATGAGTGAAGGAAAGCCAAGGGTTTTCATGAGGATGAACACGACACCCTGTGGTTTGAGGACCGAATCGATGTGCCCAACAACGCCAAAATCAGGAGGTTGATATTACAGGAAGCACATGATTCAACATACTCGATACAACCCGGAAACACTAAAATGTAAATGGATTTGAAGGAATGTTTCTGGTGGACGGGAATGAAGAAGGATATTGTCGATTATGTAGCAGTATGTGATGTATGCTAGAGAGTGATGGCAGAACATCATAAGCCAGCAGGATTACTTCATCCTATGACGATACCCGAATGCAAGTGGAATAAGCTTGGCATGGACTTTATCAGCGGATTGCCTAGGACCAGATCAGGATATGACTCAATCTGGGTAGTAGTGGTTCGCTTGACCAATGTAGCCCACTTTATCCCCGTGAAAACCACCTATACAAGTGCGAAGTTGGCCAAGATATACATGGCCAGGATCGTATGTCTGCACGGAGTTCCGAGCACCGTCGTATCAGATAGAGGAACATAGTTCACCTCAAAGTTTTGGCACCAGCTACACCAGACTTTGGGAACAATGCTATAGTTTAGTACAACCTTCCACCCGTAGACTGATGGACAGGCCGAGAGAGTCAACCAGATTTTGGAGGACATGATGAGAGCTTGTGCGCTAGATTATGGATCTAGTTTGGATGACAAATTGCCTTATGCACAGTTCTCGTACAACAATAGTTACTAGGCCAGTTTGAAAATGGCACCGTGCGAAGCATTGTACGGGAGGAGATGCCGAACACCATTGATGTGGGATGAAGTCGGAGACCGTCAGTTATTCGAACCAGATCTCATCAAAGAGTCAGAAGAGAAGGTTAAGCTGATACGAGATAGACTGAAGGTAGCTCAGTCCAGGCAGAAGAGTTATGCAGACTCGAAGTGCAAGGAAGTAGTCTATGAAATCGGAGACAGAGCGTACCTGCGATTTGTGGGACCGTACCGTGTTTTGGAGTTAAGGGAAAGTTAGCCCCGAGATTTGTGGGACCCTACCGTGTTTTGGAACGCATGGGAGAGGTTGCCTACAAATTAGAGTTACCCGAAGGATTGTCAGGAGTTCACGACGTGTTTCACGTTTCTCAGCTTAAGAAATGCCATGTTGAGATGGCCGATATCCCCTTAAGAGACACAGTGCTCTTGGAAGCAATTCAGTTGGATAGTGATCTAACTTACGAGGAGAAACTGGTCAAGACCCTCGAGTATGCAAGAAGAGTCACCCGCGGAAAGGTTATCAAGTTTTGCAAAGTTCAGTGGAGTCACCAAACCGAGGATGAAGCCACATGGGAGCGAGAGGATGATCTACGCAAGGACCACCCACACCTATTCTCTAGCCAACCCGAATCTCGAGGGGAGATTCATTCTAAGGGGGGTAGGTTTGTAACATCCCAAATTTCCAATTTGGAATGTTATACATAGATCATATTGCATAGCATGTTTTTATTGCATCTGTGTATTGCGATCCTTGAAAATTCTAAGCAACTCAAGGACCCACGGAGAGAGTTGGGTATTTTACTGTTTTCGTATTTGAGTTTTCTCAAATACCGGTACGGGGATCACTTTGGTTTTAATTATTTTTCTCTCCGAAAAATATTTCTTAGTAAAATATATGAGCGGAGATAATATGACTTCTCCAAATAAAACAAATATTGGAGGAAAAATATTAAAATCACTTTTGGTATTTTATTCGGATTTATTTGCGATTTTATTTGCATAGGAAAAATTCACATTTTTCAAAATTGCTTTTAGGTCTGGGAAAAATGTTCACTTTGTCCTAAATATTATTAGAGAACGGTGAAATTTTATTTTAGAATATTTTCGAGTCCGTTTAGTATTTCTTTTATCTTTTTCTTTCAGCGTCAGGGACATTTTTTTTAAGGGAGAGTGTTCGGACAGCACTGGGCCGAAGGCCCAGCCGGCCCGCAGAGCCACCGCCTCGCCTCGCCCGCGCCGTGTCCGACCGGGACAACGGCCGGAGTCCGACCGCCGCACGGGAGTGCTGCCCCCCTCGCCCAAGTCGAGCCCCCCCCTCGGCTTTTTATAAGCCCCCCCTCTCTCTCGCCACCCCCGACCACCGCCACTGCAGCGAATGGTCGTCCGTACATTCGTCAGAACGAACGTTGTTCGCCCGTTAGTAACAGACAACGAACGTTCGTTCGTTAGCCTGTTCGTCCGTTTTTATTTTTCAGGGTTTTTCCGCGATTATTTTCGATCGCGATTTATGCCCTGATCTTCTTTTTAGTTTTTCTTTTCGCTCGTATGTCGGAATCAGCCGATTCAAGCGCCCAGATCTTCGTCTCGAAGCCCTCTTTCTGTTTCACCAACTTGAGCAAGGTTTTGGTACTGTAAAATTTGACTTTAGATCAATCTAGTAACGAATCTTGTTTCTTTCGTAGTTTGAGTTTCGTTGCTCCGTTTGATTTGATTCTTTTTGCAAACCGGAGTTCTTAAGTTGAACTTTCTGGTTAGATCTTCTTACTTGGAGTTTTACCTGTGCATCTTTGCTTGTTTGCTTATGTATGCTATTGTTTGCTTGCGATAGAATTCCTGGAGTGCGAAGCGTGCTACTACGAGTCCCTAGGTTTTGCGAATCATCAACAAGGCAAGTAACACTTCGATCATACCCTTTTATTACCCAGTTTTATGCATTAGATCAAACCCTCACACATTGCAATAGTAGGATCTCTTAACTTGTGGGTCTGGGAAGTAGATTGAAGTAGAACATGTTACCTACATTAATTTTCAAACCCCTGGGAGTTACTTCTAGGTTATGCTTAGGTTGCTATGCTATGCTCGTAAACATGGATTGGGTTTGAGAGTATCCATGACAGATGTGAGTTGTTAATTAATTGTTCAACTTAAGGTGGCTACTTGAATACACATCTGGGTGGATTGGTTGCAGGGCACCTGGAGAATCCAGTGTTGTCCTAGGAAATCCCGGAGGAACCGTGTGATGATCCAATGTAGTGCCACCCAGGCTCAAAGGGATCATAAAATTATTCATGCTAGAAACTTCCGTGTGCAGCCACAATGCCATTATGGGCTCTGGCATAGTATGAGTAAGTTGTGTGAGTTCTTTCAGTGGTGGACTAGCAGATGTAGGGGAATGTAGGTGTACAGGTCCACCCGGGGTAAAGAGTAAATGCTTCTGAAAGACTGTGTCTCGGTCATCCGTCTCTCAAACACCATGCAGTGCGAGAAATCAAACGGAGGAGATCAAGTCTTATGGGGAAAGGTGCGCAAACCTCTGCAGAGTGTACAAACTAATCATGATTAGCCGTGTCCCCGGTTATGGACATCTTGAGTTTCTGGTACTTAAATTATTGGTTGATCTCATCACTCTAAAACTAATTAGCTGGGTTAATAATGACTACTTTAATTGGGATTTAGTTGGAGGAACCTTCTCAATGATGTTTCAAATACCATGATAGTTAAAATAAAAGTTTTTCCTTTGTTGTAGGGAAAAAATGGCTTTACGCAAAAACTTTAACCTTAGTGCCTCCACCAGCCAAATATGTATATAGTGTTAGCCTTTATTTTTTTACTTGCTCTACTGTGTTATCTTGCCAGCATATTCCATGTGCAGACCCGTTTCGGGCTGCAACATGTTACGCTGCAGACTTTTCAGAAGAAGAGTAATGTGCGCGAGGTCGTTTGGCATGCACTCAGCTATGCCGTTGGAGATGATGGACTCACTTATCTTCCAAGCCTTCCGATGTTATTTTGTTAGATGGCCTTATGCCATATACTTTTGTAATAAGTTCTCTTTTGAGACATTCAATGTAATAAGTGTGTGATTGCCACTCTGTTATAAATCCTTCAAGTACTGTGTGTGTCAGCATTACTGATCCAGGGATGACACATAACACAGAGACTTCGGTCCATTGGGATCGTGGTCGCTACAATGGCGAAGGAAGTGGCGGAGCCAATCCCCTAGTTGTTGTCACCACGGCCAGCAAAACACGGCAGAGTGGAAGAAGATGGAGCCCACGAGGATGCATGCCAGGGCCCAGCAAGAAGGCTGTTGGAGGAATCAGAGACACCATCCACACTCCTGCATCGAACTCCCCGCAAATCTCCTTGCCAGGGGAAGAGGCGGGTGCAGATGGTGGTGCTGTCGACTGACTGTGATGGTGCGGCTGATGCTCAGCCGGAGTCGGAGTCATCGTCCTCCCCACCGACTCTGACATCATCGCTGTAACTGTCCTCCTTGTTGTCGGTGTTAAAACCGGCGGATCTCTGGTAGAGGGTCCCAAACTATGCGTCTGATGATTGATTGTAACAGGAGGCTGGGGACATGATGTTTACCTAGGTTCAGGCCCTCTCGATCGAGGTAATACCCTACTTCCTGCTAAATTAATATGGATGAATATGAATAGAAGATTTAATCTACCTCGAGATTGTATTGGCTAAACCCTAAAGTCTAGCCTATGAGGATTTGTGATTCTCTATTAGCCTCTACGGACTAAACCCTCCAGTTTATATATGCACCGGAGGGGCCTAGGGTTTGTACATAACCATCTTGCAGAGGTAGGAAAGATTACACCCGAACCTAAAACTTTCCATTATACGAAATACAGGAGTCCTATCCAGATATGAGTGACGATTTTCGACTATGATCTTCACAGCCCACCAGTCCGGCCCACCAAGAGTTATCTAGCCACCCGAGGACTCCTCGATCCAGGACTCCCTCAGTAGCCCCTGAACTTGTCTTCGATGACGATGAGTTCGCCGTCCGTATTGTCTTCGACATTGTAAGGCGGGTTCCTTCTTCCAAATATTTCTTCTGCAAACAGGTGTATTGTGTTCGGCTCTGCAAGGTTAGTACAACCCTTAGCCTCGAAGGCAAGGCTCTTAAAAGAAAATGAACAGTGTGTCTTTACTGACAACTTTTTGGTGAAGTGTCGCGTCCATCCCACTAACATATCGAACCGTTTTATTTGGTCCTAGTTTCGCGTTTCGAAGTATATCCCCATTGACATGTCTTCTCAGAATAGAGGTTGTGCCCGCTTACTGTGGGATCCTTATCAATGTGACGTGAGCATCCACACCGCACAGTACGCACGTCCGCTTTGGGAACCGGCGAGGTTTATGGCTAAAGTGGGGGGACGTTCTGTATTCACAGCGTTACAAAAGGATACCAATCCCTTTCATCAGCCCCACGCTTTCCTCAATCTCGAGATCTCCTACCCCCAAGCCCCAACATCCTCATCTCTTGTTCCCACCGCTTTCCGTTCCTCCACCACTACTCCCTTCCCCAGCACTGGCTGGATCCGGTGCTAGAGGCATGTGGGAGGCATCCACGGTTACAGAGAAAACAGTGGAGGATCTTCGGAGCGCATGCTATCTCACTGCCGATATCGCGTACCGAGTCCCTACCAAGGGACAGGTGATCCCCGTCCCAAAGGCAGGCGAGAGAGTACTTTTCACTTCGCATTTTGTTAGGGGCTAGGTTTTCCGCTCCACCCCTTTGTTCGGGGTTTGCTATTCTTCTACGGAGTAGATTTTCACGATCTAGCCCCGAACTCAATCTTTCACATCTCCCCTTTGGTGTGTGAAGCTTTCCTCCGCATCCCTCCACAATTTGTCCTATGGCTTAAAACCTTCGACGTGGAGCCGAAGGTGTTGGATGGCCAGCACACGGAGTGCGGGGGCGCCATGATCAGCAAGCTCCTAAATGCGATTTGGCCTAAAGGGTCGTTCGTAGAGACGAACAAGGTCTGGCAGCAGGAGTGGTTTTATATCATTGAACCCCGTGACGCCAAATGGGCGGCAGAGCCTGCTTTCATATCTGGACACCTAGAGAGGTTGACCTCCTGAACTAAAAAGGGTCTGGACTTGGTCTCAAGTTGAGGTGACGACACTCCAGAGTCGTGTGTCCGGCGTGATTTCCAAGGGCCACCAGCTCTCATTCGTGGTCCAGGTAATGCTGGCCCGGCTTGTCCTTCGATGCCAAAGTCGGGACTCCTCCCTATGGGAGTTTGATACGGCAGGAGATAAGCCTCTGAAGCATCACTTTGGCTTTACGCACAATGAGATGTGGAAACATCTCTTCAAGATCCATATGGAGTGGCCGGAAGAAACCATGGACGGGGGCTTTAGCACTGCGATCGCCACCCCAAAGAGATGCATGGCTAGATGAAGAAGGCGACCCGGATCAAGTGTCCGACGAATTTGCCAGAAGACCCAGAATCGCCTTGACTGACGGTGATCCTGGTCCTAGTGTCGCACAAGGCATCGGTCAAGAAGCCCAAGAAGAAGGGCAAGGGGGGCGGAGATAGCCCCCGCCCTACGGACGAGAAGTCTGAGAAGATCAACATACTCTCCTACGAAGAGGAGGAGGATTATGAGGAAGAGGAGGAGGAAGAGCTCCCTGTGCAAGGAAGGGAGACGAAGAGGGGGGGGCGCTGCTGACGCAGGTAGGGCCGCACCCCGAAGGAAGCTGAACCTCGCTGCTAGATCGGATTCATCCGAACATAGCTTCATGGTGAAGCCCAGGGAGCAACCCCTGCCAGAAACATAAGTTTGTCCGGATTAATTGCCGCACCTTTGTTTGTTTAGCATTTTTTATGCTTACATAGTATTTCTCACCTGCTGACCTACATCCCTCCCGGAGGACACCCTGAGGCCTCTTTATCGGAGGGGAACTCTCTAGCGCCCGGACAGACGGAGAGTGACCCACCGGTCCGAGCACCTTCGACCATGATCAGCGGGGACACCGAAGTGTCCTCCGCCCAAGGAGATGAGGGGGAGGCAAGTGACGGGTCGACCCGGGGAAATACCTCGGCCGTCGCTGACCATGGGGAAACAACCCCCATGGAGACCGAAGATGGGGGGCCCAAACAATCCGGGGCCCTCCCGAACCTTGACCCGGAGCCTAGGTCGCCTCTGGGGTCTGAGGAACAGAACCCTAGGCGGGGGTGGATACGACGGCGCCCGGAGTCAATCCGGAGGCACCGTACCCTATGGCGGGAGCACTGCAAAGTGCTTCCATCGTGGAGGAGCACTGCACCGTGATGGGTGCCGTGATGAAGAAGATTTAGTCCGTCAAGGTCGGACTGAATGAAGCCTTCAAAAGCCTGTTAACGGGCTTTGAGGTAAGCAATGTAATGTTCTTTATGGAACTTTATTTGTTTTAATTACACATATATAGCAAGTAGCCCTTGGTGCTTTGTGTGATTCTGAATAGAATCGGACGAAGTATACATAGTATAGCATATTCTAGAGCTGAATTGTATGTTTTTGTTGTATTTGAACATGCTTCACTAGTTTCAGCAACTGCACGAGATGCAGAAGTTGTTGCCGGCCAACGTGGACCTCGATTGCGTCAACCAGCGTTTAGATGAAACGCAAGGTATGCAGATTTAAATGACAAGAAGACTAATAACGGGAATTGAGTATGGATATAAACTCTTTTATTATATTCTGTATTTAACAGTTGGCGCCACTAAGCTCGAGGCCCTCAAGGGCGAGCTCGTGCAGGTCAAGAAGGAGGCCGATGCCACCAAGGCGACCGCTGACAAAGCGGTTGCCGAACTAGAGGCCGAAAAGGCCGCGTGTAAGAAGCACCAACCTCGGGTGTCCGAAGTCTAGGATGAGCTCAAAGATGCCATTTTCAAATGTTAGGCATTGGAATAGAAGACTTCAGAACAAGCATCCGAGCTTGTTGCGACAGTGAAGACTGCCCAGGATGCGTGAGGCAAGGTGCGCAGCGCCTGTGAGGAAATCAAGCAGCCGCGACAGTTAGCATCTGGTAAGACCTTTCTCTTACAGAGCATCTTCGGAGGGTAGAAGTATCTTTCACTGACACGGTTATGGAGTTCTCCAGGCATGTTTGCTGATCTTTCGAGGAGCAGTGCTGACGCTGCCCAATACTTCCGAGCTCAGGAGGGGAACGACACGGAGAAGTTATTTTGGTCGCATTTCTACGCGCCAAAACATCCGGTGCCCCTCAACAACCTGATGAAGCAGATGGTCGAGCTGCACAACATGGCAGGTTCGGCCATTAAGGACTTGATAGTCTGGCTATGGCTCGCTGATCTGATCCCAAGTAGCTACTTCGGATTGATGATGCGGCTCGTCGAGGCGAGTCCGCGGGTAGACGCATTGACGCGTTCGGCATGCATAGATGGTACTCGGATGGCCTTTGCTCATGTGAAAGTGCATTGGGCGAAGATGAAGGTGGAGCACATAGCCACTGATGGTCCGCCCGAGGGAAAGGAGCACCGCAAGCCGGCGAAGTACTTCGAGGACGTCATCAAAGGCGCCCGCCTTGTAGAAGGCCAGTGCTTGAAGGATATTATCTTCGAGTAATTGCATTCGGCTGTAAAGGCTTTAAGCTTATGAATCCGATGTATATAAGTTTTGCGCTATTATAATATGAGCATCTTTTACCTCATGTGTGACTGTTTATGTAAATCTAAAATTTCCAGTCGTCGGCTTCAGCCCCCAAGTACATAGTACTGGGGTGTTCGGTCATATGCATAGACACTCTTTATCCAACGTCTTGGTCCGTATAGGAGGTGTATGCGGAGCAAACCAGGCAATCAAACTATGCGGCGTTTATTGCTTTCACTTAGTCATAGGAGTTTGACATGTCGGGCTAGGTACTAGCCCCTGGTGCGGATATGATATTCCTTACTTAAGGTATGCAATTGCACTTGGCTGGGCAAAAAAACCAACCCTTTGTATAAAACAGGGTAGATCTCTATCGATCGTAGTATAAAACTAGGTCAACGGATTGCGGACCAGGTTCTCGCCTATCATGACAGTCAGTTTTCGGCTTTCTCTACTGAGCTACTTGACCGGACGAGCCAGAAGTACAATCGCAGTAGTTCTCCCTTTATACCCTAGCCGAACAATCAGGAACATAGGGGTAAGCACAGGAGCCGGGCAACCGAACTATTGACCCAAGACATGATTCAAAACAGATGCATATGAGGCAAACATCCAGGACGCCGAGCACTCCATATAGTTGTTCGGTCTTTTCGACATATACCGGCCTGAATACAACCCCTGGTAATAGACCTTGTTGACAAGGCACATGTGGCAATCTGATGTGGGGAGAGAACATTTATGGTGAGTGAATAAAACTCCGAACATAATGCAAATCAAGCTGCTCTATTAATATCCCGCCATAGTACGACGAGTCGTAAGCTTACGGATAATTCCGATAACCTTCTTGGACATTTTACATGCCTGAAAGGTATATAACAAGAAAGAGAAAAAAGGTTTACACAGGGTCTTAATCTAAAAATAAACCTTAGCGCGGGTCCCTGTTGCACGTCGGCGCCGTTTCCTCCTCTGTAATGTGTCCTTGAAAAGGGGTGGGGGGTAAGACGGCCATCTGTAAAAAGAAAAAGAAACTTGGAAAAGAAGAAGAAATCATGTGTGGTCATAACAAGACTGGTTCGTTTAATGAACCTAAAAAAATAAGTTGAGAGTCCGAATAGGCTCAAGCCGAACTATCGACTATATGCAGTGCGCCCCTAGCATCGCCCAAGGGATTTTTAGGGCATAATTATGTACGTGAGGCACATATGATATCACCTTATGGGGCAGTTGATGGGGCCCTAGCTGATAATCTAGCTCAGGTTCATCTGAGTTGCCGCACTGAGGCGTGTGCCGGACACGTTTAGTTATATCCGCGACCGATAGGTTATTCGACTTCAATACGACATTTTGGACTTCGGCTGCTAAGGCCGCAGTGTCCTCCTCCGTACGGAGAGAGTGCTCCATATTTCTGTTGACCATGATGACACCACGTGGTCCAGGCATTTTGAGATATAGATAAGCATAATGCGGGACTGCATTAACGCGGGTGAAGGTCGTTCTTACGAGTAGAGCATGATAGCCACTTCGGAATGGAGCTATGTCAAAGATTAACTCTTCTCTTCGAAAATTATCAGGAGAGCCGAATACGACCTTCAATGTTAAAGAGCCCGTGCAACGGGCTTCGACACCCGGAATCACTCCTTTAAAGGTCGTGCTGCTTGGCTTTATTCTGGATGGGTCGATCCCCATCTTGCAGATAGTGTCCTGATATATCAGATTGAGACTGCTGCTGCCATCCATAAGTACTCAGGTAAGATGGTATCCATAGATTATTGGATCGAGCACTAGGGCAGCTGAACCCCCATGATGGATAGTAGTCGAGTTATCCCTGCGATCAAAAGTGGTCGTGCAGGCTGACCATGGGTTGAATTTGCGGGCGACAGGCTCGACGGCATAGACAGCTCGGAGTGCGCGCTTGCGCACCCTATTTGGGATATGAGTGGCATATATCAGGTTCACTGTTTTGATCTCTAGTGGAAATTTCTTCTATCCCCCTGTATTCGGCTGGCGAAGTTCATCTGTCCGCGCCCAGGCAACCAGGGTACCCAGACTTGTCTTTCTGCGGGTCGCGACGCGCTCCTACCAGGGCCTAGTACGGCCCAGCTGATCGACCAACTGCTCAAGGCCCTCGCGAGGGGGCTAGACCTCGCGAGGAGAATAATGTCAAGACCCCCTTAGGAGCGGCCTCGGCAAGGTTGCTCCGGAGGGGCGGAGAATCCAAGGCCAGGCCTACCTCAGGAGGAGGGAGTGACCCAATCAGTGACGCACCGCACCAGTGGGTGCCAACGCGTGCCAGCGGTGCAGTTGCCGTTTTGGTGCAAAGGAGACAGCGCAGGCGCAGGTTACCAAGGAGCAGGACAAAGGTTTCCCCATTGGTGCAAAAAGACCGAAGACCGCAAGGATGACAGGGAGAATGTCACCACCAAGCACACCACCGCGTCATTGCCGGATCCCTTTGCAGGCGAAGACCGCTTTTGTCAGGATAGGAGCATCCTTGTGTTCCCGCTCAAAATGGCCGTTGTGGGATCCCTTCCCGCCTAAACATTTCGGGGGAAGAGGACCCTTGCCGCCTATATAAGTAGCTAGGATCTCCACTATGGAGAGGATCATATCCAGAGACTCCGCCCACACACAAGGAAGCAAGAACCCTTGGATCTTGACCATCCTGAGCTCCCATCGTGAGCTCAGGAACCATTATACTCATTCATACTCAAGCCCTCCCGAGGCTAATCCACCAAAGGAGGAAGTAGGGTTTTACACCGCAAGGTGGCCTGAACCTGGGTAAATTCGTGTGTGTTTTACTTGTTGTTTGCTTGAATCTCTTCACCGGACGAGGGCAAGACGCTAGGTAGACATGAGTGGGAGAGATCTTCATTCACGCCCCTGTGTTCGAACTTCATGGGTTTGCGGAGCCCGTAATCCGACATTTGGCGCGCCAGGTAGGGGGCATGTCGAAATCTCGCCTCTCCGACGACCTCGCCTCCCCTCTCCTGCTCCGCGCCGCCACGATGACCGCGGCCTGCCGCATCCACGTGGAGGCAGGCTCTTTCCCCGTCGTCCAAGCGGCATCGGCGGACCGCGCCACCCATGGGCGCTCCGCCTCCTTCCCCGACGACGTTTTCGCCGGCCGGTCCACCGGAGAGCGGCCTGCTCTGCAACTTCCGCTCCCTGTAGCCTCGCCGGCGGCGCTCTTGGTGGCATGGTGGCTGCCCCGGCACCGACCACCCACGGAGGAGCTCAGCGCTCGAATGACAAGCGTTGGCGGGCTACGGGGCGCTGCCGTCGGGGAGCTGCCCTGCCGCGGGGTCGCCTGCATCCTCGGAGGATCCCAAGCACCGGCATCGGCCCGACACGTCAAGTCGCACTTTCGGCAGGTCGGGGCCGCCGCCCAGCCGCAGGAGGCCCCACGGGCACAGAGCGCACAAGGGCACGTCATCACCTTCGGCCATGGCGACCACTCCACAGTTGCAGCTGGCATGAACGTCCTCCCCACGGTATGCACTCCCACCATCTGAGGGGTGGCCGTCACAAGTACCCTCATCGACGGCGGCGCCGGGCTCAACATCCTCTCCCCCGAGGTCTTCGGTCATCTGCCCGTGTCCTACAGGCAGCTCCTCCCCACCAAGCCCTTCTCAGGGGTCGCGGGCTCGGTCGTCCCGCTTGGCTAGATCCGCCTCCCGGTCACCTTCGGCACACCCGCTAACTACCTGACTGAGCTCATCGACTTCGACGTTGCACCCATCCACCTGCCCTACAACGCCGTCTCCGGCTTCCCAGCCTTGGCGAAATTCATGGCGGCGACCCACCCGGGCTACAACACAGTCAAGATGCCCAGGAGCAGCAGCGTCATCACCATCAAATGGAAACCCAAGGACGCCCTTCAGGTCCTCCGGTGCGCTTACAGGGCTGCTGCCGCAACTCATTCAAATGCGAAGGGGGCTTCGGAGACGCTGGAAGCCGTGCCTGCCATGAAGAAGAAGCTCTTCTCTCACGACCTGGCCGAGACGAACTAGGTGCCCGCTGACGAGGAGGGCTCAGGAGCCACCTTTACCATCGGCACATGCATGGACCCTGAGCAAGAGGCAGCATTGGTTAGCTTCCTCCAGGCTAACAAGCATGTGCTCGCTTGGAAAGCCGATGACTTGGTTGGGGTTCCTAGGCACGTCATCGAGCATCACCTCACGGTGTGCCCCAACGCGCGCCCTATCATGCAAAAAGCATGCAGATAAGCCCCGGAGAAGCAGGCCTTCATCGTTCAGGAAGTTCGGAAGCTAGAGGAAGCAGGCGTCGTACGGGAGGTACGACACCCGGAGTGGCTGGCCAACCCCGTCATAGTCCCGAAGTAAGGAGGCAAGGAGCGCTTGTGCGTCGACTTCACGAGCCTCAATAAATTTTGCCCACAGGACCCATTCCCTCTCCCGCGCATCAACCAGGTCGTGGATTCAACGGCTGAGTGTGACCTGCTCTGCTTCCTCGACGCTTTCTCGGGCTACCACCAAATTAAGATGGCGGTGGAGGATGTGGTGAAAACGACGTTCCTGACCCCTTGCGGGGTCTACTGCTACAATTGCATGCCTTTCGGACTGAGAAACGCGGGCGCCACCTTCCAGTGCCTGATGCACATCACCCTCGGCCCTCAAGTCGGGAGGAACACAGAGGCCTACGTCGACGACATCCTGGTCAAGACTAGAGAGGCCAGGACTCTCATCCAGGACCTAGAAGAAACGTTCACCAACCTGCCCCAGGTAAAGCTGTGCCTCAACCAAGAGAAGTGCGTCTTTGGTGTACCCTCTGGCAAGTTGCTAGGGTTCCTGGTTTCACACCGGGGCATTGAAGCTAATCCGGAGAAGATCAAGGTCATCGAAAGAATGAAGCCGCCAACAAACCTGAAGGAGATGCAGAAGCTTGCGGGGTGAGTAACGTCCCTCGGGCACTTCATCTCTAAGCTTGGTGAACGCTCACTGGCCCCCGGCGATGAAGCCCGGGACGGATGGGTGGTATACTTCGACGGCGCCTTCTCCCGCCTTGGCGCGGGAGCTGACGCCGTGTTAGTATCTCCTTCTCAGGACAAGTTGTACTACACCGTGCAGCTTTGCTTCCAGCAAGGCGAGAAGGTCTCCAACAACATCGCATAGTATGAGGGCCAGATTGCTGGGCTCAAGGCCGCCGCTGTACTGGGGTCAAGCGCCTCACCATCCGAGGTGAATCACAGCTCCTCGTCAACTTCCGCAACAAGATATACAAGCCCAAGGACGAGCACATGGAGGCATATCTGGAGGAGGTATGTAAGATGGAAAAGCCATTTCGAGGGCTGGAGGTGCAGCACGTGCCAAGCGTCACGAACAAGGAAGCGGATGACATCGCCAAATGAGCCTCCAAGTGGGAGCCTCAGAGGCTGGGCATCTTCGAGGAGTGGCTGCTCAAGCCATCGGAAACACCGCCCGTTCCTAAGCCGGCGCCCCCTCAGCAGGGGATAACTACGGCACCTGCAGACGGAGCCCCGCCCTGCGGATCGGCCTCCGAAGCCCGCCTGCTACTCGGCACGGAGCCCGAGGAGGGTAGCTGGACCCAAGAGCTCAAGATGTACCTGCAACACGACACCTTGCCACACAAGGAGGAACACGCGGAGCGCGTGGTTCGACAGGCCTCGGCTTACCGCATCCAAGACGGCGAACTCTACAGGAGGCGCCCCAATGACATCTCACTAAAGTGCATCTCGAGGAAACAAGGACGCGAGCTGTTGGCTGACATCCACGATGGGGATTGCGGTCACCATTTGTCGTCCCGCACCCTCGCGGGCAAGGCCTTCCGCAGCGGATTCCACTGGCCCACAACGCTTAACGACGCCACGGAGCTTGTGCAGGCTTGCGAGGCGTGCCAGTTTCACGCCAAGCAGATCCACCAACCAGCGCAGGGCCTCCAGACGATCCCGCTCTCCTAGCCCTTCGTAGTTTGGGGATTGAACATCCTGGGTCCATTTCCACGGGCAGCGGGGGGCTATCGCTTCCTGTACGTCACCATCGACAAATTCACCAAGTGGGCAGAGGTGGATCCTGTTCGCGCGATCCCAGCCGGGTCGGCCATCAAGTTCATCTAGGGCCTCATGAGGCGAGTCGGTGTCCCCTCCCGCACCATCACGGATAATGGTTCGCAGTTCACAAGCAATCTCTTCAGGTCATATTGTGCTAACCTTGGAACACAGATCTGCTATGCCTCGGTGGCTCACCCCAGGAGCAATGGTCACGCCGAACGCGCCAATGCGGAAGTCTTGCATGGCCTCAAGACGCACACCTTTAAGAAGAAGCTCGAGGCTTGTGGCAGGGGCTGGATCGGCGAGCTCCAGTCCGTGCTGTGGTCGATCCGAACCACTGCTACCAAACCCATGGGAGAAACTCGTTTCTTTCTCGTTTACGGGGCAGAGGCGGTCCTCCCTCACGAGCTCAAGCATTGCTCCCCACGGGTCTTGGCTTTCAACGAGGAATGCCAGGACGTCGCCTAGCGGATGGACCTCATGCTCAGCGAGGAGGGCCGCCGTCGAGCTGCCCTCAGGTCGGCGCGATATCAGCAGGCACTGCGGCGGTACCACTGCCGCAGCGTCCGCACAAGAACACTTCAAGTTGGTGAATTTATCCTGACACAGGTCCTCTCCAGGGAGGGGTTACACAACCTCTCGCCCATGTGGGAGGGCCCGTTCAGAATCGCCCGTGTCTCTAGGCCTGGTGTTGTGCATCTGGAGACGCAGGATGGGGTACCTATCCAGAATTCCTGGAACATTGAGCACCTTTGGAGGTTATATCCGTAATCAAGGCTCCGTGCCCGGGATGGTCTCCGCTCGTGACACTCTGACGTAATAATGACTTGGGGCTGTACACGCCTCAGAGTCTCCTGAGCATTGCCTACGGGCCATCAGACGGGGCTCCCACCCACGTCCTAGTGGCAGTCCTTACCTCCGCGCTGGGAAGATGTAGTGTAGGGGTCAGAAGCGACCTTTTTTCCTTTTTTGGCTTGGTGTTTGGCTGTCAGCCTTTTCTACTTCCCTGGCTATCAGCCCTTCCTCTACCCCATGCTATGAAGTTCTCACGTTTCTTGCATTTGGTTGGAAGTCTAGCTTGGGATTTTCTCTCGCCAGTTTTAAGTTCAGCTTATTAAGCAGGGCTGCGCCGCTTGCTCCCCTTCGCGTGCCTCGTGCGTGGGGGCTGGGACACAATCGGTCCCGACTCTCGTCTGGCACGGTTCCGTGACCTCGCCTGGCCAAGCCTGCTCAGGCTCTGGCATCGGACTTCTCAGTCCGCGCGACCTATTCTACCGAGCCAGCTCAAGTCTTGGCGCCTTAATCCACGCTCGGCGCTCTCTGCAACTCTCAGCGGGTCACCCATACTCGGGGGCTGCGCAGGTCAGGACCCCCCGAATTCAGCCATCCTCATGGCCCGTCGCGGGCTCATGACGCCAATGAGTCAGGAGCACTTCGCCTCAAGACGTCGCAACACATAAGCTAAATAATCTCACCCAGACCAAAAACATGATATCAAGTTATCACTTCATACATATGTCATAGTCCATTACATGCCTCCTCGAGGCAACTTAAAATTTTGACACAGGAAGGAAATGAAGAAAAAGAAGAAGCAGAGGCCGCTCCCAGTTAGTCGAAGTCTCCCGACTCCTCCTGCTTCACCGAGCCACAGCGGCGCAACGACCCCCTCCCCTCGCCGAGCCGAGCTCGGCGGCGCAGTGGCTCATTGTAGCCACTGCTGCTGGAGGAGCTGCTGTGCCACAGAGGGGGGACCCGCGGCGCACTCTAGGGCCAAGCTCGTCTCCAGAGGAGGAACTGATCCTCCATACGCCGTCCCCACCATCCTCTTTGTCGTCAGCTTCAGGATAGCACCCAAGGCGCCTCCCTCCTCCGAGAAGACCTTGACTAATAGCGTTGAGGCGCCATCATACCTGCAGTGGAGCGTGCACCTCCCCTCCAGCCAGTGCGCGCACGCAAACGACTGCCAGCCGCGCTCTAGGAACACGTCGCCCGAGGGAGCAACATCGACCTCCACCCAAGATGCACCACTGTAGCAACCATCAGTCTACAGCCAGAGGCTACCGGGGCCCCCAGGTGGTAGCAATTTGCCGAACAAGCGGGGGAGCCGGAGCCACAAGCCGCCAGGCTTCTTTGCCCACACCACGAACTCTGACGACACGTCGAAGGAGTGAAGTTGCGGGCGTGGAGGACGCGCGACCACCAAGCGCCGCCTCGCTCCTCCTCTCCCACCGCGGCCACAACCACCTTCGCGGCGAGAAGAGGCACCGCGCCTCTCACCGGTGACCGCGTCGGAACCCGGAAGGCCGCGCCCGCTCCCTCGAGGAGCCGCCGTGGGCGCAGCAGCATACTTGTGGGGGCGGCCGCGGCCCCAATTCGACGGCGGCGAAGCCAAATCCTTCAGGGCCTTCCCCTTCTCCGCGGCGGGCGGCTTCCTCGGTGGCGCCATGGAGACCTCACGACGAGAAGAAGAGTGGGGAGCGAACAATGAGGCAGACGGCGCTGGCTAGAAGCTAGCTTGGGGGCTTCCCCCTAGTCCCGTTTATAGGACGGAGGAGCTCAACCGCCAGTCACTAGCATCACAGCCATAACGACCCCGTCATCCGCGTCGGGGAGTTGTCAAGTCACACGGTTACCAAGACTGTGTGGGAAGCGGAGTCGCCACGTCCCAACCACCCGTCACACGCCAGCCTGGCCTGCAGCCTTATGGCGCCCGCGGCGCTTCGTCCTCGACGAAGGCTTGGCCTTGAAGCCAACTCCCCACGCGAAATGGGCCCGGGGGCTACTGTCGGCGTCCTGGGAACCAGGGTACCCAGACTTGCCTATCTGCGACCGCGATGTGCTCCTACCACGGCCGGGTATGGCCCAGCTCATCGACCAGCTGCTCAAGACCCTCGCGAGGGGGCTAGACATCGTGCGGAGAACGACGTCAAGACCCCCTTAGGAGCGGCCTCGGCTAGGTTGCTCCGAACGGCAAAGAATCCAAGGCCAAGCCTGCCTCAGGAGGAGGCAGTGACGCACCGCACCAGCGGGTGCCAGTGTGTGCCAGCGGCGCAGTTGCCATTTTATGCAAAGGAGACAGCGCAGGCACAGGTTCCCAAGGAGCAGGACAAAGGTTTCCCCGTTGGTGCAACAACACCGAAGACAGCAAGGACGACAGGGAGGATGTCACCACCGAGCCCACCACCGCGTCATCGTTGGATCCCTTTGCAGGCGAAGACCGCTTTTATCAGGATAGGAACGTCCTTGTGTTCCCGCTCAAAATGGCTTATACGTCTCCAACGTATCTATAATTTTTGATTATTCCATGCTATTATTTATGAAGTCTTTGATGTTTAACGGGCTTTATTATTCACTTTTATATCATTTTTGGGACTAACCTACTAAGCAAAGGCCCAGTCCAGATTGCTGTTTTTTTGCCTATTTCAGGGTTTTTGCAGTAAAGGAATATCAAACGGAGTCCAAACGGAATGAAATCTTCGCGAGAGATATTTTTTGAAGAAATCACGCTCGGGAACCTTTGGGGCCAAGTCAGGGGACGAAGGGCCAACCCTCGAGGGTGGGGGGTGCACCCCCTTCCCAGGGCGGGCACCCCTGCCTCGAGGCTGGCCCACACGGCCCCCAGTGCCCTCCTTCTTCCTATATATACCTACGTACCCCAGAAACTCCATACGCAGAGAGAAAACCCTAATTCCACCGCCGTAGCTTCTGTTCTCGTGGAGATCCCATCTTGGAACCTGTTCCGGGAGGGGGATCCATCACGGAGGCCTTCATCATCATCATCATCATCGCCCTCACCATGAGTTGTGAGTAGTTTACCACAGACCTTCGGGTCCATAGCTATTATCTAGAAGGCTTCTTCTCTCTCTCTGGATCTCAATACAAAGTTCTCCTCGGTCTTCGAGGAGATCTATTCGATGTAATCTCTTTTTGCGGTGTGTTTGTCGAGATCCAATGAATTGTGAGTTTATGATCAAGGTTATCTTTAAAAGATATTTGGTTCTTCTCTGAACTTTTTATGTGTGCTCATAATATCCTTGCAAGTCTCTTCGAATTATTGGTTTGGTTTGGCCTACTAGACCTATAGTTCTTGCAATGGGAGAAGTGCTTGGCTTTGGGTCCAATCTTTTAGTGTCCTTTCCCAGTGACAGTAGGGGCAGCAAGGCACGTATTGTATTGTTGCCATCGAGGATAAAAAGATGGGGTTTTCATCATATTGCTTGAGTTTATCCCGATTGCTCCTATTAGCACTGTTGAATCTTGTGAGATCAATGCTGCTTTGTTGAATCTTGTCATGAAAGATCGAGTCTCCGACCTTCCAAGTGAAGATGCCGCTACCCATCTAAACAACTTTGTTGATTTGTGTGATATGCAATAGAAAAGGGATATGGATAACGATATTGTTAAATTGAACTTATTTCCGTTTTCACTTATAGATCGTGCTAAAACTGGGTTTTCATCTTTGCCTAGAAATAGTATTGATTCGTGGAATAAGTGCAAAGATGCTTTTATCTCTCTTGCTAAGTATTTCCCTCCTGCTAAGATCATCTCTCTTAGAAACGATATTATGAATTTTAAGCAACTAGATCATGAGCATGTTGCACAAGCTTGGGAGAGAATGAAATTAATGATACGTAATTGCCCTACACATGGTTTGAATCTATGGATGATTATTCGGAACTTTTATGCTGGCTTGAATGTTGCTTCTAGAAATCTTTTAGATTCGGCCGCCGGAGGCACTTTCATGGAAACTACCTTAGGAGAAGCTACCAAACTCCTAGATAATATTACGGTTAATTATTCTCAATGGCACACCGAAAGATCTACTAGGAAAAAAGTGCATGCTATCGAAGAAATTAGTATTTTGAGTGGAAAGATGGATGAACTTATTAAATTGTTTGCTGCTAAGAGTGCTTCTTCTGATCCCAATGATATGCCTTTGTCCACATTGATTGAGAATAACAATGAATCTTTGGATTTGAATTTTGTTGGTAGGAATAATTTTGGTAACAATGCTTATAGAGGTAATTTTAATCCTAGGCCTTTTCCTAGTAATTCCTCTAATAATTTTGGTAATTCCTACAACAACTCTTATGGAAAAATGCCCTATGAATTTGAAACTATTGTTAAGGATTTTATTATCTCGCAAAAGAATTTCGATGCTATGCTTGAGGAGAAATTGCTTAAAGTTGATGAATTGGCTAGAAGTGGATATAATTACTCTTGATGCTGATTCTTTGAAACTTAGATCTATCCCATCTAAGCATGATATCAATGAGTCTCTCAAAGCCATGAGAATTTACATTGATGAATAAAAAGAAATAACGGTTAGAATGCGTGCTAAAAGAGGAGATTATATTAAAGCGTGTTCTTCTAGTGATCGTGAAAATAAAGATGAAGATCTGAAAGTTATTGATGTGTCTCCTATTAGATCCTCGTTTGCTAGTATTAATCTTGATGATAATACGATTGGAGATGATTTTGCTTTAAGGTGTCCCAATGATTCGGAGTTTTCAGATCTTGATGCTAAAATTGTTAAAAGCGGGATTGAAGAGATTAAAACTTTACATAGTGACGAACCCACTACTTTGGATTTCAAGGGATTCTATTATGATAACTGCTCTTTGATTGATTGTATTTCCTTGTTGCAATCCGAGCTAAATTCTCCGCATGCTTATAGTCAAAATAAAGCTTTCACTAAACATATAGTTGATGCTTTGATGCAATCTTATGAACAAAAACTTGAGTTGGATGTTTCTATACCTAGAAAGCTTTATGATGAATGGGAACCTACTATAAAAATAAAAATAAAAGATCATGAATGCTATGCTTTATGTGATTTGGGAGCAAGTGTCTCCACTATCCCTAAAACTTTGTGTGATTTGCTATGGTTCCATGAGCTTGATGATTGTTCTTTAAATTTGCATCTTGCGGATTCCACTATTAAGAAACTTATGAGAAGAATTAATGATATTATTATTGTTGCCAATAGGAATTATGTGCCCATAGATTTCATTGTTCTTGATATAGATTGCAATCCTTCATGTCCTATTATTCTTGGTAGACTTTTCCTTAGAACGATTGGTGCAATTATTGATATGAAGGAAGGAAATATTAGATTCCAATTTCTGTTAAGGAAAGGCATGGAACACTTTCCTAGAAAGAAAATCAAATTACCATATGAATCTGTCACACCCTGCATTTTGTAACATGTCATTTGCATTAATAAAGCATGAAAATTTGGACCAACAATTTTTTTGGCATCATTTGGCTTTTATTTGGAATTAAGTTTTTCTATCTCTCATTTCAAGTTCTCTTTGAAAGTCAACATAGCCTCACCTTCTATACTTCATCTCCTTACCCCAAACTTATTCCCAATGATCATACCAAGTGTATATAACAATATAGTATATTCATGTAAAAATATTTTGGCCAAATATTATTTTAAAAAATTAGTTTTCAAAAAACCCCTGAATTGAGACTTGCACTGCAAGTACTTGATTTAGGGTGATAAAAATCTTTGAAAAGGTATGTTTGAATCATATTAGGAATAGGACTCCCAAAAACCACAAAAGTTTAATTTTTAAAGTTATTTTCCTATTTTATTTAAAGGTTTTTTCTTAAGGCCAGAAATGGTCTTTAATAGGTAAAAATTATTTAACTATTTCAAAAATATTTGCCAAAAGTCAAAGAGACTCTTAGGACATATATTGTCCATATATAAGAGTTTCAACACTTGGTCATGTTCAAAATATTGGGCAAATCCCTCAGAAACCCTTTCAGGATATTTCAAGATTTTAAATATTAACAAAGGAAATATTCTCTAAAAATTCCAGGGAAATTCTATCAAGTCAGATATGACATATTTGATGATCTTGCCAAGCCCCATGCCTTGGGGAGCCAGAAAACATCATCAAAACCCCTCAAAACCATTCTGTCCATTTTTGAAGTTTGAGCAACTTTACATGGCCAAACTTGTCCAAATGCTCTCAAACTAGGTACACATGCTAAAATGGTCATGCACCTAGACCAAATGGCACAAGTTTTGGAGAAGGGTAACTTGATCAGAGTGCCCCAATATCAATTCTGTTCAGATTCAAATTTGAACAACTTTACATTACCCAACTTTTTACTTGTGACCCCAAACTTGGTGGGCAAGCCCACAACCCCAAATGATGACACTACACCAAGTGGTGCATCAAGAAGGGATGAATTTCTTAACTTAATCTTGGAGAATCCATTTCTGTTGATTTCTAGGGTTTACAAAAGTTGCATTGTCAACTTTACCCAAATGAGCTCTTATTTGGTGAAAGGGCCTAAATATAAGTGCCATTTCATCCTGTGGAGTCTCATGTCAAATGAAATACATTTGCTTGCCCAAAACATCATCAAACACCTTCGGTTGTTTTACCAAAACCCTTGCTTTGACCCCTTACACTATTCTTCCTTACCTCAGGTTCTTACCACAGAACCCCCAAGACCCCTTCTACCTCCAGCACCAATGGCTGCACCACGAGCTCAATGATTGAGGTGGGTAAAACCCCATTTACATCTCTGGATAGCCATTTTCACCCTCCTTTCTCAATCCTCTCTCCTTCTAGAAGCCCTCCAGAGCATCCAATGCAAGTTCCTAGTTGTTTATGGTCTCCCTTATCCTCTAGACACTGGTGGCCACGGCCACAGGACATAAACAATGCCATGCCGGCCATTTGTGCGCTCTGGAGCATGCTACAGTGCGCTCTGGCACTGTAGCCGCCCCTGATCCAGCACCTCCGACCACCTCGAGCCTCCCCCTCGCGCCAGCCGAGGCACCTCGACGTCCGCGACACGCCACGACCATGTCCCCCTCCTGCTGCCCCTCCTCGCACACGCACCGGCTGCCCGAGAGCTCCAATGAGCTTCCTCACATGCGCGGCATCGCTGGTCTTACCCTGCTCTCTCCCTTAGCTCCCCTCGGTGTAGTCCATGCCCAGCAACACCCCAGACATGGCGCCAGCTCCTCCCGAGCCCTGTGGCGAAGAGCAGGAGCCTACCAGCGCACGGGTCCACGGCACCCCTCCGTACACCTATTTAAGGACCTCCCCGAGCCCTACTCCCTCACCACTCGCCCTCTCACTCCCCTAATCACCCCCTACACCACTCACCCCTCTCCAAACGAGCCCTAGCTCGAGATCAAGCTCGAGCTCCGCTGCCTCGGGTCGCCGTCGATCTCAGGGTGTAGGCCCTCTCCGCTGCTCCTCTTCCTCGATCTGGAACCGCCGCAGCTCACTGATCGTTTCCCCTTTCCTCCCCGCTTCTTTTGCAGCCGGAAATGGCCGGAATCGTCGACGCCCGAAGCTCCTCCGCCGCGTGACCTTGTCGCCGGCGAACCAGGCCACCTCGGCGACTGCAACCACCTCCACCCGAACGACGACTCGACGCTGAGTCCAGCTGTACCCTCGCCCGACCTCGCTGTGCCCTACATCGGCACCGGTGAGCTCGCCGGCCCTCTGTCGCAGGGTTAGGGATGACAGGCGGGCCCCGCCAGTCAGCCTCTCCTCTACATCGCCCCTATCTCTCTCGCTGACGCCCGGGCCCTGCCCGTAAGGTTTAAACCTGGTGCGCACGCATGCACCAGTTCGCTGGGCCGCCTCTCTGGCTGGGCCTGCTGCGCTACGGCTGTTCTGGCCCAGCAGGCACAGAGCCCTTCTCCTTTTTCTTTACTGTCAAACTTGCAAAAATTCCTATGGACTAAATATTAAACCAAATGAAATAATTCAAGTTCCTAAAATCTTGTAATATTCCAACCTATTTAATCATATAACTTTCACACATATTCATGAATCTTTTCTATACTGTTCAAATTTAAATATAAATTTGAACACTAAAACATATGTTAAAAAAATCCATCTACCCATTCTGTCACTCCAAATCCAAAACTATGAATTTTTGCCCTCTTAGTTTTCCTTCTAGTATGTAATGCCCCGGATGTAATACTTTCCCTTTTGGGCATATAATATATCTCTGGCTTCATCTATTCCGTTCCGGGTTCTTCGTCTTTCGGGTTTTCGTCGTTTTGTCGTGTGCGTGTGTGGCATTCATTCATATCATGTAGTCATGTGCATCGCATTGCATTTGTGTTGTCGGTTGCATCCGGTTCCACGCGTTCCTTCCGGTTGTCCGTTTCGCGTTCCGGAGCTCCCTCACGTGTCCGTGGCGTCCCGTAGGCCTACTTTGGTGTTTGGCCGTGTAACGTTATCAGCTTGGCGCGAGTCTTGTTGTGTGTTGTTGTTTTGGTGTGTGTAACCCGCCTGTCAAATCTCGTCGCGTTAGGAGCTCGTTTGCTACCCCAATAGTTATTCTCGTGGGCTCAAAGTGCCTCCACTTTGAGGCCCAAGACACCCCTCCAACAGCCCACCAAACCACTCCAAACCCCTCCTATCATCTAGGCCATCCAATTCTAATCGCGTGGCCGAAAACCGCACTCCATTTGGACAACCCTAGCTCCTTGTGCCTATATATTTGTCCACTCCCCCAATTTTTGCCCCAAATCAAGGAAACCCTAGCTACTTCATCCCCTACCTCCAGCCTCTCCTCTCTCCACTCCGGCCGGAGCTCGCCGGAGCACCACCGGAGCACCTCGCCGGAGCACCGCCGGAGTTCCACCGTCGCCACCTCGTCCATCCCCACGCCGGCGCCACCCTCTTCTCAACTCACCACCGCCTTCATCCCCCGCCGCCAGGCTCGCAAGCCAGAGCCGCCGCCTCTCGCATCAGATCGAAGGCCGCCTTTTCCTCGAGAATCGTCGCGCCGCCAGTCATCGAAGCCTCGGTGGGATCCGATCGAAGTCAACGCCCGAAGCCCCGCGACCCCGATCCGTTCTCCTGGGCGATCGAGCCGATCGCCAGGCCGCGAACGCCCAGCTCCTCGCCTCCAGTGCGCGGGCCTCCGCCCGATCCAGCGCAGATCCACGCCGCCGCCACGTCGCTTCGGGCCACCTCCTCGCCAGCCCATCGCCCTCCTCGCCGCATCGCTCCACCGAGCCGAGCCTGCCCACCTCCCAGCCGCCATCGCCAGCCGTCTCCTCCGCATCGCCCCGCCACTGCGGGCCGATTCCCTCCGAGGCCCAGAGCCGCGCCCATCGCCAGCCGCGGGCTCCTGCCTCGCCCCGCAGGCCTCCGAGCCGCAGCCTCCAGCCGCGGGCCAGCAGCCCTCCTTCGCGAGCCAGGCCGCGCCGCCTCTCCAGATCCACGCGGGCGCTCCTCCAGGCGGGCCGCGCCCGAGCCGCCGGCCCATCCGATCTGCTCCACCGGGCCAGATCCGCCCCGAGGCCCCTTTTGCTTCAGATCAAGGTTGACCCCCCAATTCCTTCTAAGTCCCTGTTGTTTATGTGTGCTGATGCATTTTTCAAACTGTGATAACTTTTTGTGTGTTGCTCCGTTTTGCGCAAATGACATGTCCAGACGTTCGTGGTGACTAGCACTATGTTTCATTCCTTTGTGCCATGCATGTTTGAGATCATCTAGATGCTTATTTTTCTGTTGCAAGAGTGCATCCCGTTATAAACTGCTGTTAGTGATGTTTTTATGCCATCTTTGCATAGTGATAACTTTTAGCTCGGTTATCCGATTGATGCAAATAACATGTCCACGTGTTCGTCTTGTCATGCTCTACATGATGATTGCTTAGACTTGCATGATAGATTTAATCTTGCTATGTTTATCTCCGTTGCAAAATGCCATGTGGCTGTGATGTTGTTTAACTTGTTATGAGATGCCATCTTGTTGAGCTCATTGCTATCATTGTGTTTATCTCCATGATGCATGCTTGTATGTTTCGGAATCACCATCATATGTACTTTGAGGTGGTGCTTACCACTTGCCATGTTTAGTTTTGAGGTGACTTAAACTTGCTCTCAAAGATGCCATGATGAAACTGCTGTTTTAACACTTAGTGAAATTTTACTAAGTCTGGAATCTGTAATTTCCAGATGCCATGTTTGCTTGTTGTTCTAGGACAAACCATGATAGTTTTGGGGTGACTCTTGATGATTCCTTGTAGTATATATTGTTGGCTATCCATTCATGCTCTCACATGCTATTTTTGCCTATTGTAAGAAGTCTCAATCTATAGCTTTGCCTCGATGCCCATGTCTTTCATGTCAGCCTCCTACTTGTAACCATGATCATGTCTAACCACCCTACCTATGCAAACCATTGATTGGCTATACGTAGGCTTCGCTCAGCCCCTCTTATAGCGTTGCTAGTTGCAGGTGAAGTTGAAGATGCTTGCTTCCTGTTGAAGTTAGTTGGGTTATATCACACTATATAAATGCTTTAAAATGAAATCATCTATATATTGTCAATGGGTGGAAGGCTAAGCCTTTTGCTTGGTGATTTGTTCCACTCATGCCGCTAGGTACCGTATAAACCGGTGTTATGTTCCTTGATTATGCGTTCCTCACACGGTTGGGGTTATGGGACCCCCTCGATAAACCGCTAAGTGCTAAGTCTTTTCCAACAAGTCCCAACATTGGTACTATTCGCCTAAACAACTAAAACTTACCGAGGGAGTAATTAACCCGAGGCTTAATTAATTCAACCCCCCTGGGCCAGTGCTCGATGTGAGTGTTGGTCCAAACTAGAGTCACTTGCGGATACCACCCAGTTCGCTGGGATCTTCGGTATCTGTACGTAGCGCTCATCCGGTCGTGGCCTAAGACTAGATACGCGCGGCTACTATCAGGGTGTCGGCACGCCGGGAGGATTTGCTGGATTAGCCTTACCTTAGTTCGGAGTATCTTGAGCACGGGATTCCGAGAACACTCGGGTCTTCCCACCTTGGAGTTGCGACTCCGCGGATCGTGGGCTTGTCATGGGCCAAGTTGGAACACCCCTGCAGGGTTATGAACTTTCGAAAGCCGTGCCCGTGGTTATGTGGAAGATGGGAGCTTGTTAATATTCGGTTGTAGAAAACTTGACACAATGTTCCAACCCACTACCAGCGTGTGTACCGTGACTGTCATTTTCCGAAAAGGGGTTTCGGGAGATGAACACGGTGGGGTTATGTTTGACTGGCTTTAGTTAGGATGACTTCATGATCATCTCTCGCTCAAGGCACCTTCTCTTCTCGCTCTCGTAAATGTAAGCTAGGCTAGTGCTGCTGCAACCACTTGTTCTTATTCTTTCTTCAGCCTTGTTCCACACCCAAGGCTTAGATAGTCATGTTACCCGGGACCGGGATTGCTGAGTCCTCTGTGGCTCACAGTTACTTCACCACACCAGATGCAGGTCCGATGGTGAGCTATCCAGGTGATGGCCCTGAGCTAGACTGGGAGTACGACGAGGAGCGTAGCCGTTACTATGTTCGTTATCCCGATGATCAGTAGTGGTACTTCTACTAGGATTCGATCCGACCTGTGGATTTAAGTTATGTTTGGTATCTTGACATTTGGATTTTACCCTTAGATGGGCTGTGATGTTTTATTGAATGATGATTTGGACATGTAATGTATTTTGTGTGACGTGGCGAGTGTAAGCCAACTATTTTATGTTTTCCATCCCCATCTTTTACATGAGTTGTGCAAAGATACCAAACTTGCGATCATTCCAGCATGGGGTTATGTCTCTAAGTCGTGCCTCGACACGTAGGAGATATAGTCCCATCCTGGGCATTACAAGTTGGTATTCAGAGCCTTCTCCGCCTACAAGCCCCCACTTATTGATCGAATCGTTGACGGTCGAGTCTAGGCACACACTAAAAATATTTTGAGTCCTATATTTATAATGGAGAGTAGGAATTCTTGGTTCTCATCCCCTTTCTCTCCGATGAGGACTCCTGACGTCTACTCTTGCCTCTTCTACTTTAAAAAATTGCAAAATTTTTTTTTTAGGAATCTCGCGAGTATTCTTGGATTGTTTCGATGTTCTTGTGACGAGAATATTTTTCTCGATGCCTCCTGACATTAGGGGTTGTGGCAGTGTCCCGGGGAGTTGAGCTTCGGGGTATTGTCGTCACAAGCATATCGCGACAGTACTAAATACTTAAGACGGCCGACATCGAAAATCTCTCCTATACGGTTAGTGGCAAGATAACCCCGACATCACCCAGTACTGGGGAGGTAGTTCGGAGTATTGCCATAGCTTGTTATAGTGGATGCTTTTCGAAGGTCCGAGGTAAACGGTTTCCGAGAAAGACTGGTTATGTGTTGAAGGATGGATACAGCTGGATGTAGGTTTAGAGTTGATTGCGCGGTGCTTCCCCTGTATCCCCAACACCTGATTCATAACTGGAAACATTCGGAAATTAATAGGTGGGTTTATCCAGTAGATCGTACGCATTCTTCCAACGAATGCAGGTTAGCGAGTTCGGGGTTCTACATTGAGTGAAGTGGTTTTATGACCGATGTTCCGATCGGGAGTTGCATCTTAAAGGGTCCTTGGCAATGCTGATCCGGGGATTGCAAAACCCTTTCGTAACGCGTTCATAAGCTTTCAGCACAAAGATGTTAGAACGAAGCTCCTATCTTGTGTTTGTTTCCATCCGTACCTTGTTGTTTTTTCTTATTTTACCTTTTGTCCCCTATCTGGCTTCTCGTGAAGATTTTTGTTATCATTAAACTGAGAATTTCATTCGTTCCTCTTGTTCGAATGATTATAGAGAAGACTTGTTGCAATTCATTCCGTTGTTTCAGCTTATACCTTCTTTCAATCAATTGTTGATTCGTGGTCATCTCTTTCAGGATGGCTCCGAAACGGGTTCCCAACGCTAACCCAGAGGGTGAAGAGGTTCCAGATCGTCGTCCTTCCCCTCCTCCTCCGTCTGAGGCTTGGAGAGCGATTATGCAGACTACAAATCAGAACACCCAGATGTTGATGCAGATGATGCAGCAGATGCAAGCTAATCAAGCTAATCACGGTGTTCCAGGGAATCAAGGCAATTTCTTCAACCAACAGAACCATGCTACTCTCAACCAGTTCTTGGCCAATAATCAAAAAGCTTTCAGTTAGTGTGTCGACCCTCTTGATGCTGAAGATTGGATCACCGATATCAAAAAGCATTTTGAGTTCAGTAACGTAAGAGAAGAGGACTATGTGAAATTTGTAGCCTTCCAACTCAAAGACCAAGCAGCTGACTGGTGGCAGTAGTACAAAGACTCCATGCCAGGTCGTGTGATCTCTTGGGAGGATTTCTGCAAGGACTTTCGCTCTCACCACATTCCAACAACTGTCATCGAGGGTATGCGTGAGCAATTCTGCAACCTGAAGCAGGGCTCTATGACTGTCTACCAGTATAATGTCAAGTTCCAAAACCTCGCCCGCTATGCTAAGCAAGACATTTCGGATGCCAAGAGCAAGATCTAACAATTTCGAGGAGGTCTCAAAGATGAACTTCAACTTGCTCTCACCTTGTTCGAGCCCGATGAGTTCGACAAATTCTATAACATGGCTTTGAAACAAGAGGCAGCCCAGCTCAAGATGGAGGCTTCTAAAAAGAGGATTCGAGATGCCGTTCACTCCTCCTCATCTTCTCAAGTGGCTGTGAAATAACAGAAATTTTGGCTTCCTCCTCCTCCAGTGATTCGAGCTCCCTACAACAACTCCAACAACTTCAACAGCAACAAGAACTCTAGTGGACGTGGTTTCTCCCACCCACCCAACCCGAGAAACCAGTCGAAGAACCAGTTTCAGTCTCAAGGTTCCATGTCAAGTGGTTCTCATTTCCGTCCTCTCTCAGAAGTGGTGTGCAACAAGTGTGGCCAGAAGGGTCACTATGCCAACAGATGCCCGAACCCAAAGCGTCTTCCACCTCCTCCGCCTGTGAGTTCAGCTATTTTCAAGCATAACCAAAGTCTGCAAGGGTGAATCTAATGAGTGCAGCTGAAGCGGATAATTCTTCTGATGTGATTTTGGGTAACCTCTCAGTTAACTCTTTTCCTGCTAAAGTTTTGTTTGATTCGGGTGCTTCGTTGTCCTTCATTTCAAGACCTTTTGTTGCTAAGCATGAATTGGTTTCGGAGAGGATTCCTAGACCGTTGAAGATTATTTCTCCGGGTTTGCAAATGACTTCCAACTCAGTTGCTCCGAATGTATCTATTAGCATGGGTGATTATCGATTTCTGGCTAATCCGGTGGTTCTTAGCAATTCTGACATTGACCTCATCCTCGGGATGGACTGGCTTTCTCAGCATGATTCTCACATTGATTGTGCACAGAAGGAAGTCAAGATGACTCATCCTGATGAAGATGTGATTATCTTTGCCTCCAGGGATAACACTATCAGGCTTTTCTCTCTCAATGATAAGGGCGAGATTAATGCCATCTCTCAAATTCCGGTGGTAAACGAATATCAAGACGTCTTTCCTGAAGAACTTCCAGGAATGCCTCCACACCGTCAGGTGGAATTCGTCATTGAACTCGAGCCGGGTACTGAGCCAGCATGTCGGCGTCCGTACAAACTCTCTCCTGGAGAATTGAAGGAGTTGAAGAAACAGCTTGATGAACAGGAACGTTTGGGTCTCATCAGGCCTAGTACGTCTCCTTGGGGCTGTGGTGTCTTATTTGTCAAGAAGAAAGATGGCACGGAGCATCTCTGCGTTGATTACCGGCCATTGAAATAGAAGACGATAAAGAACAAGTATCCCCTCTCCAACATCAACGAACTGTTCGAGCAGCTATAAGGAGCTAAAGTGTTCTCTAAGCTCGATCTCTGAATGGGCTATCACCAAATTCACATTCGCGAGGAGGATATCCACAAGCCAAAACTATGAATTTTTGCCATCTTAGTTTTCCTTCTAGTATGTAATGCCCCGGATGTAATACTTTCCCTTTTGGGCATATAATATATCTCTGGCTTCATCTATTCCATTTCGGGTTCTTCGTCTTTCGGGTTTTCGTCGTTTTGTCGTGTGCGTGTGTGGCATTCATTCATATCATGTAGTCATGTGCATCACATTGCATTTGTGATGTCGGTTACATCCGGTTCCACGCGTTCCTTCCCGTTGACCGTTTCGCGTTCCGGAGCTCCCTCACGTGTCCGTGGCGTCCCGTAGGCCTACTTTGGTGTTTGGCTGTGTAACGTTACCGGTTTGGCGCGAGTCTTGTCGTGTGTTTTTGTTTTGGTGTGTGTAACCCGCCTATCAAATCTCGTCGCGTCTGGAGCTCGTTTGCTACCCCAACAGTTATTCTCGTGGGCTCAAAGTGTCTCCACTTTGAGGCCCAAGACACCCCTCCAACAGCCCACCGAACCACTCCAAACCCTTCCTATCATCTAGGCCATCCAATTCTAATCGCGTGGCCGAAAACCGCACTCCATTTGGACAACCCTAGCTCCTTGTGACTATATATTTGTCCACTCCCCCAATTTTTGCCCCAAATCAATGAAACCATAGCCACTTCATCCCCTACCTCCAGCCTCTCCTCTCTCCACTCCGGCCGGAGCTCGCCGGAGCACCACCGGAGCACCTCGCCGGAGCACCGCCGAAGCTCCACCGTCGCCACCTCGTCCATCCCCACGCCGGCGCCACCCTCTTCTCAACTCACCACCGCCTACATCCCCCGCCACCAGGCTCGCAAGCCAGAGCCGCCGCCTCTCGCATCAGATCGAAGGCCGCCTTTTCCTCGAGCATCGTCGCGCCGCCAGTCATCGAAGCCTCGGCGGGATCCGATCGAAGTCAACGCCCGAAGCCCCGCGACCCCGATCCGTTCTCCTGGGCGATCGAGCCGATCGCCAGGCCACGAAGGCCCAGCTCCTCGCCTCCAGCGCGCGGGCCTCCGCCCGATCCAGCACAGATCCACGCCGCCGCCGCGTCGCTTCGGGCCGCCTCCTCGCCAGCCCATCGCCCTCCTCGCCGCATCGCTCCACCGGGCCGAGCCGGCCCACCTCCCAGCCGCCATCGCCAGCCGTCTCCTCCGCATCGCCCCGCCACTGCGGGCCGATTCCCTCCGAGGCCCAGAGCCGCGCCCATCGCCAGCCGGGGGCTCCCGCCTCGCCCCGCAGGCCTCCGAGCCGCAGCCTCCAGCCGCGGGCCAGCAGCCCTCCTTCGTGAGCCAGGCCGCGCCGCCTCTCCAGATCCCGCGGGCGCTCCTCCAGGCGGGCCGCGCCCGAGCCGCCGGCCCATCCGATCTGCTCCACCGGGCCAGATCCGCCCCGAGGCCCCTTTTGCTTCAGATCAAGGTTGACCCCCCAATTCCTTCTAAGTCCCTGTTGTTTATGTGTGCTGATGCATTTTTCAAACTGTGATAACTTTTTGTGTGTTGCTCCGTTTTGCGCAAATGACATGTCTAGACGTTCGTGGTGACTAGCACTACGTTTCATTCCTTTGTGCCATGCATGTTTGAGATCATCTAGATGCTTATTTTTCTGTTGCAAGAGTGCATCCCGTTATAAACTGCTGTTAGTGATGTTTTTATGCCATCTTTGCATAGTGATAACTTTTAGCTCGGTTATCCGATTGATGCAAATAACTTGTCCACGTGTTCGTCTTGTCATGCTCTACATGATGATTGCTTAGACTTGCATGATCGATTTAATCTTGCTATGTTTATCTCCATTGCAAAATGCCATGTGGCTGTGATGTTGTTTAACTTGTTATGAGATGCCATCTTGTTGAGCTCATTGCTATCATTGTGTTTATCTCCATGATGCATGCTTGTATGTTTCGGAATCACCATCATATGTACTTTGAGGTGGTGCTTACCACTTGCCATGTTTAGTTTTGAGGTGACTTAAACTTGCACTCAAAGATGCCATGATGAAACTGTTGTTTTAACACTTAGTGAAATTTCACTAAGTCTGGAATCTGTAATTTCCAGATGCCATGTTTGCTTGTTGTGCTAGGACAAACCATGATAGTTTTGGGGTGACTCTTGATGATTCCTTGTAGTATATATTGTTGGCTATCCATTCATGCTCTCACATTCTTATTTGATTGGCTGTAGCATATTTAACTTTTGCTCCAAAGTTGCAATAAATTACTGCTGTCAGGATTTTGTTGTCAAGTTCAATATGTCCAAGCTTGTTGCTATTGATCCGTGGCTCCTTTGGGGGTGCACCAATGGACTTGTTTGCTGTAGGATATGTCTAGTTTATGTTCATGCCCTTTGCCATGATGTTTGAGTGTTGTAACTTATTTATCTAGTGCTCCGAAGTTGCTGTGTTGCTGTAATTTTCAGCTTTCGCATGTTTATTGTTTTGTGTGTAACTTTTAGCCCGTAGCTCCGATTGCAGCAAGTCTTATATGAAACTTGATTGATTTTTCGTGTAGATTCATAATATCCTATTGTTATCTTGTTTTGAAGCATTTTTGCTTGATCGCATATTGTCATGCTCATTTTGCTCCCATAGTGCATAAGTCATGCATCCATCATTTTTGTGTGCGCATTGCATCTTGTTGATTCGTGCCTTGTGTGATTGTGTTGATTAGAGCCGGAAGCTGAGACCGAGTACGAGTACGAGCACGAGGTTACTACCGAGCTTGAGAACGAGGACCCCACTTACGATCCGAACGACAACTCTTCAGGCAAGATGACCGAACCCGGATACCATTACTATTTTTGCCTATTGCTAGAAGTCTCGATCTATAGCTTTGCCTCGATGCCCATGTCTTTCATGTTAGCCTCCTACTTGTAACCATGATCATGTCTAACCACCCTACCTATGCAAACCATTGATTGGCTATACGTAGGCTTCGCTCAGCCCCTCTTATAGCGTTGCTAGTTGCAGGTGAAGTTGAAGATGCTTGCTTCATGTTGAAGTTTGTTGGGTTATATCACACTATATAAATGCTTTAAAATGAAATCATCTATATATTGGCAATGGGTGGAAGGCTAAGCCTTTTGCTTGGTGATTTGTTCCACTCATGCCGCTAGGAACCGTATAAACCGGTGTTATGTTCCTTGATTATGCGTTCCTCACACGGTTGGGGTTATGGGACCCCGTCAATAAACCGCTAAGTGCTAAGTCTTTTCCAGCAAGTCCCAACATTGGTACTATTCGCCTAAACAACTAAAACTTACCGAGGGAGTAATTAACCCGAGGCTTAATTAATTCAACCCCCCTGGGCCAGTGCTCGATGTGAGTGTTGGTCCAAACTAGAGTCACTTGCGGATACCACCCAGTTCGCTGGGATCTTCGGTATCTGTACGTAGCGCTCATCCGGTCATGGCCTGAGACTAGATACGCACGGCTACTATCAGGGTGTCGGCACGCCGGGAGGATTTGCTGGATTAGCCTTACCTTAGTTCGGAGTTTCTTGAGCACGGGATTCCGAGAACACTCGGGTCTTCCCACCTTGGAGTTGGGACTCCGCGGATCGTGGGCTTGTCATGGGCCAAGTTGGAACACCCCTGCAGGGTTATGAACTTTCGAAAGCCGTACCCGCGGTTATGTGGCAGATGGGAGCTTGTTAATATCCGGTTGTAGAAAACTTGACACAATGTTCCAATACACTACCAGCGTGTGTACCGTGCCTGTCATTTTCCGAAAAGGGGTTTCGGGAGATGAACACGGTGGGGTTATGTTTGACTGGCTTTAGTTAGGATCACTTCGTGATCATCTCTCGCCCGAGGCACCTTCTCTTCTCGCTCTCGTAAACGTAAGCTAGGCTAGTGCTGCTCCCACCACTTGTTCTTATTCTTTCTTCAGCCTTGTTCCACACCCAAGGCTTAGATAGTCATGTTACCCGGGAACGGGATTGCTGAGTCCTCTGTGGCTCACAGTTACTTCACCACACCAGATGCAGGTCCGATGGTGAGCTATCCAGGTGACGGCCCTGAGCTAGACTGGGAGTACGACGAGGAGCGTAGCCGTTACTATGTTCGTTATCCTGATGATCAGTAGTGGTACTTCTACTAGGATTCGATCCGACCTGTGGATTTAAGTTATGTTTGGTATCTTGACATTTGGATTTTACCCTTAGATGGGCTGTGATGTTTTATTGAATGATGATTTGGACATGTAATGTATTTTGAGTGACGTGGCGAGTGTAAGCCAACTATTTTATGTTTTCCATCCCCATCTTTTACATGAGTTGTGCAAAGATACCAAACTTGCTATCATTCCAGCATGGGGTTATGTCTCTAAGTCGCGCCTCGACACGTAGGAGATATAGTCCCATCCTGGGCATTACATAGTATTTTATAAAAATAAGTTGACAATTTTTTGAGCACTTTGATTTTTCTATTTTTATTATTGTCTTATTTTCCCGTTATTTTATTGCGATGATTAGATACTTTGTTTGACAAAGTTGCTGAAGAAGAAAATGGAGAAGGATTTGAAGACTTTGAAGACCAAGCCAATCCAGGCAAGCAGCCCTTCGACCATGATACCCCTCTTGTTCATCGGTACCCTTTTCCGATTGCATGATGATGAAATATGACGGTGGTAAACTTGTTGGAAACCACCACATGGTGCATACCCCTACTCATAACTTTACCTTATGCATAGATGCAATGTCAAAAGATTTGTTGTTGATACATGATGTTGCATATGTACCATGAACCCTTCGTGGTTGCATTCTTTCGAAAACCCTATCGGGTGCCCCTAATGCCCGAGGGTGATGTTGAATTAAGGCCACCACTTGAGGAAGAAGTGGTGTACCAAAGAGAGCGTCTCGTGTGTGGGTAAGATAATGGATTATATTTATGTGTGATTACCGTCCCAACCAAACATGTGCAACCACTCTACCCCTTATGAGACGGGGAATTATTGACTTCTTAGGCTGATACTAGCATGGTGCCCACATTACTAGTGACGAGGGAGACTTCAGGTCACTCCTGGGACGGGGTCGTGCTTGGATAGGCGATCATGACTGTTTTTACAGGGCACCGGACACACCATTGGTCCCTTCGTGTATGCTTGACAATGTAAAAAGGGCAAGTCCCATGATATTTCGTTTGTACACGAGGGCTATGCACCAACGAGTGGACCTTATGTTAGTGTCGTCTAGGGAAAGGTATGGACCGGGTGTTTCCCCCGAGTACTTGAGGTACCGCGGGATCGTGGATGACACGAAAGCTTCCCGGATCTTGTGGGTAAAGTGCGCAACCTCTGCAGAGTGTAAAACTATTCGAATAGTTGTGTCCACGGTCATGGACAGTTGGGAGGTGCTACTTAAACTATGTCCAGAATTTTACAATCTTGGTGAAAGTGTGTGTGTATTGAGTCAAGGTGGTGACTTGACTCGTTGAAAGAACCGGAAATGAATTGAACTCTATTTATGTTGATATCTGTAACTTGTCCTCGAGATTACCCAAGTACATTTATGCATGTCTCACAAATTGTAGAATATCTTATCTAGCTTGTACCTAGGTTGCTTATTGGTGTACAACTTGCATTGTTACCTTGAACCAAATCATGGGTTAATTGCGAGTACATTCAAAGTACTCATTGGCTTGCCACTGGTTATTTAATTGGCCATGCATGGAGGAGCAGGAATTTGAAGAAGAATTCTATGGAGACTAACATGCGAACTAGGACGCTTTCCCAGTTAGAATGCATGTATCGTTAAGGCAGATGGTATGGGTTCTACTTATCTATGAAGACTTCCGCTATTCGAGTTTATTTGCTATTCAGCCCATGAGGCTTTATCTATATAAGACTTGGCCATAATGTTCATAATTTGTGTAAGACGGTATGTATGGATGTAAGACTCTTGTTATTCAGATTATGTGTGTTCAGTGAGCATTGATCTCTGGGATCACTATCCACGTGCATTCGGTGATCTCGATTCTTAAGTCGGGGTCCCCACAGAGCTGGTATCAGAGCCATCCTGACTGTAGGAAGCCTTAGTTAGCATGGGCATTAGTTAGGATGAGACCCTTTTCATAAACCTTCTGAACCTCTCTTCTTTTCTAGACCTTACCAAACCTGAGATATCATCAACTTATTAACCTCTCCCATTCAACCTTTGTAGATGGCCGCTGTGCCTAAAGAGCTCCTAACCACTGGGTTCACCTTGCTTCTCGAGGATAGCATCCAGGAGTGCCAGTTCCATCGAGCACCCATCCTCACCTACCATGAGCATTGGGTTAGCGACACTGAGGTGGAGTACCATGTGGAAGTAATCGTGAAGGCAAACGATCCTCCCACAAGTTGGTTCTTCGAGGGACCCCAGGTGGCAACACTACCCCTCCTTGTCGAGGTGGCTGCACTCAAGGCACTAACCCGCCTCCGAGAACTTCTTCCGGAGATGGCAGCCAAGATGACAACCCGCTTCTTGCCTTACCGGAAGGAAGGTGAAGATGAAAGTAGTGCGCGAGCCACTCCACTGAAGGAAGGACTTCCACTTCGATTCCAGACCTACTTCAGCCTTTGTGCCGACAGCTTGGCACAAGATTTAGCCTCGAAATCGACGAAGCTCAGAGAAGAACTCCACAAGACCAAGGCACTTCTTCGACAAGCACAACAGAAGACGTATAGGATAAAGAAGCAAGGTGCGCCTCCCGGGCAACCCGTTGTCGCGTATCGAGGCGGAAGGCCCTCAGGAGATATATCTTCCAAGGATGAAGAACCACCCCAGCGACGCCGTATGACGGCAAGGGAATATCGCAAGCTTTTCCCTGCACCACCAGCAAAACACCGCCGTGTCCAACTCCTCCACTTCCCCACACCTCAAGTGATAAGAGGGCCCAGACAGATGAAGACAAGGAGGAAGACCCAGAAGAGCTAGAATACACCATCGAGCATTCCGCCACTTAGGCATTATTCACAACTCGGATATGCCAGCTCGTGAACTCTACGGTAGGATAGGTCGTGTAACCCATATGCAAAGTCAAGTCCTTGTATGGTTCATATGAAGCCATCTAGTGTTTGCTTTTGTTGTGTTTGGATGTACGTCGTATCTTCCCTTCGGTAATGTGTAGACGACTACATCACACATTTGGAATTTTAATGAATGTGTTTGGCCCTTCTGGCCCTTGCATGAAAATAAATAGTGTCACACCCACCCTCTTATTAGGCGCCCATCTTTATTGCTTTCCCTCTTCATTCCAAATCATAAGACCTTGACCGCTCCAACAGGATGCCTGTTGTAACTCGTACTGGTACCTCTACCCAGCAGCCCGAAGCCGGTGCATCCGCCCAAGCAGAGGCCAGCCAAGACCAAACCCACGACCAAGCTCCACCACCACCTCCCCCGATCATGGACATGGCTCAGCTTCTCCAAGCCTTCCGAGAGGAACGCCAAGCCAACACCGCAGCCCTCCAGATGATTGCTCAAGCCGTCACCAACAACCGCCAGCCGGCGGGTAATGGCAATGGACGTTCTACGTTGGCAGAGTTCAAGAAGCATGCACCACCAACCTTCATCGAGACTGCTGAACCCCTGGATGCAGACGACTGGGTCTGCACCATTGAGGACTTGCTGGAACTAGTCGGCTGCATCGAAGACTGCGATAAGCTGGCTTATGCTGCCCATTGCCTCGGAGGGACCGCTAGAGGTTGGTGGGATGGATTCAAGGTCATGCATGCTTGGCAAGACGTCACTTCAAATAACTTCAAGGCAAAATTCCGCAAGGCCCATATTCGGAATATGGGCTATCAAGAAGCGTGAGTTTCGAGCCCTAAAGCAAGGAAGTGGCACTGTCCAGGAGAACATGCAAAAGTTCAGTGTTCCGTCAAGGTATGCCCCTAAAGATGTTAGCACGGATGCTGCAAAAAGGGAGCGCTTCATGGAAGGCCTCAATCAGACTTTGTAGTACTCGCTTGTCGTGTGTGACCGCCCATCCTTTCCTGACCTGGTGAACAAAGCACTCATGCTTGAAGACAAGCGGCGTGCTCTCGAAGACACTTGCAAGCGCAAGATGATCAGCAAGGGAAGTTCTAGCAACCAGAAGCCTCACCCGTGGCAGCCAGCCCCGGTCAAGCCAACCTATCAGCAGCCAAGAGCTCCTGCACCACGCACCAACTATCATCCTCAGCAGTATGCCAACCCAAGGCCAGCATTCAACCCCAATAACAGTGGTGGCAACAAGATCAATAACCCAAACCAAGTCAATTGCTTTGGATGTGGTAAGTCAGGACACATCTCAAGGGTGTGCCCCAACAAGAAGCCCGATGCCCCGCGCCCCAATGCGCAGAACCCAGGACAAGGCCGCGGGAGGCCGCCAAGGAACCAGGCTCCTCGCAACCCGCCCAACCATGGGAAGGGGCGTGTGAATCACGTCACTGCAGAAGAAGCCCCACACGGACATCGTGGTGGGTACGTTCCTTATCAACTCAGCACCTACAACTGTCTTGTTTGATTCTGGAGCCACGCATTCATTTGTCACTCAAAGATTTGCATTAAAAAGTGGCATGACCCCTACACCCCTGAATAACCCCATGGTGGTACAAACCCCCGGAGCAGAGATGAGAGCCAAGATAGGCTGTAAGGGAGTCAGTATCGTCATTAACGGGGTAGATTTCCTAGCAGACCTTATCATCCTGAGATCACAAGGCTTGGATGTGATCCTAGGCATGAATTGGCTCAGCAAGCACCAAGGCTTATTAGACTATGCCAATCGGACTATCACTATGACTAATGACCAAGGAGTTGAAGTTAAGTTTGCCTCCGACTCCTCTTCTGCTCAAACCACTCAAGTCAACTGTCTGTCTGAAGTTGGGCTGGAGCAAGTGCCAGTAGTATGCGAGTACCCCGATGTCTTTCCGGATGAGCTACCTGGAATGCCCCCTGACCATGACATTGAGTTTGTCATCGAGCTCATGCTGGGGGCAGGACCCATCTATAAGAAGCCTTATAGAATGGGGACGGAAGAATTAGCCGAGTTGAAGAAGCAACTGGAAGAGCAGTTGAGGAAGGGATTTATCCGCCCTAGTGCCTCCCCTTGAGGATCACCTGTTCTGTTTGTGGCAAAAAGGGGTGGTACCAGCCGCTTATGCATTGACTACCGTTCCCTCAATGAAGTTACAATCAAGAACAAGTATCCACTTCCCACGATTGAAGATCTGTTTGATCAACTCAGTGGAGCCAAGGTGTTCTCCAAGATCAACCTCATATCTGGGTACTATTAGCTAAAGATCAGACTCCAAGATATTCTGAAGACGGCATTTGTAACAAGATATGGCCTGTATGAGTGCACGGTCATGTCCTTTGGATTAACCAATGCCCCAGCTTACTACATGTGTCTCATGAATAAAGTCTTCATGGAATATTTGGACAAGTTTGTTCTTGTCTTCATTGATGAAGTCTTGTCTTCTCGAAGATGGACGAAGAGCACGAGCAACATTTGAGGATGGTCCTAGACAAGCTTCGACAACACCAACTATATGCCAAATTCAGCAAATGTGAGTTTTGGCTGCATAAAGTTGGATTCTTAGGTCATGTCTTGACCGAGGAAGGATTGTCAGTTGATCACGCGAAGATCGAAGCTGTAACCCAACGGCAATCCCCAACGACCGTCAAGGAAGTCAGAAGCTTCCTTGGACTTGCGGGCTATTACCGCAAATTCGTGGAAGGATTCTCTAGCATTACCCGGCCAATGAATCAGCTCCTGAAAAAGGACAAGATGTTTGAATGGACGCCAATATGCGAAAAAAGCTGCCAAGAGCTTAAGAAGAGATTGACAACCGCCCCAGTTCTGGCAACACCTGATATTCACAAAGAGTTCGTGATATATTGTGATGCCTCTCGAACCGGATTGGGAAGCGTTCTGATGCAAGAAGGACGAGTCATAGCTTACCTCTCAAGGCAGCTAAGACCTCATGAAGAGAAATACGCTACTCACGATCTTGAGTTAGCAGCAGTAGTTCATGCCTTGAAGACATGGCGGCATTACCTCCTAGGGAAACGGTGATGGATATACACGGACCACAAAAGTCTGAAGTATATTTTCACCCAGAAGGAATTGAACATGAGGCAACGAAGATGGTTGGAACTAATCAAGAATTATGACCTCGGTGTTCAATATCACCCCGGGAAGGCTACCGTGGTAGCCGATGCCTTAAGCAGAAAGGCTTGCTCCCTGAATGCCATAATTCAAATAAGGCAGCCAGCCCTGTTTGAAGAGCTAGAAAAATTCAGCTTGGAATTGGTCACCCATGGATTCCTAGACCATCTGGAAGTCAAATCAAACCAACCCTGATGGACGAAGTCAAGAAAGCACAAGGTGGGCCCGCAAGCATTGAAGGCATCAAGAAGAAGATGAAGCTAAGAAAAGCCCCAGGATTCTCCAAGGACGAGCACGGAATTGTTTGGTACAAAGGCCGCATCTGCGTACCAAACAAGATGGAGCTGAAAATTTGATCTTGCAAGAAGCCCACGACACTCCGTATTCCATCCACCCTAGAGAAACCAAGATGTATCAAGACTTGAAGGAAAGATTTTGGTGGCACGGGATGAAAAGAGAGATTGCCACCTATATTGCAAAGTGTGATGTGTGCCAAAGGGTCAAGGCTGAATATCAGCGACCTGCTGGATTGCTCCAACCACTCAAGGTTCTTGAGTGGAAGTGGGATAAAGTCAGAATGGACTTCATCACTGGATTTCCAAGGTCGAATAATGGACATGACTCCATCTGGGTCATAGTCGACAATTTGACCAAGGTAGCCCATTTCATTCCTGTCAAGACCACCTATGATGGCAACCAGCTGGCAACTCTCTACATCGACAGAATCGTGAGACTTCATGGTGTTCCTAAGGAGATTGTGTCAGATCGAGGAACCCAATTTACCTCAAGGTTCTGGTAGAAATTCCAAGAGGCCCTGGGAACCAAGTTGTCTTTCAGCACGGCTTTCCACCCACAGACTGGAGGTCAGGCAGAGCGAGTAAATCAAATACTCGAAGAGATGCTCCGAGCCTGTGTCTTGGCATATGGAGCCAAGTGGGAAGATTGCATCCCTTTTGCCGAGTTCTCCTATAATACCAGTTATCTATCAAGCCTTCAGATGGCACCGTTTGAGGTGTTGTACGGACGCAAGTTTTGCACACCCCTCAACTGGTCAGAGACTAAAGAAGGTCTAGTCATTGGACCAGATATTCTCCGCGAAGCAGAAGAGCAAGTCCAACTACTCAGAGAATGTTTGATGGCCACCAAGTCGAGACAAAAGAGCTACGCCGATTCACGTCATCGAGATATGAGTTTCCGTGTTGGAGACCATGTGTACCTGCGAGTAACTCCTTTGAAGGGAACCAAGGGTTTCCACGTTAAGGGGAAGCTCGCACCAAGGTTCATTGGCCCCTTCGAGATCACTGCACGACGAGGAGAAGTGGCTTACCAGTTGGAACTACCACCTGAGCTATCCGATGTGCACAACGTATTCCACGTGTCACAACTCCGGAAGTGTCTCCAAGTTCCGGACAAGCCTGATCTCTACAAGGATGTCGATCACCAAGCCATTGATCTTCATCCTGATTTGACGTATCGTGAGAGGCCCATTCGCATTCTGGATGAAGCAGAGCGACGGACACGAAGCCGCACCATCAAGTAATTCAAGGTCCCATGGGGCAACCACACGGAAGCAGAAGCAACCTGGGAGCGTGAAGACTACCTTAGATCCGAGTTTCCCGATCTCTTTTAAAGCCTAGTTTAGGAATCTTGGGGACGAGATTCTTGTAAGGGGGGTAGGTCTGTCACACCCTGCATTTTGTAACATGTCATTTGCATTAATAAAGCATGAAAATTTGGACTAACAATTTTTTTGGCATCATTTGGCTTTTATTTGGAATTAAGTTTTTCTCTCTTTGATTTCAAGTGCTCTTTGAAAGTCAACATAGCCTCACCTTCTATACTTCATCTTCTTAGCCCAAACTTCTGCCCAATGATCATACCAAGTTTATATAACAATATAGTATATTCATATAAAAATATTTTGGCCAAAAAGTATTTAAAAAAATTAGTTTTCCAACCCCTGAATTGAGACTTGCACTTCAAGTACTTGATTTAGGGTGATAAAATCTTTGAAAAGGTATTTTTTAATCCTATTAGGTATAGGACTCCCAAAATCCACAGAATTATAATTCTAAAAGTTATTTTCCTATTTTATTTAAAGGCTTTTTCTGAAGGCCAGAAATGGCCTTTAATAGGTAAAAATATTTAACTATTTCAAAAATATTTTCCAAAATTCAGAGAGACTCTTAAGACATATATTGTCCATATATAAGAGTTTCAACACTTGGTCATGTTCAAAATATTGGGCAAATCCCTCAGAAACCCTTTCTGGATATTTCAAGCTTTTGAAATATTTACAAAGGAAATATTCTCTAAAAATTCCATGGAAATTATATCATGTCAGATATAACATATTTGATGATCTTGCCAAGCCCCATGCCATGGGGAGCAAGAAAACATCATCAAAACCCCTCAAAACCATTCTGTCCATTTTTTAAGTTTGAGCAACTTTACATTGCCACACTTGTCCAAATGCTCTCAAACTTGGTGCACATGCTCAAATGGTCTATTTATGCATCTAGACCAAATGGCAAAAGTTTTGGAGAAGGGTAACTGGATCAGAGTGCCCCAAAATCAATTCTGTTCAGATTCAAATTTGAACAACTTTACGTTACCAACTTTTTACTTGTGACCCCAAACTTGGTTGACAAGCCCAAAAACCCAAATGATGACACTACACGAAGTGGTGCATCAAGAAGGGATGATTTTCTTAACTTAATCTTGGTGAATCCATTTCTGTTGATTTCTAGGGTTTACAAAAGTTGCATTGGCAACTTTGCCCAAATGAGCTCTAATTTGGTCAAAGGTCCTAAATATATGTGCCATTTCATCCTGTGGAGTCTCATGTCAAATGAAATATATTTGCTTGCCCAAAAAATCATCAAACACCTTCTGTTGTTTTACAAAAACCCTTGCTTTGACCCCTTACACTATTCTTCCTTACGTAAGGTTCTTACCACAGCACCCCCAAGACCCCTTCTACCTCCAACAGCAATGGTTGCACCACGAGCTCAATGATTGAGGGGGGTAAAACCCCGTTTACATCTCTGGACAACCATTTTCACCCTCCTTTCTCAATCCTCTCTCCTTCTAGAAGCCTCCAGAGCATCCAATGCAAGTTCCTAGTTGTTTATGGTCTCCCATATCCTCTAGACATTGGTGGCCACGGCAATAGGACATAAACAATGCCATGCCGGCCATTTGCGCGCTCTGGAGCACGCTACAGTACGCTCTGGCACTGTAGCCGCCCCTGACCCAGCACCTCCGACCACCTCGAGCCTCCCCCTCGCGCTAGCCGAGGCGCCTATACGTCCGCGACACGCCACGGCCCTGTCCCCCTCCTCCTTCTCGCTCCAGCTGCCCCTCCTCGCACGCGCACCAGCCGCCCGAGAGCTCCAATGAGCTTCCTCACACGCGCGGCATCTCAAGCCTTACCCCGCTCTCTCCCTTAGCTCCCCTGGGCGTAGTCCATGTCTAGCAACACCCCAGAAATGGCGCCAGCTCCTCCCGAGCCCTGTGGCGACGAGCAGGCGCCCACCGGCACACGGGTCCACGACACCCTACCATTCACCTATTTAAGGGCCTCCACGAGCCCTACTCTCCTCACCACTCGCCCTCTCACTCCCCTAATCACCCCCTACACCAATCACCCCTCTCTAGACGAGCCTGAGCTCAAGATCGAGCTCGAGCTCCGCCGCCTCGGGTCAGGGTCCATCTCAGGGTGCAGGCCCTCTCCACCGCTCCTCTTCCTCGATATGGAACCGTCGCGGCTCACTAATCGTTTCCCCTTTCCTCCCCGCTTCTTTTGCAGCCAGAAAAGGCCGAAACCGTCGACGCCCGAAGCTCCTCCATCGCGTGACCTCGTCGCCGGCGAACCAGGCCACCCCAGCTACCACAACCAACTCCACCCGAACGGCGACTCGACGCTGAGTCCAGCCGTACCCTCGCCTGACCTCGCCGTGCCCTACATCGACGCCGGTGAGCTCGCCGGCCCTCTATCGCAGGGTTAGGGATGATAGGCGGGCCCCGCATGTCAGCCTCTCCTCTCCATCACCCATCTCTCTCTTGCTGACGCCCGGGCCTCGCCCGTCCGGTTTAAACCTGGCGCGCGTGCATGCACCAGTGTTCTGGGCCTGCTGCGCTGCGGCTGTTCTGGCCTAGCAGGCACAGAGCCCTTCTCCTTTTTCTTTTTTGTCAAACTTGCAAACATTCCTCAAGACTAATTATTAAACCAAATGAAATAATCCTAGTTCCTAAAATCTTGAAATATTCCAACCTATTTAATGATATAACTTTCACACATATTCATGATTCTTTTCTGTACTGTTCAAATTTAAATTTAAATTTGAACACTAAAACATGTGATCAAAAATCCATCTACCCCATTATGCCAATCCAAATCCAAAACTAATATTTTTTTCCCTCTTAGTTTTCCTTCTAGTATTTTATAAAAATAAGTTGACATTTTTCTGAGCACTTCGATTTTTCTGTTTTTATTATTGTCTTATTTTCCCGTTATTTTATTGCGACGATTAGTTACCGTGTTTGACGAAGTTGCTGAAGAAGAAGAAGGAGAAGGATTTGAAGACTTTAAAGACCAAGCCAATCCTGCCAAGCATCCCTTTGACCATGATACCCCTCTTGTTCATCGGTACCCTTTTCCGATTGCATGATGATGAAATATGACGGTGGTAAACTTGTTGGGAACCACGACATGGTGCATACCCCTAATCATAACTTTACCTTGTGCATAGATGCAATGTCAAAAGATTTGTTGTTGATACATGATGTTGCATATGTACCATGAACCTTTCGTGGTTGCATTCTTTCGAAAACCCCATCGGGTGCCCCTAATGCCCAAGGGTGATGTTGAATTAAGGCCACCACTTGAGGAAGAAGTTGTATACCAAAGAGAGCTTCTCGTGTGTGTGGGTAAGATAATGGATTTTATATATGTGTGATTACCGTCCCAACCAAACATGTGCAACCACTCTACCCCTTATGGGACGGGGCATTATTGACTACTTAGGTTGATACTAGCATAGTGCCCATATTACTAGTGACGGGGGAGACTTGAGGTCTCTCCCGGGATGGGCTCGTGCTTGGATAGGCGAGCATGACCTTTTTTACAGGGCACCGGACACACCGTTGGTCCCTTCGTGTTTGCGTGACAATGTAAAAAGGGCAAGTCCCACGATCTTTCGTTTGTACACGAGGGCTGTGTACCAACGAGTGGACCCTATGTTAGTGTCGTCAAGGGAAAGGTAATGACCGGGTGTTTCCCCAGAGTACTTGAGGTACCGTGCGATCAGGGATGAAACGATAGCTTCCCGGATCTTGTGGGTAAAGTGTGCAACCTCTACAGAGTGTAAAACTATTCGAATAGCCGTGTCCACGGTCATGGACAGTTGGGAGGTGCTACTTAAACCATGTCCAGAATTTTACAATCTTGGTGAAAGTGTGTGTGTATTGAGTCAAGGTGGTGACTTGACTCGTTGAAAGAACGAGAAATGAATTGAACTCTATTTATGTTGATATCTGTAACCTGTCCTCGAGGTTACCCAAGTACATTGATGCATGTCTCACAAATGGTAGAATATCTTATCTAGCTTGTAGCTAGGTTGCTTATTGTTGTACAACTTGCATTGTTACCTTGAACCTAATCATGGGTTTTTTGCGAGTACATTCAAAGTACTCATTGGTTTGCCACTGGTTATTTAATTGGCTAGGCATGGAGGAGCAGGAATTTGAAGAAGAATTCTATGGAGACGAACATGCGAACTAGGACACTTTCCCAGTCAGAATGCCTGTAGGATTAAGGCAGATGGCATGGGTTCTACTTGTCTACGAAGACTTCCGCTATTCGAGTTTATATGCTATTCCGTCCATGAGGCTTTATCTATGTAAGAATTGGACATAATGGTCATAATTTGTGTAAGACGGTATGTATGGATGTAAGACTCTTCTTATTCAGCTTCTGTGTGTTCAGTGAGCATGGATCTCTGGGATCACTGTACACGTGCATTCGGTGATCTCGACTCATAAGTCAGGGTCCCCACATAATCTATCATGAGAGCCACTTATGGATTGCCTTCCAAAGATGGCAATACCTAGATTTATCTTGCATCGTGCCTAGCTAGGGGCGTCAAACGATAGCGCTTGTTGGGAGGCAACCCAATTTTATGTTTTTTGCTTTTGTTGCTGTTAGGGAATAAATGTTGCATCTAGCCTCTGATTAGATGTGTTTTCATGTTTTGTTTAGTGTTTGTGCCAAGGAGAACCTTTGGTAGGACTTGTGTGAAGTTTATTTGATCTTGCTGTGAAAAACAGAATCGTTAGCGCCCGCTAAAGTACTCTTCAGATTTTACTGGAGCATGATTTTTAGTTGATTCTTTTTGCTGCTGAGTGGTAGACAAATTGCAAATTTACCAATTTAGTTTGATTTTTTTGGAGTTCCAGAAGTAGGCGAACCCAGCAGATTACTATAGACTATTCTGTTTTTGACAGATTCTGTTCTTCGTGTGTTGTTTGCTTATTCCGATGCATCTATGAGCAATATTGGAGGATATGAACCATAGAGAAGTTGGAGTACAGTAGGTTGAACACCAATATAAACAATGAATGAATTATTTGTTGTACCTTTGAGTGGTGGTTTGCTTTCTCTTACTAACGGAGCTCACGAGAATTTTTGTCTAAGTTTTGTGTTGTGAAGTTTTCAAGTTTTGAGTATTGCTTTGATGGACTATGGAACAAGGAGTAGCAAAGGCCCAAGCTTGGGGATGCCCATGGCACCCCAAGTAAAATCAAGATAATCAAAAGACTAAGCTTGGGGATGCCCCGGGAAGGCATCCCATCTTTCGTCTTCATCCATCGGTAACTATACTTGGAGCTATATTTTTATTCGCAACATGCTATGTGTTTTGCTTGGAGCGTCTTGTATAATTTGAGTCTTTTCTTTTTAGTTGGACACAATCATCCTTGTTGGACACCTATTAGAGAGAGTTAAATATGGCCTAGAAATTATTAGAACACTCTATGTGCTTCACTTATATCTTTTGAGTTGAATAGTTTTTGCTCTAGTGCTTCAATTATATCTTTTGGAGCACGGTGGAGGTAATATTTTGTAGAAATTGTTGAACTCTCATGCTTCACTTATATCTATTTGAGAGTCTATTAAAACAGCATGGTAATGTGTTTAGGCTAAATAAACTAGTCCTCACATGATAAACATCCAATGTCAATGTTGTAAAACTTTCACAACAAGTACATTGAATAGAATGAGATGTTGGATGCTTGATAATTATTTTCAGACATGAGGATAGTGATACTAGAGTCATGCTAGTGGAGTTATTATGAAATTGAAGAATACTTGTGTTAAGGTTAGCGATTCCCGTATCATGCATGTATGGCGAACCGCTTTGTGACGAAGTTAGAGCATGAGGTATTTGTAGAGTGCCAACCTTTGTGTGTAGGTCGGAGGCGCGTGATGGTTAACTCCTACCAAGCTCCCCCCTAGGAGCATGCGTTGATTACTTTGTTTTTGATGACTCGTAGATTTTTGCAATAAGTATATGAGTTCTTATGACTAATGTCGAGTCCATGGAATATACGCACTCTCACCTTTCCACCATTGCTAGCCTCTCTTGTACCGCGCAACTTTCGCCGGTACCATAAACCCACTATATATCCTTCCTCAAAACAGCCACCATATTGTTCCTCAAAACAGCCACCATACCTACCTATCATGGCATTTCCATAGCCATTTCGAGATATATTGCCATGCAACTTTCCACCGTTCCGTTCATATGACACGCATCATATTGTCATATTGCCATGCATGATCATGTAGTTGACATCGTAGTTGTGGCAAAGCCATCATGCATAATTTTTCATACATGTCACACATGATTCATTGCTTATTCCGGTACACCGTCGGAGGCATTCATGTAGAGTCATACTTGTTGTAGTATCGAGTTCTAATTTCAAGTTGTAAAAAAAAGTGTGATGATCATCATTACTAGAGCATTGTCCCGTGTGAGGAAAGGCTAATAAAAAAAAGAGATGGCCAAAAAGAAAATAGAGAGGGGCAAAAAAAATAGAAAAGCCCCTCCAAAAAAATGAGAGAAAAGAGAGAAGGGACAATGCTACTATCTTTTTCCACACTTGTGCTTCAAAGTAGCACCATGATCTTCATTGTACGAGTCTCATGATTAGTCACTTTCATATACTAGTGGGAATTTTCATTATAGAACTTGGCTTGTATATTCCAACGATGGGCTTCCTCAAATGCCCTAGGTCTTCGTGAGCAAGCAAGTTGGATGCACACCCACTAGTTTCTTTTGTTGAGCTTTCATTCATATTTAGCTCTAGTGCATCTGTTGCATGGCAATCCCTACTCACTCACATTGATATCTATCGATGGGCATCTCCATAGCCCGTTGATACGCCTAGTCGATGTGAGACTATATTCCTCTTTTTTGTCTTCTCCACAACCACTTCTATTCCACCCATAGTGCTATATCCATGGCTCACGCTCATGTATTGCGTGAAAGTTCAAAGGTTTGAAAAGAATAGAGTATGAAAACAACTGCTTGGCTGAAATCGGGGTTGTGCATGATATGAATACTTTGTGTGATGAAGAGGGAGCATAGCTAGACCATATGATTTTGTAGGGATAACTTCCATTAGCCATAGTATTTTGAGATGACATGATTGCTTTGTTAGTATTGCTTGAAGTACTGTTATTTATTATGTCAATATAGACTTTTATCTTGAATCCTTCAGATCTGAACATTCATGCCACAATGAAGAGAATTACACTGAAAAACTATGTTGGTTAGCCTTCCACATCAAAAATTCCTTCTTTATCATTTACCTACTCGAGGACGAGCAGGAATTAAACTTGGGGATGCTTGATACGTCTCCAACGTATCTATAATTTTTGATTTTTTTCATGCTATTATTTATGAAGTCTTGGATGTTTAAAGGGCTTTATTATTCACTTTTATATCAATTTCGGGACTAACCTACTAACCCAAAGGCCCAGTCCAGATTGCTGTTTTTTTGCCTATTTCAGGGTTTTGCAGAAAAGGAATATCAAACGGAGTCCAAACGGAATGAAACCTTCGCGAGAGATATTTTTGGAGGAAATCATGCTCGGGAACCTTCGGGACCAAGTCCGGGGACGAAGGGCCAGCCCTCGAGGGTGGGGGCGCGCCCCCTGCCTCGAGGCTGGCCCACACGGCCCCCGATGCCCTCTCTCTTCCTATATATACCTATGTACCCTAGAAACTCCATACACAGAGCGAAAACCCTAATTCCACCGCCGTAACCTCTGTTCCCGTGGAGATCCCACCTTGGAGCCCATTCCGGGAGGGGGATCCATCACAGAGGCCTTCATCATCATCATCATCGCCCTCACCATGAGTTGTGAGTAGTTTACCACAGACCTTCGGGTCCATAGCTAGTATCTAGATGGCATCTTCTCTCTCTCTGGATCTCAATACAAAGTTCTCCACGGTCTTCGAGGAAATCTATTCGATGTAATCTCTTTTTGCGGTGTGTTTGTCGACATTTGATGAATTGTGAGTTTATGATCAAGGTTATCTATGAAAGATATTTGGTTCTTCTCTGAACTTTTTACGTGTGCTCATAATATCCTTGCAAGTCTCTTCGAATTATTGGTTTGGTTTGGCCTACTAGATCTATAGTTCTTGTAATGGGAGAAGTGCTTTTCTTTGGGCTCAATCTTGCAGTGTCCTTTCCTAGTGACAGTAGGGGCAGAGAGGCAGGTATTGTATTGTTGCCATCCAGGATAAAAAGATGGGGTTTTCATTATATTGCTTGAGTTTATCCCTCTACATCATGTCATCTTGTTTAAGGCATTACTCTGTTCGTATGAACTCAATGCACTAGATGCATGCTGGATAGCGATCGATGTGTGGAGTAATAGTAGTAGATGCAGAATCGTTTCGGTCTACTTGTCTCAGACGTGATGCCTATATACAATGATCATGCCTAGATATTCTCATAATTATTCGCTTTTCTATCAATTGCTCGACAGTAATTTTGTTTACCCGCCGTAGAATACCGATATCATGAGAGAATCCACTAGAGAAAACTATGCCCCCCCGGTCTATTCTCAACATATCAATCTACATCTACTTTACTTTTCTTGCTTTTATTTGCTGTTTTATTAAACCAAAAATATAATTATCATCTCTACCAGATCTCACTTTCGTAAGTGACCGTAAAGGGATTGACAACCCCTTACCGTGTTGGCTGCGAAGTTCTTATTTGTTTGTGCAGGTGCGAGGGACTGGCGTGAGGTCTCTTACTGGATTGATACCTTGGTTCTCAAAAACTGAGGGAAATACTTACGCTACTGTGCTGCATCTCCCTTTCCTCTTCGAGGGAATACAACCCAAGCTCAAGAGGTAGCAATGGCCGTTGTGGGATCCCTTCCCGCCTAAACATTTCAGGGGAAGAGGACCCTAGCCGCCTATATAAGTAGCTAGGATCTCCACTATGGCGAGGATCAGATCCAGAGACTCCGCCCACACACAAAGAAGCAAGAACCCTTGCCTCCTGACCCTCCTGAGCTCCCCTCCTGAGCTCAGGAACCACTGTACTCATTCATACTCAAGCCCACCCAAGGCTAATCCACCAAAGTAGGAAGTAGAGTTTTACACTGAAAGGTGGCCCGAACCTGGGTAAATTCGTGTGTGTTTTACTTGAGGTTTGCTTGAATTTCTTCACCGGATGACTGCGAGACGCTAGGTAGACGTGGGTGGGAGAGATCTTCGTTCATGCCCCTGTGTTCGAACTTCTTGGGTTTGCGGAGCCCGTAATTCGACATCATCCTCGTCTTCGCTCTGAGGTTCCTTCCCCCTTGTGTTCGGCGTTAAGCCTACCGGCGTGCTTGAAAACCCAACAATTACGGTTGGTATGGTTTGCAGGCTTTTCTGGGGTGCCATGGATTTGGTATGGCCTATCTAATATTTTGTCTAGGTTAGATGGACCATCTTTGTTGCCTTTAAATGGCTTCTTCCGTTGACCGGGTATAGAGCCACTGAACTCGACATTTGCCGCTGTATCATCTCGGCCACCATCATTATTTAGACGTTTGTTTTTTATATGCCGTGGGCTTGCATTGCTATCCCCAACATTAGATGTTCCAGGGTCACTGGTGCTGCTACGAGCTAACCAGGTGTCCTCGCCCGCGCAAAAGCGGGTAATGAGTGTAGTTAGGGCTGCCATTGTCCTCAGCGTTTCCTTTCCGAGGTGTCTGGCTAGCCATTCATCCTGGCACTGGGTTTGAAGGCCGCTAAGGCTTCGACGTCGGGTCAGTCGACAATTTGGTTCTTCTTAGTGAGAAACCGGTTCCAAAGCTTACGGGCTGACTCCCCGGGTTCTTGGATGATGTGACTTAGATCGTCAGCGTCCGGGGGCTGGACATAGGTCCCTTGAAAATTGCCCAAAACGCATCCTCATGTTCTTCCCAACTCCCAATGGAGTTCCCTGGGAGGTTGTTTAGCCAGTGTCGGGCTGGTCCTTTTAGCTCGAGGGGTAGGTATTTAATGGCGTTGAGATCATCTCCTCGAGCCATGTGGATGTGAAGAATGAAGTCTTCTATCCAGACAGCAGGATCCGTCATTCCATCGTACGCCTCGATGTTCATGGGTTTAAACCCTTCTGGGAAATCATGATCCAGTATCTCATCGGTGAAGCACAGAGGGTGTGCGACACGTTTGTATTTTGCTATATCATGGCGTATATCCGATGGTTATGATGTGGGAACCCGTTCCCTAGGTCCATAGATAGACCTGGTCTTGCTAGCTTTTTTGTTCAGGTCCTCACGCAGATCCTGTTTTCAGACTTGAGCTGCATCCTCCTTTCCTTTACGGGGGTGGGTGTGCGGGCTTGTGTACACTGTTGCTAGGTACCTTGTCCTGTCCATGAGGTGGTCGGTCCGGCTTATCGGCGGTGTTATTCTTCAGCGGCATGGGAGCAATGGCCTCGTCGTCGAACTCGGGCAGCAGTTTACGCTTAGGATAGCCTTCGGTTTGGCCGTTATAGCCATGTTTTTCCTTAGCGTCTAGCACCTCGTTTCATCTATCGTTGAGCGTGTCCTGTGCGGCTCGAAGCCGTCTCTGCTGCTTTTTCAGGTTCCTTGCGGTGGCAATAAGCCTCCGATGGAAGCGCTTTTGTTTTGAGGGTTCTTCTGGGATGATGTATTCGTCCTCGCGCAGGCTAACTTCTTCTTCGGAGACAGGTTCGTAATTACTGTCTTCGGCATCGCTGTCATTAGACAGCAGCTTCAGACTATGTTCGTCGTCCTATCGCTCCTCCTGATCCATCGCTAGGTCTCCACGGTCTTCGGCTTGTTCCGAAATATCACTGTCGTTAGTGACAATGTTGCTATCCTTTCCTTTACGAGATTTGCTTCGGCGCTATGGACGCCGACGTTTGGGAGGTTCTTTGACGGGCTTGTCCTCTAAGGGATCGTTTTCGCCGTTGTCCTCCTTCTCCTTAGGTGTATCCACCATGTACACGTCGTATGAAGACATAGCTCTCCACCGCCCGGTTACGGGTCAGCTTTGATCTGGATCTGCTTCAGCTTCGAGGTCCATCCCTTCGAAGTCTTCTGAAGCGTAGTCAAGTAGATCGGTTAGATATTCGACCGTGGCTACCAAGTGGGTGGTGGGTGGGGCATAAAATTCTCGATCAGCCTCCAGTTCGAACCGGATATAATGCGGCTGTATGTCCCCATCTAAGGAGAGGGATTTTAACGACTTTAACATGTCGCCAAAGGGTGAGTGTTGGAAGATATCTGCAACAGTGAATTCGACTGTTGACGCCTAATCGAGCTTCAAGGGCATGGATGATTTGGAATCTCAGGCTGGAGTCGAGTCTGGGGTTCCGGTAACACAGACCCCGCTCATAGATGGTTCCGTGTGTGGCTCCAACGCCGTTGAGTCTGCGGCTTCCGTGGAGGGGTTGGGCTTCCCGTCCTCGGGCAACGCGATTTGTTCTGGATCTCGGGCCAGAACTGTTGCAGGTGCTATTTCCTGATCCGATGACAGAGTTAGGTCGTGTTCATCGTGATAGTAGAGAGAGGTCGCTGCGGGCTCGAATTCATCGAAGATCAAGTCTCCACGGATATTTGCAATATAGTTTAAGCTTCCGAATCTGACTTGTTGGCCAGGGGCGTAGCTCTCGATCTTATCGAGGTGGCCTTCAGCGTTGGCATGGAGCACGAAGCCGCTAAACACGAAGAGCTGTCCGGGAGGGAAGATTCCCTTGATGTTGCCGTCGTGGTTGGTGATGCGATCCATTAGTCCTTCAGTCGACGACATAGTGGAAATCTCAATGAAAGCACCAATGTTGGTGTCAAAACTGGCGGATCTCGGGTAGGGGATCCCGAACTATGCGTCTGAGGATTGATGGCAACAGGAGGCTGGGGACACGATGTTTACCCAGGATCAGGCCCTCTCGATCGAGGTAATACCGTATTTCCTGCTATATTAATATGGATGAATATGAATACAAGAGTTGATCTACCTCGAGATGGTATTGGCTAAACCCTAAAGTCTAGCCTATGAGGATTTGTGATTCTTTATTAGCCTCTACGGACTAAACCCTCCAGTTTATATATGCACCGGAAGGGCCTAGGGTTTGTACATAACCATCTTGAAGAGGAAGGAAAGATTACACCCGAACCTAAAACTTGCCATTATACAAAATACATGAGTCCTATCAGGATACGAGAGACGATCTTCGACTATGATCTTCATGAACCACCAATCCGGCCCACCAAGAGTAATATGGCCACCCAAGGATCCCTTGATCCAAGACTCCCTCACTCGTCACTGCTGCTTGAGGAGGAGCTTTCGTTGTCGGTTGAGCTCTCCATGCAACACCCTAAGCGAGTACCCAAGCTTCCGAAGACCTTGATGGACGGAAGGACCACATCCATTAACATAAAATGGACGATTGTGCCCTGCAATCAAGCTGTGGACACGCGTGAAGGTTTTCCCGCCGCGCTGGAGGAGCATGACGTGAGGGTCCAGGAAATCTGTGTTCACCTGCGTGTTGCCATTGCAGGAGCCCCTAATGTGCAACCTCAGTGCCGGCGGCTGGTCCACCTCAATCCCCCTTGCAAAAGGTCTAGGGAGCCAAAGGCGAACACATAGGCTCATGTCGGTGTACAAAAGTAGGGGCCATTTTGCACCCCTTTACTTGTGCATGGGTAGTTGTAGCCACACCCGCGGCCACTCTTGGCGGAGCAGAAGAAGCAAAATCACGAGACTGCCAAGGCAACACTCAAGAAAGAGGCATGAAGAACAAAGGGGCAAGGTGGACTGCCCCCGGCAACGCCCTTGCCGGGGTTGCCTACATTGGCCCGGCAAGAGTCTTGCCGGGGCAACTTCTCCAACAACAGCAAGGACGCTACCCTTAGGTCTAGGAACTCTGACACCATCAACAACTTCAAGACCAAGATTCAGGTGGCACTTGCGTGTTGGCATGCAGATCTTTATGAAGACCAAAGACCTGTGAGTCTAGATGAGGACCAAAAGACGAAGACCACCGGCTAGAGCCTTGCCGGGGACCATGAAGACCCCCGGGAATATCCTTGCCAGAGACAGCCATGAGGCCCCGGCAAGACCCTTGGTGGGGGTGTTTGCGGGGCCACAGCCAAGCCCACGCCCGCCAAGGTTTCGCTGCCCCACGGCCACTCCTACGCGGCAAACAACTCGCCAACTGGACAAGTGCCTGCGTGGCAGCATGCAGCCTCTAAGCCAACTAGCCAAGCACCTGAGTGGTGGCATGCAGATCTTTGTGAATACCCTGCCAGCGCACCAACACAGCAGCCGGCAGCCAGCGTGGCGCTGTATGCCTCATTAGAAGTTAGAGCGCATCACGGTCCACGCAGCGAGACGAGGTGGCGATGGGCAGGACAAGCTCTGTTGTCGTCCCCGATAAAGCTAGAGGACACATAGGCGGTGCACTAAATGTGTTTGTCCTATGATGTCAGGAGATAAACTTGTACAACTGTAGATACTTTCCACCTCATGTATGCCACCGTGGCGACCCCTTTGTCGTATAAAAAGACGCCCGAGGTGTACTGTGAGGGGATTCGTACTTTTTGGACAAGCACGCATAGTAGCCAGTTCAAGAGCTCAAGAACACCAAATAAAAAAAGAAATCTAGGACTAGGGTTTTACTCATCACTTGAGGCCCGAACCTGGGTAAAAATTCCCACGCATTGATCGACTAGACCTGCTCTTTACCCAGCAGTATGCCCTACTAACTGTAGTAGGGGTCCCCGGGATCCCATAGGTGTCGTTTCCCCGACATCTTTGGCGCGCCATGTTGGGGGCGCTAGGTTGTGAAACCTGGCCTAGGAGTTCGCAAATCGTCGTCTTCATCGCCATGGCTCCCAAGAAGAAGGGGATTGCGGTGATCGGTCCGTCTGGGGCCAAATCGCCTCTGCCAGCGGGCAGGCGATGGGGCGGCCGTGGATGGCAGCGGAGGTGTGGCCCGCAAGCTTCCACGGCACTCTGGTAATCGGAACCGGCGAGCAATGCCTTGATGTAGGTGCCCCTGGGCACTGCCGCGAGAAGAGCCCTTTGCATCACTCTCAAGATTCACCGGGCCATAATGCATGTTCGGATGCTGGGGAAGTGGCGTGCGACAGCGGGACCGTGATAGAGCTCCTTCTAACGTGGTTAGAAGTTAGAGCGCATCACGGTCCACGCAGCTTTTGCCGCCACCCACGCTAGCAAAATCATTGGCACGCGTGCAACTGCTCCTCGACTTACCTATTGCCGCTGAGAAGCTCGACAAGTGGAGAGCCACCATCCGAAGCCTCATTAGCTTCGCCAATAAAGACGAACTGAGAACAGTGGAACCCTCGTCACTACAAAAAAATACACTTCCGTGATGATACGTTTTTGTCACAGTAGGTCACCTTTTTTGTCATCCATGTACATCCATGACGATTTTATGAAAGAATGAAGATAGTCATACCTATGCTGTCGTAGAAGTGTTCCATGACATTACCAAAATTATCACCACGGAAGTGTCCACTTCCATGACGATAAATCGCGCTTCGCAGAAGTGCTCTCGTCAAGGGTGACCGACACGTGGCATCCACTGTAACGGAACGACGTTAAGCTACCGGGTCCGGTTTTGGATCCGATAACCCGTTAACAGCGCCGACCAATGGGGATTTTCCACATGTAAAATCATCATTGGCCGGAGGAAAGACGTGTTGCCTCACCGTTAGGACAGATTTCATCCACTCATTGGACAGGAGACGCCTATGATAGGTCGACACGTGGAACAACCCAACAGTGGCCCATTCCGGTGAAAAAGGCCGGCCGAGTAAAAAATAGCAGGCCGGCCCATATAAGGCCTACTTGTGTCAGGTCCATTTAAGCGCACGGCCCATACGAGATGGGCCAATTTGTCCCGTCAATGGCCCGTTAAAGATTTGACACCATTGCAGCCCATCGTTAGTTCGAGCCCGTTAACAACCCACTATATATTTGGGCTCAATATCGGCCCGATGAGATTTCGGCCTGTTAACGGCCCATACAATGGATGGGCCAATTTTCACGATGTATCTTTCGGCCTTTTAGAGAAACATTTAAATATTGGGCTAATTTCCGGCCCGGTGTGTCTTTCAGCCTGTTGACGGCCCATAGATCAGTTGGGCCATTTGTAGCCGGTCCTGAGTTTCGGCCTTTTAGCGACCCATTTAAGTGTTGGGCCAATTTCTGGCCCAGTGTGTCTTTCAGCCTGGTGACGACCCATATATCTGTTGGGCCATTTGTAGTTGGGCCTGAGTTTTGGCCTTTTAGCGACCCATTTAAGTGTTGGGCCAATTCCCTGCCCCGTGTGCCTTTCATCCTGTTAACGGGCCATAAATGAGTTGGGCCATTTGTAGTCGGACCTTAGTTTTAGCCTTTTAACGGCCCATGCCTTCATGGTCCAATACCAGCCCGGTTTTTCTTTCAGCCTGCTAAAGGCCCACAACACAGTTGGGCCATTAACAATACGACCTAACTTTTGGCCTCTTAGCAGCCCATGCTCTTCATGGTCCAGTACAAGCCCGCTGTCTCTTTCGGCCTGCTAAAGGCCCACAGTATAGTTGGGCCATACGTAGCCCGAACATAGTAACGGCCTTCTAACGGCCCGTGAAATCAATTGGGCCCACCTGTTGCCCGCTTTGATGTCAGCCTGTTAAACACCCGGGAGTTAAGTTGGCCGACCATTAACTTTTGGCCTGGTAACGGCCCATTAACTTAATGGGCCCACTAAAGTTCATACATGTCTATAGGCCAAATTAGATAATTTGAGCCCATTACGACGAGCAATTATGCACAGGACCAAAACCAATCAAGCAAAGGTACGACATACAGGGGAAAACGTGGCACATCCAACATAGGTTATAGGAAATTACATCCACTAGGCAATCAAAGATTGATGCCAGTGCAAATAAATGAACAGAACCTAACAATCTACAACGTCACAATCTGCTACCTCAGCACGGATGACGCCCATAAGCATGTGGGCAAGTTTTTGCTGCTTTGCTACATTGTCTCTGAAAACATTGATCAGTTGTTGTGTCGCACGACTTTGCACCTCTGATTCCTGCACCATTTCCATCATTCCTTCAACCATTCATTGGTTCACAAATATACATTTTTTTCGTTGCATTCGAGACAGAGGATACTGAACAGATTCAGATGGCAATTTTGGCAGGCTTGTATTATTGATAGGGGAGAGTGTCTCGACCACTGCATCATAACATAAATTAGGAGGGGAACCAAACATATTAATCATGAGTTATTGGCATATTAACTGGCCTATATTTATTGGAAAAAACAATGGGGTTGCCTTACTGTTTTCAGAGTTTGTCTTCTTATCTTCAACAGCCTGCACCAAATTAACACACTAGTATTTGCTAAAATGGGCCAAGTCAGATAATAGGAAAGCAATATTGGCACAACGAACGTTTGGGCAACTAGCCAACACCAAATTAACACAACATGTCACAGCTATCAAAAGCCGGGTGAGGTAATACGAAAGCAACATTGACACAATGAATGAATGGGCAACCAGAGGAGAACTACAATTGAGTAATGTGAATGATATGAGATAGTACACTCATGCAGCTCAGTATGCAAAACTACGAGGCAGTTTTCTTTACAAAAATCAACATTGGCGCCTTTAACATTTTGCTACAACTAATTATAGATCAGACAAAGGTTGGATTCACGCCGATTAACAAAATACATGCTGATGTAAAAATATAGTGATATAAAATAGGTACTTACATCAGCATTGGAGCACAGAGAATTCCCGCGAGATATTTTCCTCGAATAAAATGCCAATGAAGGAAATATTCTATTATTTAACCTTATTTTCTAAAAGAGAGATGGGCCAGAAACATCTAGAAAATATGATCAAAATGCTATAAAATTTCATGATGCAAGGATACGCACACGCTTATTAGAATGGAGTTGACATTCTTTTGCTGGACTGGAGTGGACTAGTTCTTTGGCCACTTGAATCTGCTTATCATCAGTGGGAGTTTGGTTTCTCTGTGCTGGAGCCGTATCTATGAAAAATGGAGTTGGTTTATTATCTACTGGCGTTTGGATCTTTTGCGAAGACCTGGTTTGTAACCCTTCAGATTCTAACATAGCCATCTTCCCCTTGCATGCCTTATATAGAATAATGGTGCTTCAATTATAAAACATGCTACAACATAGATGGAATAGGTATTGAAGAATAGAAAGGCATGACAAATTAACATGTATTCCCTCCTTCCGAAAAAAATGGATGGGTGTAGGCGTATATTAGTTCTAGATACATCCAGTTTTTTCCATTTCTGCGACATGTAATCCGTACGGAGGGAGTATGATGTAAGAGCTAGGGATACGACATGACAACACAGTAAAAAAACACTAAAAACCCATTTCAGAAAAAAAGTAATCAAACCAACTGATTTGAGATAGTGCACGCATGCAGCTCAGGATGCAAAACTACCAAGCAGTTTTCCTTACAAAAATCAACATTGTGGCCTTCAATCATACATTTTGCTACAACTAAATTTAGATCAGATAAAAGTTGGATTCACGCCGATTAACAAAATACATGTTGATGTAAAAATATAGTGATATACAACAGGTACTTACATCTGCATTGGAGTACAAAGAATTCCTACAAGAATCTTTCCTCACAAGCGATACCAGTGAAGAAATTCCTCTATCTGTTAAGCTTATTTTCCAAAAGAGAGATGGGTAAGAAACATGTAGAAAATATGATCACCATGCTATAAAATTTCATGATGCAAGGATATGCACACGCTTCTTAGAATGGAGTTGACATATTTTTGCTGGACTTGAGCGGACTAGTTCCTTAGCCACTGGAATCTGCTTATTATCACTAGGAGTTGGGTTTCTCTATGCTGGAGCAGTATCTATAAAAACTGGAGTTGGTTTATTATCTCCTGGCGTTTGGATCTTTTGCAAAGACCTGGTTTGTAACCCTTCAGATTCTAACATAGTCGTCTTCCCCTTGCATGCCTTGTATAGAAGAATGGTGCTTCAATTATAAAACATGCTACAATAGAGAGATGGAATAGGTTGTCACATCCCTGGTCAGTGCTTGCATTAGGACTAGCTAGAGTGTGCATCATGTTTACTTTCCAAAGAAACTTGAAATGGGAATGACAGAAACCCTAGGACCCCTCTTCTAACAACTAGGGTTTAATAAAATCTTTTCCAATGTAACCAAAATGCCCTTCAAAATGTTCATCATTTCTGCCTTGGTCTTAAATCTCTGCCAAAAATGGTGCACAATTTTCTAGGACATCCAAGGTCTCTGGATTAATTCATATGCTATTTGCATTTGGGCATTTAAATGCTATAAAATATTAGTGTGCCCAAATAATCATAAACTAAAATGTTCCATGCTATTCATATTATTTACAGTGGGCATGACTAGTTTTATGAGCTATAAAAATGTTCTGGCATTTTTAATAATTCAACAAAGTTGCAAAAGAAATGAAATAGAAATAAATAGAAAAGAGAGAAGAGAGAGAGAGCTTACCTGGCGCCTAACAGGCCCACCTGTCGGCCCAGCCCAGCCACTGCTCCAGCGAGCTGCTTGGCTCGGCCAGGCAGGCAGGCAGGTGCTCAACGGCGGCCGCAGCGTACGCCACGCAGCTGCCCACCGCCCTGCTTCCTCCCCTCGCCGTTCTGGTGGGTGGGATCGATCCCCCACTTCCTCCCCGAGCTCGCTTAAATGCCCACTCCTCCCCAGCTCTTCTCCCTCGCCTTCCCCGCACCATGGCCGACGCCGCCGTGCTCGCGCCGTCATGATAGCCGCGTCCACTGTCGTCCCTGAGCTCCGTCACCGTGTCCGTCCGCTCCACCGTCATCGACTACGTCGAGCAGGCTGAGCCCCGAGCGCTCGCCCGCTCTGGAGCCGCCCCCGACCCCGTCTTCCCCAACTCCGGCCGCAGCGATCCCCATAGCCGCCCCGTTCAGCTCCGACCGTCCTCGAGCCCGCCTCGACGTCTACTGCAACCGCAGTGAGCTCAACTCCGTACTCCCCCTCTCCGTTAGCTCTCTCCTGCACTGAACGCACCGCACGAGGCTCACCTACACGCGCTGCCGCGGAGCTCGTCGCCAACGAGGCTCCGGCCATCTAACGGCCCGGCCAACGTGTCCATCAGCTTCACCGTTCTGCGTAGATGCTGTAGGATCACTCCACGCACCTCTACGAGCACTGCACCGATGAGTTCGACCTCGCCCGAGCTCCGGTCACCGGTGGACTCGTCGCCGGCGTCGTTTCCAGCGACCCCGAGGCCAGCCACCACCACCACTCGACGCGGCTCACTCCCAGCTGCCCGTAGGTGTGCTCCGCCGTTGTTTTGGCAGCCGGAGCACAAAACCCGCACCTCACCGCCGCGTTTGGCCTCGCCGGCGGCTAAACGCCGGCGAGTTAGCCCTGTTTGACCAAGGGTTTGACCCCCTTGGGTCACTGACATGTGGGCCCTGCCTGTTAGTCAAACCTAGATTAGTGTCTAATCTAGTTTTAATTAGTCAGATAACTAACTGTGACACTGACCAGTGGGTCCCACTGGTCAGGTTTGACCTGAGCCGCCATGTTGACTGGCTGACGTCAGCATGATGTCATGCTGACGCAGTAAAGGATTTTCTGGGATTATTTGATTTAAAAACAATTCAGGAAATTCCTGAAAATGCTTTAAACTTCAAAAAATTATATAAATTCAACAGTAACTCAGATGGAAAAGATTTATATATGAAAATTGATCAGAAAAATCCAATCTTTCCAACGGCACTGGTTTCATGCATGTTTGAGCAAGTTAAGCTTGCTGTATACTATAAAACATGATAATGCACTTAAATAAATAATAGTTTGAGTTTCAATTTGAATCTTTGATTCAAATGGGCTCAAACCCTTCTGGTTATAGTTGCATTAGCCCAAAACACATGCATCTTGCCATATCATGAGCATGCATCATATTGTTGCATTTGTTTGCTTATTGATTGTATCGCCGATATTTCTCCGTGTTAGGTCCTGCTCCCGAGGATACTTCTGCGTATCCAGCTGTAGAGCAGTACCCGACAACCACTCTGTCAGGCAAGCAATCATTGATCATTCCGATACAAACCCTATCTTCTCGCTCCTGCTCTCTTTTACTGCATTAAGGCAACAACGTGTGAACTGCTACTTGCTGCAGTAGTTGAACCCTATTCCCTTGCATGACCTGTCATTGCCACAGTAAATAGTTGAAACCCACTAGCATGTGTAGGAGTTGATTGAGCCATGTGATGTGTGATCCACCATGCTATTTGTTTATGTTGCCTGCTATGCTTAGAGTTGTGTCAGGTCTGATTCATCTGGGGGATGGATCAGAGTGAAATGATCATACCGATAAAGAGAAGGAAGCGTGGAACATGTTTGGTAAAGGTATCGATGAAAGGCCATGTAGGAGTACGTGGTGGGTTGTTTCATTGGAACCGTCCATAGGACCCGAGATCTGTATGTGTGGTTCAAGTTCCAGCTACTACCATGCATTGGGCCCGAAACCAATGGACCCTCTCGGCTTATTAATTACCCTTGATCTCTGTCCAGGAGTTGCAACTAGTTTCTGGAGTTTGTAGTTTACTGGTGGACGTGCACAGCGCTGACCCTCGGGGTGGGCTGTGATGTGGCAGGTACGTGGCATGGTGTACCGGTTGCCCGTTTGGTGACTCAGGAACCCTATACACATCATTTGGGGCCGTGAGCGACACCCCGGCCGGATCTCCCCACGGATGGAACCAAAATAGGCCATAAACCTGGACAAGAGACTTGTGTAGTTAGTCAGGTCGTGGCCGACACCCTCGCTGGGCTTCCGCTTGAAGGTTGCCGAGTACATGTCGAGTAAACGGCGATAAGTGGTGGAAGCGTGTGTGAAGAAGTACACCCCTGCAGGGTTATCAATCTATTCGAATAGCCGTTGTTCGCGGTACGGACTACTTGGTTACTCTTACAGTTCATAGACAAGTTGATGGATACAACTAAAAGCCTCAAGATAAGTGTGAGTGCCGTGGATGGCCCTTCCGTAAGATGATTGTGGAAGAGGATCCTCGGTGGTGTATTGTTGTGGTGAGTAGAGGACTTGTGTACGTAGTAATACCTTGCAATCTGTTGAGAGTTATGGTATAGGTTAGCCAAGAGTCAAAGCTGGCTTTCTGCTATGAACTCCACTACCCCTGTTGATAATGTTGCATGTATGATAGGTTATGTTGTAAGACTTGCTGAATAACTTTGTACTCATGTTTTCTTAATAACTGTTGCAAAGGAGAACCCTGCCCCTTCTGATGGGTTCTACATAGATGTTGACGTCGACGAGTAGCTTGCTACCCATACGGAGATCCTGAGCTTGTGAAGGGCCTTGTAGATAGTCAGGCTACACCAAGCATGTTTTATTTTCTAAGTTGTCTGTACTCAGACATGTAGCTTCCGCTTGTGCTTGTATGACTCTATGACTTGAGTGTTGGGTCATGTGACCCCTACCTGTATGGATATGTTATGTATGGCTCTTGGATCCTTTTAAATAAAGTACTTTGAGTCATAGAGTTCTATTGTGATGCAAAGTTGTATTTGCACATATTGAGCATATTGTGTGTATGATTGAAATGCTTGGTATGTGTGGGATCCGACACCTAGTTGTTTTCCTTTGGTAGCCTATTTTACAGGGAAATGCCTCCTAGTGCTTCCAATGAGCCTTGGTAGCTTGCTACTGCTCGGAACACGTAGGCTGGCCGGCATGTGTCCTTGTTTGTTCCTGTGTCTGTCCCTTAGGGGAAATGTCACACGTTGCTCCTTTAAGTCCATGTAGCTTGCTACGACTTGGGTTCAAACGTTAATGACCGACACGTTCGTTGCTGGGTCATGGATGCATGTCTCTGTAATTTAGTGCCACTTTTGGTTTATAACTAGCCATGTCGGCCTGGGTTCTCTGTCATATGGATGCTAGCGACACTGTCATATACGTGTGCCAAAATGCGCAAACGGTCCCGGGCCAGGTAAGGTGGCACCCGTGGGGATACCGTGCGTGAGGCCACAAAGTGATATGACGTGTTACAGCTAGATCGGTGTGATTTAGGATTGGGGTCCTTACAGCGTTGGCATCAGAGCCGGACTGCATGTAGGTTTCTCAAGCCAAACTGGTCGATGTTGAGTCTTGAAAAATTCTTAGTTATATGTAGGGGAATTGATTGTGGAAGGGAATGTAAGGCTCTTTTTACTCCTTTACCTTATGCCCTTCTGATCTGGGTCAGTCTATTCTTTCTACGGGGGTTTAGGACTAGGCCTCTTGACTCTTAGGATTGTTGGTTTCAAGCCTCAGTTCAGTTTCTACCCTTTTAGTATGATGATTTGTTGCACCCGGAACCTTGATATGATTTGTTGAGTGGCTATGCTATCATTTGTATGATGTCCCAAAATATTTTTTGAGCATTTACAGTTGTTATGCTGCCCGATTTCTTCCAGAAACACTAATGCCTTTGCATTACTTCGTGCTTCAGATGTCTGGCCGCACACCTCACCAAGTGGTTCATTTGACTCGGTGCATTAATGTGCCAGGTCACACGGCCATGCTAGTCCGTGTGTTGACCGAGACCGGTTACCGCTGGTATCCAGAGTACACCGTGGAGGAACAGTACCGGTATTTCAATCAGAGTCAGTATTTCTGCATAGTCCGGATATACCCCTCATATCCCGGAGCTAACGACCCCATCCATTGGTCTTATGGACTCGGGGTTACTATCGAGATGGCAGTGCAGGATGCCGCTTATTCAATGATGACCATCCTCCGGGCTAGGCATGCCCTGTTGCTGAACACTGAGTTCTGTTACATGCCAGCCTCACTTCCCAGAGAGGAAGGCTACTACACTGGTTTGTATACTGATGCTGCTCATGAAGAGCCACTGCTTGAGACTACTGTTCAGATGCTGGAGGATAGGGACCGTGAGGTCCGTGCCCTCCGAATGGAGCTGTATAACACTCGAGCCGCCCACTGGACTACTTTGACACGGCTTGCACCTGCTGTGCACGCCAGATATCTGGATATGCGGGATTTGTACCCCGTGCGGACTCGTCTGCCTGATCGTATGGATTGGCGTGACATTGGGGGTATTACACCTCCACGTGGGCATCGGTTACCACCAGCATCAGACCCGAGGCCACATCCATGTCCCTATGGTCCACAGCCTTCGAGTGCTCGAGAGTTTCAAGATCCATCTGTTCCACTCCCAGGCTACGGTGGTAATCTTTATGAAGATTACTACGGGAATGTCTGAGCTAGACCATGGCAGTAGTAGTATTGTAGTAGGTGTATTTCCACAGTCCCGCGCGTCTTGTGGAATATTACTTAGCTAGTACTGAGTTCCGGAGGTGTAGTTAAATACTGTATAGGAGCTTGGAATGCCTCTGATGGGATGTATCGTCTTTCACCGCAGTTGTACTTTAGCCTTGGCTTGTACTAAACTATGTATGGTGTGTATGACCACTGGTGTATATATGGCAGTTTCTATATTACCATGTCGTACGGATGAACATCTCTGCATTCCATGTCATCCATTACATTCTGCACTCCTATGTCAAGTTTTTGCCATCCTTGTCTAAACCGTTGTTTTGTTTTCCTAGGATGGTCAACACTCGCAGCACTCCTGCTGCCCAGGAGCAGGGTGAGGCTAGTGGGGCTAGAGATGAGAATCTGCCCCAGCAACCCTCCTTGGCTGAAGTTATGCTTGAGGCAGAACGGAACAAGAGAGAGACCAACCGTCTACTGGAACGCATAGAGCAGAACACTGGGTGCCGTCAGAGGAATGACGTGGTGTCAATCAATGACTTTATCAAGATGTGCCCACCTAAGTTCCATCACTCCACCGAACCTCTGGATGCGGATGACTGGCTTCGTAGTATCACCCACAAGCTACACTCTGCCCGTGTGGCCGAAGCTGACAAGGTGACCTACACCGCCTACCATTTTGAGGGCCCTGCGAGTCTCTGGTGGGAGAACTTTGAGGCTATGCGTCCTGCTGGCCAAATCACTACTTGGGTTGAGTTCAGTGAGGCATTCCACGAACATCACATTCCGGAAGGTCTCATGGATCGCAAGCGGGAGGAATTCTGCGATTTCACCCAGGGCCGGTTAACCGTGGATGGCTACAGTCGTGAGTTTGGCAACTTGGCATGCTATGCACCTGAGGAAGTATCCACCGATGCCAAGAGCAGGCGAGGTTCCGCAAGGGACTCAGCCCCGAACTCCGCCGAGATCTATGTCTGCACGAGTGCACTTCCTTACAGAAGTTGGTGAACAAAGCCATCAGTGCTGAGACGGGCCAGACTGATTTCGAAGCCACACGCAAGCATCCTCGTGACTTTGGTTCCTCATCTGGCTCTGGCTCTCACAAGCGCCGTGTGTGGGTTCCTAAGACTGCTCTGCCACCCAAGTACACACCGAGGCCATCCTATGAGGCACCTCGTCCAACTCAACAGTATGCACCTACCAAGACTTATGGAGGACCACCTACCAACTTTGCTCCACGCACTGGCACTGTGACATGCTTCAAGCAGTGTGGAGAACCGGGGCACTACATGCGTGAGTGTCCTCAGAACCAACCAGGAAAACCCGTTGGCCGTGTTAAGCCAACCGGCAAGGTGAATTATGTCAAGCCAATCCCCACTACACGTGGTCATGTCAACTATGTTTCTGTTGAGGAAGCTTACGAGGATCCTAACGTCATCCTTGGTACGCTTCTCGTTAACTGCCATCCGGCATCTGTTCTTTTCGATACTGGGGCATCCCATTCGTTCATATCTGAGAGCTATGCTCGAATGCACAACATGACTTTTTGTGACATGACTACTTCCATGGTTATTCAAACTCCTGGTTCAAATGGCAAACCTCTAGGGTAAGCCATGGAAATGAAATTCTTGTCGATAGACTTCTTTTCCTTGCATCTCTAATCGCTCTCAACTCCTCGAACATAAACATCATCTAGGGTATGAACTGGATGACAACTCATTACGCCAAGATTGATTGCTACACTAGGACCGTTCAACTTACACACCCATCCGGCAAGACAGTCAATGTCTTGACCCGAATGGCTGAGCGTCAGCTCTACTCTCTTAATGCCAGCCCTCTACCAGAACTCGAAGATATTCCGGTAGTCCGTGACTTTCCGGATGTTTTTGCAAAAGAACTGCCAGGTGTTCCACCTGACAGAGATGTCGAGTTCGTGATAGATCTTATTCCAGGAACTGTCCCAATATCTAGGAGACCTTATAAAATGGCACCCCTAGAATTAGCTGAGCTTAAGAAACAACTCGATGAGTCCTTGAAAAAGGGTTTCATCCGTCCTAGTTCTTCCCCTTGGGCTTGTCCCGTCCTCTTCATCAAGAAGATGGATGGAACGGAACGGGTGGTTGTAGATTACCGACCTGTCAATCTGGTCACCATAAAGAACAAGTATCCGCTCCCCAGGATCAACGATCTGTATGATCAGCTCGCTGGATCCTCAGTCTTTTCAAAAATGGATTTGAGGTTGGGCTACCATCAAATCAAAATCAATAACGGGGACATTCCTAAAACGGCTTTCGTTACTCGTTATGGCCAATATGAGTACACCGTCATGTCCTTCGGATTAACCAATGCCCCAGCCACCTTCTCCCGGCTAATGAAATCTATATTCGTGGAGTATTTGGATAAATTCGTTGTGGTATATCTCGATGATATACTCATCTACTCCAATAACAAGAAACATCATGCCGAGCATCTAAGGCTGGTATTGACGAAACTTTGAGAGCACCACCTTTATGCCAAATTTTCTAAATGTGAATTTTGGTTGCCGGAAGTGACCTATCTAGGTCATGTGATCTCTGGCAAAGGTATTGCTGTCAATCCCGAGCGAGTTCAAGCCGTCCTTGATTGGACTCCCCCTGAATCGGTCAAGCAAGTTAGGAGTTTCCTTGGCCTAACGAGCTATTACCGACGCTTTGTCGAGAATTTCTCCAAGGTTGCTAAACCTCTAACCGAACTCCTCAAGAAAGATAAAAGGTTTGACTGGACCCCACAGTGCGAGTCCAGCTTTCAAGAACTGAAAAGATGCCTGACATCTGCACCCATACTGGTACCACTAGACTTTTGCAAGGATTTCATTATCTACTGCGACGCCTCGCGACAAGGACTAGGTTGCATACTCATGCAAGATCGGCAAGTGATCGCATACGCATCTCGACAGTTGCGTACACATGAGGATAACTATCCTTCACATGGTCTAGAGCTTGCAGCTGTAGTCCACGCACTCAAAACATGGTGACATTACCTTCTTGGTAATCGCTGTGAAATCTTCACCGATCACCAAAGTCTGAAATACATCTTCACCCAACCGGATCTAAATCTCAGGCAAAGACGTTGGGTTGAGTTGCTCACAGATTACGACTTAGGAATCACTTACACCCCTGGGAAGGCCAATGTCATGGCTGACGCACTAAGTCGTAAGTCTTATTGTAACAACTTGATGTTACAACAAGGGCAACCACTTCTCCACAAGGAATTTCGTAAGCTTAACCTTCACATTGTTCCTCGAGGATTCCTTTCCACCTTGGTGGCGAAACCTACCCTTACGGATCAGGTCATCAAAGCACATAAGGTTGATCAGGGAATCTCCCGTATCAAGAGGAACATCAAGAAAGGAGTCGCGGGATGTTTATCAATTTATGATCAAGGAGTCGTGCTCTTTAGCAACCGCTTAGTGGTTCCTAAGGTACGAAACCTGAGACGGTTGATCCTTAAGGAGGCTCATGAATCTCCTCTGATGATTCATCCCGGTAGTACCAAAATGTATCAGGACCTACGCCAGAGGTTCTGGTGGACTAGGATGAAGAGAGAAATCGCTCAATTCATTGGTAAGTGCGACGTTTGTCGTCGAGTCAAAGCAGAGCATCAACGGCCTGCTGGCACCCTTCAACCTTTAGCTATTCCTGAATGGAAATGGGACAAGATCGGTATGGATTTCATTATCGGGTTTCCCAGGACCAGGAAAGCGAATAATGCTATCTTCGTTGTTATCGACCGCCTCTCCAAAGTAGCTCATTTCCTGCCTGTTCGAGAGAGTATTACCGCTAGCTAGCTAGCAGAATTGTATATCTCTCGGATAGTATCACTTCATGGTGTGCCGTTGGAGATTAACTCAGACCGTGGAAGTCTTTTCACTTCACGATTTTGGGAAAGTTTCCAGAATGCTATGGGAACTCATCTCTCTTTCAGCACCGCCTTCCATCCCCAGTCAAGTCGTCAAGTGGAACGAGTCAATCAAATTCTGGAAGACATGCTTCGAGCCTCTGTCATCTCTTTCGGTATGGATTGGGAGAAGTGTCTTCCATTTGCCGAATTCGCTTATAACACTAGTTATCAAGCCAGTTTCGGCAAGGCTCCCTTCGAAGTTCTATATGTACGAAGGTGTCGAACACCTCTTAACTGGTCAGAAACCGGGGAAAGACAATTCTTTGGTCCGGATATGATCCAGGAAGCAGAAGAGCAAGTTCGCATCATTTGTGAGAAATTGAAAACAGCCCAGTCTCGCCAGAAGAGCCAATATGATAGTCATCATAAGGTTGTGACTTTTGAAGTCGACGATAAGGCTTACCTTCGGGTTACTCCTCTTAAGGGAACCCATCGCTTCAGTATCAAAGGCAAATTGGCCCCTCGTTACATCGGTCCTTTTCGCATTCTTGCCAAACGAGGAGAAGTTGCCTACCAATTGGAACTACCTCCGCACCTTTCCAAAGTTCATGATGTCTTCCACGTATCTCAACTCAGGCGTTGCTTCTCGGATCCTATCCGCGGAGTGAACCACGAAACACTTGATCTCCAGGACAATCTCACATATCTAGAATACCCCGTTCGTATTCTTGATCAAACCGAGCGCACCACTCGACGCCACAATATCAAGTTTCTCAAGGTTCAATGGTCACATCATTCCGAGAGTGAAGCTACTTGGGAAAGGGAGGATCATCTTCGACTCGAGTACCCCACCCTCTTTCCGGAGGAACCCGAATCCCGGGACGCCATTCATTTGAGTGGGGGTGACTTGTCACATCCCTAGTCAGTGCTTGCATTAGGACTAGCTAGAGTGTGCATCATGTTTACTTTCCAAAGAAACTTGAAATGGGAATGACAGAAACCCCAGCACCCCTCTTCTAACAACTAGGGTTTAATCAAATCTTTTCCAATGTACCCAAAATGCCCTTCAAAATGTTCATCATTTCTGCCTTGGTCTTAAACCTCTGCCAAAAATGGTGCACAATTTTCTAGGACATCCAAGGTCTCTGGATTAATTCATATGGTATTTGCATTTGGGCATTTAAATGCTATAAAATAATTTGTGTGCCCAAATAATCATAAACTAAAATGTTCCGTGCTCGCTCCGTCGTGATAGCCGCGTCCACCGTCGTCCCTGAGCTCCGTCGCCATGTCCGTCCGCTCCACCGTCATCGACTACGTCGAGCAGGCTGAGCCCCAAGCGCTCGCCCGCTCTGGAGTCGCCCCGACCCCGTCTTCCCCAACTCCAACCGCAGAGATCCCCATCGCCGCCTCGTTCAACTCCGACCGTCCCCAAGCCCGCCTCGACATCTACTGCAACCGCCGTGAGCTCAGCTCTGTACTCCCCCTCTCCGTTAGCTCTCTCCTGCACTGAACGCACAGCACGAGGCTCACCTCCTCGCGCCGCCGCGGAGCTCGTCGCCGACGAGGCTCCGGCCATCTAATGGCCCGGCCAACGTGCCCATCAGCTTCACCGTTCTTCGTAGATGTTGTAGGATCACTCCACGCACCTCTACAAGCACTGCACCGACGATTTCGACCTCGCCCGAGCTCCGGCCACCGCTGGACTCGTCGCCGACGTCGTTTCCGGCGACCCCGAGGCCAGCCACCACCACCACTCGACGCGGCTCACTCCCAGCTGCCCGTAGGTGTGCTCCGCCGTTGTTTTGGCAGCCGGATCACAAAACCCGCACCTCACCGCCGCGTGTGGCCTCGCCGGCGGCTAAACGCCGGCGAGTTAGCCCTGTTTGACCAAGGGTTTGACCCCCTTGGGTCACTGGCATGTGGGCCCTTCCTGTTAGTCAAACCTAGATTAGTTTCTAATCTAGTTTTAATTAGTCAGATAACTAACTGTGACACTGACCAGTGGGTCCCACTGGTCAGGTTTGACATGAGCCGCCCTGTTGACTGGCAGACGTCAGCATGATGTCATGCTGACGCAGTAAAGGATTTTCTGGGATTATTTGATTTAAAAACAATTCAAGAAATTCTAGGAAATGCTTTAAACTTCAAAAAAAATCATATAAATTCAACAGTAGCTCAGATGGAAAAGATTTATATATGAAAATTGATCAGAAAAATCCAATCTTTCCAATGGCACTTGTTTCATGCATATTTGAGCAAGTTAACCTTGCTGTATACTCTAAAACATGATAATGCACTTAAATAAATAATAGTTTGAGTTTCAATTTGAATCTTTGATTGAAATGGGCTCAAACCCTTCTAGTTATAGTTGCATTAGCCCAAAACACATGCATCTTGCCATATCATGAGCATGCATCATATTGTTGCATTCGTTTGCTTATTGATTGTATCGCCGATATTTCTCCGTGTTAGGTCCTGCTCCCGAGGATACTTCTGTGTATCCAGCTGAAGAGCAGTACCCGACAACCACTCTGTCATGCAAGCAATCATTGATCATTCCGATACAAACCCAATCTTCTCGCCCCTGCTCTCTTTTACTGCATTAAGGCAACAGCGTGTGAACTGCTACTTGCTGCGGTAGTTGAACCCTATTCCCTTGCATGACCTGTCGTTGCCACAGTAAATAGTTGAAACCCACTAGGATGTGTAGGAGTTGATTGAGCCAAGTGATGTGTGATCCACCATGCTATTTGTTTATGTTGCCTGCTATGCTTAGAGTTGTGTCAGGTCTGATTCATGTGGGGGATGCATCAGAGTGAAATGATCATACCGATAAAGAGAAGGAAGTGTGGAACATGTTTGGTAAAGGTATCGATGAAAGGCCATGTAGGAGTACGTGGTGGGTTGTTTCATTGGAACTGTCCATAGGACCCGAGATCTATATGTGTGGTTCAAGTTCCAGCTACTACCATGCATTGGGCCCGAAACCAATGGCCCCTCTCGGCTTATTAATTACCCTTGATCTCTATCCAGGAGTTGCAACTAGTTTCTGGAGTTTGTAGTTTACTGGTGGTCGTGCACAACGCTGACCCTCGGGGTGGGCTGTGATGTGGCAGGTACGTGGCATGGTGTACCGGTTGCCCGTTTGGTGACTCGGGAACCCTGTACACATCGTTTGGGGCCGTGAGCGACACCCCGGCCGGATCTCCCCACGGATGGAACTCAAATAGGCGATAAACCTGGACGAGAGACTTGTGTAGTTAGTCAGGTCGTGGCCGACACCCTCGCTGGGCTTCCGCTTGAAGGTTGCCGAGTACATGTCGAGTAAACGGCGATAAGTGGTGGAAGCGTGTGTGAAGAAGTACACCCCTGCTAGGTTATCAATCTATTCGAATAGCCGTTGTTCGCGGTACGGACTACTTGGTTACTCTTACAGTTACTAGACAAGTTGATGGATACTACTAAAAGCCTCAAGATAAGTGTGAGTGCCGTGGATGGCCCTTCCGTAGGATGATTGTGGAAGAGGATCCTCGGTGGTGGGTTGTTGTGGTGAGTAGAGGACTCGTGTACGTAGTAATACCTTGCAATATGTTGAGAGTTATGGTATAGGTTAGCCAAGAGTCAAAGCTGGCTTTCTGCTATGAACTCCACTACCCCTGTTGATAATGTTGCATGTATGATAGGTTCTGTTGTAAGACTTGCTGAGTACCTTTGTACTCATGTTTGCTTAATAACTGTTGCAGAGGAGAACCCTGCCCCTTCTGATGGGTTCTACATAGATGTTGACGTCGACGAGTAGCTTGGTACCCAGACGGAGATCTGGAGCTTGTGAAGGGCCTTGTAGATAGTCAGGCTACACCAAGCCTGTTTTATTTTCTAAGTTGTCTGTACTCAGACATGTAGCTTCCGCTTGTGCTCGTATGACTGTATGACTTGAGTGTTGGATCATGTGACCCCTACCTGTATGGATATGTTATGTATGGCTCTTGGAGGCTTTTAAATAAAGTACTTTGAGTCATAGAGTTCTGTTGTGATGCAATGTTATATTTGCACATATTGAGCATATTGTGTGTATGATTGAAATGCTTGGTATGTGTGGGATCCGACACCTACTTGTTTTCCTTTGGTAACCAATCTTACAGGGAAATGCCTCCTAGTGCTTCCAATGAGCCATGGTAGCTTGCTACTGCTCGGAACACGTAGGCTGGCCGGCATGTGTCCTTCTGTTGGGGAACGTAGCAGAATTCAAAAAAATTCTACGCTTTCACCAAGATCAATCTAAGGAGACATCTAGCAACGAGCATATTAGAGTGCATCTACATACCCTTTTGTAGATCGTGAGCGGAAGCTTTCGAAGAAGCGTGGATGAAGTAGTCGTACTCTTCGCGTTCTTCGTCACCGATGATCTAGCAACGAACGGACGGCACCTCCGCATTCAACACACGTCCGGTACAGCAACGTCACCTCCTTCTTGATACAGCAAGGGGGGCGGAGAGGTTGTCGGAGATCCAGCAGCACGACGGAGTGGTGGTGGATGCAGCGGGAAATCCTACAGGGCTTCGCCGGCGCCCTGTGGAGGAGGAGGAAGGTGTGACGGGAGGGGGAGAGGCGCCAGAGGATTGGGTCCGGCTGCCCTCTCCCCCCCCCCCCACATATATATAGGGGGCTAGGGGGGTGTGCCAGCCCTGCAGATCCCATCTGCAAAGGGGGCGGCGGCCTGGGGGGGGGGGAACTTGCCCCCCAAGGCATAGGGGCGCCTCCCTCCCCTAGGGTTTCAACCCTAGGCGCATGGAGGGAGGGCCCAGTTGGGTGCACCAGCCCACCAGGGGCTGGCCCCCTTCCCCTTCCGGCCTAGGGACCCCACCGGGATGGGTGGCCCCACCCGGTGGACCCCTGGGACCCCTCCGGTGGTCCCGGGACGCTCCCGGTGACCGCCGGAGTTCATCCGATGGCCGAAACTGGACTTCCTATATATCATTCTTTACCTCCGGACCATTCCGGAACTCCTCGTCACGTCCGGGATCTCATCCGGGACTACGAACAACTTTCGGGTTTCCACGTGCATGTATCTCTACGACCCTAGCGTCACCGAACCTTAAGTGTGTAGACCCTACGGGTTCGGGAGACACGTAGACATGACCGAGACCACTCTCCGGTCAATAACCAACACCGGGATCTGGATACCCATGTTGGTTCCCACGTTTTCCTCGATAATCTTCATCGGATGAACCACTGTGTCAAGGATTCACTTAATCCCGTACGTTATTCCCTTTGTCCATCGGTACGGTACTTGCCCGAGATTCGATCGTCGGTATTCCTGATACCTTGTTCAATCTTGTCATGGCAAGTCTCTTTACTCGATCCGTAATCCATCATCCCGTGACTAACTCCTTAGTCACCTTGAGCTCATTATGATGATGTCTTACCGAGTGGGCCTAGAGGTACCTCTCCGTCATACGGAGTGACAACATCCCAATCTTGGTTCGTACCAACTCAACAGATACTTTCGGAGATACCCGATGCGTACCTTTATAGCCACCCAGTTATGTTGTGACGTTTGGCACACCCAAAGTATTCCTATGGCATCCGGGAGTTGTACAACCTCATGGTCTAAGGAATAAATACTTGACACCGAAAAGCTTATGCATTACGAACTAAACGATCTCGTGCTATGCTCAGGATTGGGTCTTGTCCATCACATCATTCTCCCAATGATGTGATCCCGTTATCACTGACATCCTATGTCCATGGTCAGGAAACCGTGATCATCTGTTGATCAACGAGCTGGTAACTAGAGGCCTACCAGGGACTCATTGTGGTCTGTATATTCACACATGTATCGCTGTTTCCGTACAATACAATACAAGCATGAATAACAAACGATTATCATGAACAAGGAAATATAATAATAATACTTTTATTATTGCCTCTAGGGCATATTTCCAACAGTCTCCCACTTGCACTAGAGTCAATAATCTAGTTACATTGTGATAAATCGAACACCCATAGAGTCCTGGTGTTGATCAGGTTTTGCCCGTGGAAGAGGTTTAGTCAACGGGTCTGCGACATTCAGATCCGTATGCACTTTACAAATATCTATGTCTCCATCTTGAACATAATTCCGGATGGAGTTGAAACGGTGCTTGATGTGTTTGGTCTTCTTGTGAAACCTGGGCTCCTTGGTAATAGCAATAGCACCAGTGTTGTCACAGAAGAGAGTCATCGGGCTTGACGCGCTTGGAATGACTCCTAGGTCGGTGATGAACTCCTTCATCCAGAATCCTTCCTGTGCCGCTTCGCAAGCAGCTATGTACTCCGCTTCACATCTAGAATGCGCCACAACGCTCTGCTTGCAACTGCACTAGCTGACTGCTCCACCATTCAAAATATACACGTATCTGGTTTGTGACTTAGAGTCATCCAGATATGTGTCAAAGCTAGCATCGACGTAACCCTTTACGACGAGCTCTTCGTCACCTCCATAAAGGAGAAACATATCCTTAGTCCTCTTCAGGTACTTTAAGATGATCTTGACCGCTGTCCAGTGTTCCATACCGGGATCAGTTTGGTACCTCCCTACCAAACTTATGGCAAGGTTCACATCAGGTCTGCTACACAACATGGCATACATGATAGAACCTATGGCCGAGGCATAGGATATGACACTCATCTTTTCTCTATCTTCTGCCGTGGTCGGCTACTGAGCCTTGCTCAATCTCATACCTTGCAAAATAGGCAAGAACCCCTTCTTGGACTGATCCATATTGAACTTCTTCAATATCTTGTCAAGGTATGTGCTTTGTGAAAGACCGATGAGGCGTCTTGATCTATCTCTATAGATTTTGATGCCTAATATGTAAGCTTCTTCTCCAAGGTCCTTTATTGAAAAATTCTTATTCAAGTAGGCCTTTACAGTTTCCAAGAATTCTATATCATTTCCCATCAGCAATATGTCATCCACATATAATATGAGAAATGCTACAGAGCTCCCACTCACTTTCTTGTAGATACAGGCTTCTCCATAAGTCTGTATAAAGCCAAACGCTTTGATCACATCATTAAAGCGAATATTCTAACTCCGAGATGCTTGCACAAGCCCGTAGATCGAGCGCTGGAGCTTGCATACCTTGTTAGCATTTACTGGATCGACAAAACCTTCCGGCTGCATCATATACAGCTCTTCCTTGAGGAAGCCATTAAGGAATGCCGTTTTGACGTCCATTTGCCATATCTCATAATCATAGAATGCGGCAATAGCTAACATGATTCTGACTGACTTCAACATCGCTACGGGAGAGAAAGTCTCGTCGTAGTCAATCCCTTGAACTTGTCGATAACCCTTAGCGACAAGCCGAGCCTTATAGATGGTCACATTACCATCCGCGTCTGTCTTCTTCTTAAATATCCATTTATTTTCTATGGCGTGCCTATCATCAGGCAAGTCCACCAAAGTCCATAATTTGTTTTCATACATGGATTATATCTCGGATTTCATGGCTCCAAGCCATTTATTGGAATCCGGGCCCGCCATCGCTTCTTCATAGTTCGAAGGTTCACCGTTGTCTAACAACATAATTCCCATGACAGGGTTGCCGTACCACTCTGGTGCGGAACGTGCCCTTGTGGACCTTCGAAGTTCAGTAGTAACTTGATCTGTTTCTTCATGATCATCATCATGAACTTCCTCCCTTGTCGGTGCAGGTACCTCAGGAACAATTTCCTGCGCTGCGCTACTTTCCGGTTAGGGAGGGGTGACTCTCACCTCATCAAGTTCTACTTTCCTCCCACTCACTTCTTTCGAGAGAAACTCTTTCTCCAGAAAGGATCCATTCTTGGCAACAAAGACCTTGCCTTCGGATCTGTGGTAGAAGGTGTACCCAATCGTTTCCTTTGGGTATCCTATGAAGACGCATTTTTCCGATTTGGGTTCGAGCTTTTCAGGTTGAAGTTTCTTGACATAAGCATCGCAACCCCAAACTTTCAGAAACGACAGCTTTGGTTTCTTGCCAAACCAAAGTTCATACGGTGTCGTCTCAACGGATTTTGACGGATCCCTATTTAAAGTGAATGCAGCATTCTCTAAAGCATAACCCCAAAAAGATAGCGGTAAATCGGTAAGGGACATCATAGATCACACCATGTCCAACAGAGTACGATTCCGACGTTCGGACACACCGTTACGCTGAGGTGTTCCGGGCGGTGTCAATTGTGAAACAATTCCACATTTCCTAAGGTGCGTGCCAAACTCATGACTCAAATATTCACTCCCACGATCCGATCATAAGAACTTTATTTCTTGTCTCGTTGATTCTCAACCTCATTCTGAAATTCCTTGAACTTTTCAAAAGTCTCAGACTTGTGCTTCATCAATTAGATATACCCAAATCTACTCAAGTCATCCGTGAGGGTGAGAACATAACGATAGCCTCCGCGAGCCTCAACACTCATTGGACCGCACACATCGGTATGTATGATTTCCAATAAGTTGGTTGCTCGCTCCATTGTTCCGGAGAACGGAGTCTTGGTCATCTTGCCCATGAGGCATGGTTCGCACGTGTCAAATGATTCATAATCAAGAGACTCCAGAAGTCCATCAGCATGAAACTTCTTCATACGTTTGACACCAATATGACCAAGGCGACAATGCCACAAGTATGTGGGACTATCATTATCAACTTTACATCTTTTGGCATTCACACTATGAATATGTGTATCATCACGATCGAGATTCATCACAAATAAACCATTGACCAGCGGGGCATGACCATAAAACATATCTCTCAAATAAATAGATAAACCATTATTATCGGATTTAAATGAGTAGCCATCTCGCATAAGACGAGATCCAAGTACAATGTTCATGCTCAAAGCTGGTACTAAATAACAATTATTGAGGTTTAAAACTAATCCCGAGGGTAGATGTAGAGGCAGCGTGCCGACGGCGATCACATCGACCTTGGAACCATTCCCGACGCACATTGTCACCTCGTCCTTCGCCAGTCTCCGCTTATTCCGCAACTCCTGCTTAGAGTTACAAATATGAGCAACTGCACCGGTATCAAATACCCAGGAGCTACTACGAGCGCTGGTAAGGTACACATCAATAACATGTATATCACATATACCTTTCACGTTGCCGGCCTTCTTGTCCGCTAAGTATTTGGGGCAGTTCCGCTTCCAGTGACCCGTTCCCTTGCAATAAAAGCACTCTGTCTCAGGCTTGGGTCCATACTTTGGCGTCTTCCCGGCAACAGACTTACCGGGCGCGGCAACTCCCTTGCCGTCCTTCTTAAAGTTCTTCTTACCCTTTCCCTTCTTGAACTTAGTGGTTTTACTGACCATCAACACTTGATGTTCTTTCTTGATATCCACCTCCGTTAATTTCAACATTGAATACACCTCGGGAATGGACTTCTCCATCCCCTGCATATTGAAGTTCAACACGAAGCTCTTGTAGCTTGGTGGGAGCGACTGGAGGATTCTGTCAACGACCGCTTCGTCTGGGAGATTCATTCCCAACTGAGACAAGCGGTTGTGCAATCCAGAAATCTTGAGGATGTGCTCACTGACAGAACTGTTTTCCTCCATCTTACAGCTGTGGAATGCGTCAGAGACGTCATATCTCTCGACTCGGGCATGAGCTTGGAAAACCATTTTCAGCTCTTAGAACATCTCAAATGCCCCGTGGTGCTCAAAACGCTTTTGGAGCCCCGATTCTAAGCTGTAAAGCATGCCGCACTAAACCAGGGAGTAATCATCACAACGCAACTGCCAAGCGTTCATAACAACTTGGTTTGCCGGGGCGGGAGCGTCACCTAGCGGTGCATCTAGGACATAAGTTTTCTTGGCGGCTATGAGATTGATCCTCAGGTTACGGACCTAGTCCGTGTAGTTGCTACCATCGTCTTTCAGCTTGGATTTCTCTAGGAACGCGTTGAAGTTGAGGGTGACATGAGTGTGGGCCATTTGATCTACAAGAGATATTGTAAAGAATTTAGACTAAGTTCTTGATAATTAAGTCCATCTTAATCAAATTTTAATGAACTCCCACTCAGATTGACATCTCTCTAGTCATCTAAGTGATACACGATCCGAATCGACTAGCCCGTGTCCGATCATCATGTGAGACGGACTAGTCATCAACGGTGAACATCTTCATGTTGATCGTATCTTCTATACGACTCGTGTTTGACCTTTCGGTCTTCCGTGTTCCGAGGCCATGTCTGTACATGCTAGGCTCGTCAAGTGAACCCTAAGTGTGTTGCGTGTGTAAATCTGGCTTACACCCGTTGTATGCGAACGTTAGAACCTATCACACCCGATCATCACGTGGTGCTTCGGAACAACGATCCTTAGCAACGGTGCACAGTTAGGGGGAACACAATTCTTGAAATTTTAGTGTGAGATCATCTTATTTACTACCGTCGCTCTAAGTAAACAAGATGCATAAACATGATAAACATCACATGCAATCAATTAAAGTGACATGATATGGCCAATATCATCTTGGTCCTTGGATCTCCATCTTCGGGGCTCCATGATCATCTTTGTCACCGGCTCGACACCATGATCTCCATCATCGTGTCTTGAAGAAGTCGTCACGCCAACCATTACTTCTCCTACTATGGCTAACGATTAGCAATAAAGTAAAGCAATTACATGGCGTTATTCAGTGACACGCAGGTCATACAATAATTAAGACAACTCCTATGGCTCCTGCTGTTTGTCAAGTTCATCGACATGCAAGTCGTGATTCCCTATTACAAGAACATGATCAATCTCATACATCACATATATCATTCATCACATCTTCTTGGCCATACCATATCACATAGCACATGCTGCAAGAACAAGTTAGACGTCCTCTAATTGTTGTTGCAAGTTTTTACATGGCTTCTATAGGTTTTCTAGCAAGAACGTTTCTTACCTACGCCAAAACCACAATGTGATTTGTCAATTTCTATTTACCCTTCATAAGGACCCTGTTCATCGAATCCGATCCGACTAAAGTAGGAGAGACAGACACCCGCCAGCCACCTTATGCATCTAGTGCATGTCTGTCGGTGGAACCAGTCTCACGTAAGCGTACGTGTAAGGTCGGTCTGGGCCGCTTCATCCCACAATACCGCCAAATCAAGATTAGACTAGTAACTAAGAAAATTGAGCAAACTCAACGCCCACAACTGCTTTGTGTTCTACTCGTGCAAGATGCTACGCAAAAGACCTAGCTCAGATGCCACTGTTGGGGAAAGTAGAAGAATTCAAAAAATTTCTACGCTTTCACCAAGATCAATCTAAGGATACATCTAGCAACAAGCATATTAGAGTGCATCTACATACCCTTCTGTAGATCGCGAGCGGAAGCTTTTGAAGAAGCGTGGATGAAGTAGTCGTACTCTTCGCGTTCTTCGTCACCGATGATCTAGCGCCGAACGGACGGTACCTCCGCGTTCAACACACGTCTGGTACAACAACGTCACCTCCTTCTTGATCCAGCAAGGGGGGAGGAGAGGTCATCGGAGATCCAGCAGCACGACGGCGTGGTGGTGGATGCAGCGGGAAATCCTGCAGGGCATCGTCGGCGCACTTCGGAGGAGGAGGAAGGTGTGACGGGAGGGGGAGAGGCGCCAGAGGATTGGGTCCGGCTGCCCTATCCCTCCCCACATATATATAGGGGGCCAGGGGGGTGCGCCAGCCCTGCAGATCCCATCTGCAAAGGGGGCGGCGGCCTGAGGGGGAAACTTGCCCCCTAAGGCATAGGGGGCGCCTCCCTCCCCTAGGGTTTCAACCCTAGGCGCATGGAGGGAGGGCCCAGTTGGGTGCGCCAGCCCACCAGAGGCTGGCCCCCTTCCCCTTGCGGCCTAGGGACCCCACCGGGATGGGTGGCCCCACCCGGTGGACCCCCGGGACCCCTCCGATGGTCCCGGGACGCTCCCGGTGACCCCCGGAGTTCATCTGATGGCCGAAACTGGACTTCCTATATATCATTCTTTACCTCTGGACCATTGCGGAACTCCTCGTCACGTCCGGGATCTCATCCGGGACGCCGAACAACTTTTGGGTTTCCACGTGCATGTATTTCTACGACCCTAGCGTCACCGAACCTTAAGTGTGTAGACCCTACGGGTTCGGGAGACACGTAGACATGACCGAGACCACTCTCCGGTCAATAACCAACAGTGGGATCTGAATACCCATGTTGGTTCCCATGTGTTCCTCGATGATCTTCATCGGATGAACCACAGTGTCAAGGATTCACTTAATCACGTACGTTATTCCCTTTGTCCATCGGTACGGTACTTGCCCGAGATTCGATCGTCGGTATTCCCGATACCTTGTTCAATCTCGTCATGGCATGTCTCTTTACTCGATCCGTAATCCATCATCCCATGACTAACTCCTTAGTCACCTTGAGCTCATTATTATGATGTCTTACCGAGTGGGCCCAGAGGTACCTCTCTGTCATACGGAGTGACAACATCCCAGTCTTGGTTCGTACCAACTCAACAGACACTTTCGGAGATACCCGATGCGTACCTTTATAGCCACCCAGTTACGTTGTGATGTTTGGCACACCCAAAGTATTCCTATGGCATCCGGGAGTTGTATGACCTCATGGTCTAAGGAATAAATACTTGACACTGAAAAGCTTATGCATTACGAACTAAACGATCTCGTGCTATGCTTAGGATTGGGTCTTGTCCATCACACCATTCTCCCAATGATGTGATCCCATTATCACTGATATCCTATGTCCATGGTCAGGAAACCGTGACCATCTGTTGATCAACGAGCTGGTAACTAGAGGCCTACCAGGGACTCATTGTGGTCTGTATATTCACACATATATCGCTGTTTTCGTACAATACAATTCAAGCATGAATAACAGACGATTATCATGAACAAGGAAATATAATAATAATACTTTTATTATTGCCTCTAGGGAATATTTCCAACACCTTCTTCGTTCCTATGTCTGTCCCTTAGGGGAAATGTCACGCGTTGCTCCTTTAAGTCCATGTAGCTTGCTACGACTTGGGTTCATACGTTGATGACCGACACGTTCGTTGCTGGGTCATGGATGCATGTCTCTGTAATTTAGTGCCACTTTTGGTTTATAACTAGCCATATCGGCCCGGGTTCTCTGTCATATGGATGCTAGCGACACTGTCATATACGTGTGCCAAAATGCGCAACCGGCCCCGGGCCAGGTAAGGTGGCACCCGTGGGGATACCGTACGTGAGGCCGCAAAGTGATATGATGTGTTACAGCTAGATCGGTGTGATTTAGGATCGGGGTCCTGACATAGGTACTGAAGAATAGAAAGGCATGACGTATTGACATGTATTCCCTCCATCCGGAAAAAAATGGATGGGTCTAGGCATATTTTAGTTCTAGATACATCCTTTTTTATCCATTTCGGCAACATGTAATCCAGACGGAGGGAGTATGGTGTAAGAGCTAGGGATACGACAGGACAACATAGTAAAAAAACACTAGTTGAATGTAAAACTATATGCTAGCAGAATACGTACAGAAAAAACTAAGGCAACATACACGTGTATTTTTGGGAAACTAAGATGGCATTGCAATAGAGAACTAGAACAACACTTCAATGTAAAAAACATGGTATGGTAGACAGATGAAGTACATACTGATGAATAACAATGCATTAGATATTCAAAAGCATGATGTCCAATCTAAGCAGATGTCATTGCGATAGAGTAGAATGATAGTACTTGAATATGAAAACATGTTATCATGAATGGAATAGGTACTGAAAACATGAAGGCATGACATATTTACATGCAAGATCAGCATGCTAAGAACATGGCATTGCAACAGAGTAGATACACTCCAGAAAATTATATGCATGTTGTACCCATATCACGGGCCAAGTTAAAGCAAGGACCTTGTGGGTGAAGAGGATTCAACATCTTTCTGCAAGTCTTCTGAAGAACTCCCTTTACATGTTCCATCATATTGGGTATCATTGATATCAAGTTTATTGGCCTTTACATTGCACCGTGAGGTTCTTGTGGATATATCTGTGTGTGCAATTATATCTGACATGCATGGACGACAACTAGTAGTTAGATTTATGTAATGAGTGCCTGTAGGAGATGACAAAAATAGTGGGACTGTGGTTAACTAGCAGCAACATGTATCAAAAACTAAAGGGAGAACACATATGAAAGCTACAGAATATGTATCGTTTGTACTCGAGATTAACTAGATGGCACACAAAAGTATCAAAGAACAACGTAGGTAATACTAGAAGAGGTATAATACTATAATCACCATACTATGGGATAGCATTTGCTGATGGATGATAACTATGGAACAGTGTTACCTAAAGAACAAGTATCTTAGTTGAACTATGGAACAACATTAACTCCTGAACAAGACCCGTAAGAGATAAGCATGAATATATAATGAAATGTGATAATCTATTTTCCATGCTTAGATGAATAAAAAGCCATAAATGTTGCACACAAGTAAGATGAGGGTACAACGTATCTGGCCGGCATCCATAAGAGTGAGCATCATGTGCTGACTTGTCGATGGCCCTACAGTTGTTGTGGTTGTCCATGTCGGGCACGCACATTCGATGCAGGGAACTATTGAGTGGGGACTATAGCTCCCTTCTGCTGTATGCTTCCTTTGTTGGAGCAGCTGCGGTGAGTCGCAAGACGGTGTGGCTGAGGATGCAGATAACGCATAATGTTAAGAATGACACATCTCTTTGATCTGAATAAATACACTAAGAGATCAACAACAAGGTACGAGAGTGGTCACACGTCTGTTGACTGAGACTAAATTGGGGTCACACGATTTTATTTTATTTTGGTATTGTCCGATCTACGCCGGATGGCTTGATGGCCGTCTTGTGCCTCCCGGCTGACACTGTTAGGAATCTTCCCAAAAGAGCCAGCGACCAATGGTAGGGCAGCTTGCCTCCGCCGTCCGTGGCCTCGGCCAAAACCCCGCTCCCCGCCCCACCGATTGACGTGGTTGCGTCGCCCCCGGGCCAATCCACAAAGACTCCCTATCATCCAGATCCGGCAGCGGCAGTACCTTGAACCCATGCAACTCTAATATTGCCATCTAAGTGATGCTTCAGTGGCGAACTTGCAGCCCCACACCCTTACGTTAGACACGAGCCAACCGGCAACCTAGGAGCTCCGCTGCCTCGAGGGCTACTGCTTCCCATTGGAAATCATTTGGCCTAGAAAAAAAATTCAGACAATTGACGCCTAAATAAAGTGATTTGAGATGAGGGTGCGACCTATCTGGCGGCATGGTGAAGTAGGCAGGTCCAGCTGCCGAGTCGGTGAGGCCGGCGCGGTTGCGGTGGCCACCGCCGGTAGGGAAACATCAATGTCGCGATGGTCGAAGGCTACGGGGAAGCAGCACTGGGACTCTGGACGGATCCGAAGTTGGAGCCGCTCTAGCGCTGTGACCAACTGCGGGGGTGAATCGGCTCTGGTACGGTTCACGCGGCCGTCGCCGAGGTAGCTCAAGCAGGACGGAGTAAGAGGCACACGGCCCAGTGGACGACGACAAATGGACAGCGTCTCCGGCATTAGGGAGGAGGGCGGCTGTGAAATTGGTGCGGTGGGGGGCGCCATGGAGGAGGGGCTGAGGTTTTGCGGCTCAGGATAAGGGAGCTTCCGGGGAGAAGGTGATTTGGCGCCCATGAGGTATGAATGGGGGGGTGGCGGGGGAATTGGTAGGGGAGTGGAACCATGTACGAGTTTGTCTAAAAATGTGAGGAGGAGTTACAGTTCTACCCCTGCCTTTAGGCTTCTCGGCTTGGGTCTGTAAACTGAGGGTCGGGCATAGTAGAGTAACTTTGCTTCTCCCCAAATAGTGGGCGGGACCGATTTCGGGCGAGGAGGGCGTGTTTTGAAATATAGTGGGCGCGAGCGATTTCGGGCGAGGAGAGCGTGTTTTCAAATAGTGGGCGCGAGCTATTTCGGGCGAGGAGAGCGTGTTTTGCCGACCATGGTTTATGAATTATTCAGCACATGTCATTTCGGCCGAGGAGAAGGCGCGCTTGTATGAAGTTGCGAACCTACCCTCGATGCACAATGGGCAAATTAATGCATCTCCCACATAGGACTGTAATTCCGCATCTCCCATTTATTTGCTCGGGCGGATTCCACCGAGAAGAGGATGTTTAACGGTTCGTTCTGAATTTGGGAGAATGAGCATCCACGTCTACCTTACCAAGTCGATTCGAATCAAATTTACAAATATTAGCTTGCCACTTCTTTTTTAGATGGAGAGATGATGCTCGGGAGTAATGTATTTTTACATGCTCGTTGCTAGCGATGTACTATATGACAAATAGTTGACCCACTAAAAAACGGGAATCAAACCCAAAATGAAATATATCAATTCAACGAAATAGCTCATTCACTAGGTCAAAATAGTGAACTAAATCCAAAATTGAACTCCTCAATCGAATATCATGTTGTTCAGTATTACAGTACTCCATGAACAAGTTGAAAGTTAAATTAATGAACTTGTCTGATATACGCATATATCCGTTCATGTGTGGATTGCAGACAACATGTTCTCCAATTTAAATATTTGAATGCAAGTTTATATCGAAACATGGTTTATATCAGTCTTTGATGCATATAATGCGACCCCCCCTCTCCCAGATTCCTGCTCTATCTGTCTCTCTCCGACAATCTTCAATTATGTCGCACGCATCCAACACAAAAACCTTGTTGGTCCTCTCTCTTTCTCTCCACCTCTCTCTCTCTCTCTCTCTCTTTGTGTGTGTGTGCGTGGAGGGGGGTCTTTCTAGTTCGCATGCATATATACTCCATCTATAGGTCTCTCTCGCACACTATGTATGATTCTCTATTCCAGGCGAGATATCTTGGGTGCACTCATCGTACGCACACAAATTACTTGGCTCGTTGCCCGTAACTCTCTCACGCACCACTATGTCATCTCGGAACTCTTCCCCCTCTCTCTCAAACTCCCCATCTACCTGGGTCACACATACACATGCATATCTCACTCGCACTTGATAGGACCATCTAAGACTCTATCTCTCTCCCTCGTTCTCTCTCCATCTCACACACACACACACAACCTCATGCCTAGATAGACAAATATGATGGTCTCTCACTCAATCATAGGCACACGCAGTCCCCCCCTATATGTATACGACTAGCTAATCTTAGTGTCCATCACAAACATGTGCATGGTCTGTCTCGATTTATCTCGGGGCATCTTTCTATCGCGCACGCACCTCCCTCGATCTCCCACCCATATAGCCCCCTCACGATCTCGAGGGGGTCTCTCTATCGTAAACAGACCCTCTCGCCCTCCCCATGCGTCCATGTTCTCCATGTGTCCCTCTCGACCTTTGTACCTTGTTGGCCAGACCTCGATTGGACATGTGCTATAGGGGTGTCTCTCTCCATTGCAAACAATCACACACTAGCTATCTTCGTGTATCTCCTGACCTCACTTTTCTATCTTGGAGATGCATGCGTGATATGTTCGCCTAAGAAACGAAAAAACATACTCTCTCTCTAATTTATCATCTGTTGTCACTTTCTCTTTCACACACATACTCTTTTTGCACATTTACTCATTCTCCTTCACACAGACTTGACCCCTCTCGACTTAGGCACTCTCCTCGGTCCATAGCATATTGATTTATTGAAAAGTCAAACATCACAATGTTTGACCATGTACGTGGAAAAAAACAATTACATCTGGAACGACAAAAATATAAGATTAGATTCACCATGAGATGTAGTTTCGTATGATGTATCTTTGGTATTGAAGATATAAATAACATTCGTGTAAACCTGATCAAAGTTTCCAAAGATTAACTTCTAAAAAAATTACATGCACTGCATTATCGAGCGGATGGAATATCTCTTTCCCCCTCTCAGCTATCTGACACACCACTCAGCCTTATCGGGGCTCCTCAATCTCTCTCAAACTTTATATCTCCCTGGTTCACACATACACATATCTCGCTCATGCTATACATATAGACCCATCCAACACTCTCCACCCTTGTTCTCTCTCTATTTGACACGCACCACCTAATAAGTACCATAATCCCTCACTCCATCATAGGCACAAGAACTCCCCCCTAAGTATGATTATCTCTCACTAGCCATCAGGAACACATGTATTGTCTCCTTCCATCCGTACGTCTATCTTGATATCTCTCGGGGTATCTTCTATGGCGCACACACCTTATCACTCGATCTCCCACCCATGTAGTCCCATCACGATATCCAGGGGATCTCTCTATGACAAACATACGCTCTGTCCTCCCCATGTCGGCATTTTCTCCGTACGTCTCTCTCAACCTCTCTCCCTTGTTTGTCAGACCCCTCTTGGCCACATGCTAGGGGTCTTACTCTCTCGGTTGCAAATAACCACACACTATCTCCTCACCTTGCTTCTGTTGTCGAAGAAGCATGTGTGATATGTTTGCATAAGGCACACATGTTTTTTCTTGACTTTTATCGAGTGCTGTCCATGTCTCTTTCACACACGCAAAAACACTTTTTTTCACTCACTCTTTCTATTTCACTCTCTCTCTCTCTAGTTAGGGACTCTCTCATGTCCATAAGCATATGGATGTTTTGAAAAGTCAAACCTCAGAAAAGTTTAACTAGGTATATGTGGAGAAAAACAATTACATCTAGAAAGATCATTAGATTCATCACAATATGTACTTACTTCATACTATCATTTGTCTTTGATATTGTAGATATAAGTAATTTCTTTATAAACTTGGTCAAAGTTTCAATAGTTAGACTTTTAAAAAAATGTTGGAAGTACATTATCGAACGGAGGGAGTAGCTCTTTCTCTCTCTCTGCTATCTCTCACGGGCCTCCCCTCTCACATGAACACTCTATACCGACGGATTATACGCTCACTGTGTCAGCGTATAGCTCCGTATATTGTTTAGTTGACCGGTCAACCAGTCCTCATGCTGCCTTGTCAGCTCATGTTCTGTATCTTCGTGTGCTGGCCCATGTAACAGTGGGTGAAAATAAGTAAACTAGAGGCCCATTTGACACGCGGTGAAGTAAGAAAAGTTGAAATCACTCAGGGTAGCACCCCGCACGCTAGTAAACTGAGGACGCATTGAGGACTCAGGCTATAAAAAACACTTTTTTGGGAGAGTGAGAGGTTGGTGTAGTTGGTTTGATTGATTTGTATATACATGTGGGTCTGTGTGCACAGCGGTGCCAACTCTCTCACATCGCGAGAGCGGTGCCAAAATCTCTTGATTTGACATCGATGCGCATTATGTGGCATACTTTTGCGAAATATGGCATCGGCCACATAGTGGAAGGCAACAAATGCCCAAGCTCTTCATGTACTCCTAGGTAAATGATACGAAAGTGAGAGAGAGAGAGAGAGAGAGAGAGAGAGAGAGAGAGATAGTGAAAAAATATCACTAGCCAGCCAACCCTATCGTATGAGCGAATGATATTGGTACCTCTTGATGACCCAACAATCTTATACATCCAGCTGCTCTAATATGTTCTCTTCTTTTGCAGATAAAAAAAGACCCGAAAGTGAAAAATGTGCTGCACTATAACAATCTCATCGAATGCCTTGATCTCCATCTTACAGAAATTGATTTGATCGGCTATCGAGGCAGCACATCTGAGATTAATTTGGCCAGGTTCTTTGTTCTGGAGGCACGTGTGCTGAAGGTAATGAGGTTTGCATTCTCTGGCGCAACAATGAATGGCGTGCTGATCACCGCAAGCGTCTAAGCCTAAATGAAAAAGTCTCCAGAGAAGCTGAATTTGTTTTTGAAACATCAAGTGGCCAAAGAGTCGAAAAGTTATTTGCCCATTAGTGACTTGTCAGGGCAGTGGATTTTAGTTTGTACGATAATACTGCATCCACCTAAAGTAACGAAAGTTATTACGTAAACTTCCTAGTAATTCCCTCTTCGTAGGTGCAACATTACTCCTAACATTTGTAATATCAGTTTGAAACTTGTACTATTGCCATGTCCTATTCCTGCGTTTTCAAAATCATGCGAATCAAACAGGTGCTGAGCTGGTGATGATGTTGTGCCTGCCATCTTTCACCAATAGCCGTCGGATCTAGATCTGACGCATACAAAACAAAGTTCTCCAGTTTTGCAAAAAGATGCCCACACTTGTTTGCTATTTACAAAGAACTCCTTGTCTCTCAAAATCAGCCTTATCTCCTCCCCACCACATCTAGAAGGCCATGGAAAAATCTGGCGCGATGGCCGCTGCTGACGACGTCCACCCCCGAATCTTGGTGTTAAGTGCAATGCATGGGAATCTACACACGGGAAATTATGTCGAACATGGATAGTTGTAAGCAGGCTAGGTCTACAACCATGATGATAGTGACTGCAGACGGTGAGGCTGACTATGGTATGCCGAACATGGCGCCTATACTCAGGTGTCATCTCTGGCGTACGGTCTTGTCACTTCACTGTGAGGAGCAGCACGTAATAATTTGACCAACGGGTAGTACAGTGCTACTACATTGGTAGTAGTAGTACTACTACTAGTACTAGCACCATCGTCTGGATTTAGTAGTACTACCATGTCCATCTGGATTTAGTATTTGACTAGCAATATCTAGTAATGCATGTCACAAAAATGTACTACTCCCTATTTAAATAAATACATGGTGTATTGTTTTATTCCTATCGGCAATATAACTTAATGTCTTTTTGCTATTTAATAGGATTACATGCAATTAACTAACCACTGCATGTGATGTTTGGTAGTCTCAAGTCATTGAAAGCATGCACGGGCACAGAGAGGGACACAACTTCTTTGACTTACTGCACCTGCCTTTGGGTGTATGACACGTGGGCCCAACGGGTGGCTGGCGAACTTGTCATACAGCCAGAAGCAGGTGCAGTAGAGAGGCAAGGAGTAGATTGCCAACACACACGTGAATTCAACGTAGTCTGCACTTCTCATATAAAGGCTCCCGCCAGTCCAATCTACAAAATCATACGCACCTACGCACCCAAGGGAAAGAGTGATCACTCCAATCGCAAGATCAGTTGACTAGAAGCTAGACCCATGGAGGCGATGAGCGTGAGCGTCAGCCGGCTGTGCCAGATGGGCCATGACACTGGCCTACGGCCCGGCACCGAGGAACGTCTCCAGGTAGTGCTTGAGGCCGCCAGGGCGAGGGGGCGCTTGGACGACAACTTCGTCTCCTTGTTCGACGAGGTCCTCGTCGGCTTCGTCGACAAGTTCACCGTCGTCAAGAAGCTCGCGGACGACCTTGACATACGCCTCCAGCCCACGCGGCCAGGCTCTGTGATGCCTGCCACCCTCAACGGCCTCTACGGTGACAACCTCTTCGACGCATTGGTGGCCCTGCGACTGCCCGCCATCGCGCCAAAGAATGTCCACCTCGAGGTCACGCTCGCCGCGCAGCGCCTGGCGCAGCAAGACACCATCGACATAATCACCCACGTCTACACACATATCGTCCACAAGGACTACTACATGCAAGAGGAGGACGATAGGACACTGGCCTTCTTGGACCGCAGGGCAACCTTGCACTGCATTGTTAAGAAGCACGTTGATCTTGCCTCCAACAACGCTGCTCCTCACAAGTCGGTTGGTGACCCGGTGCACTAGGGTGTGAGGATTTCGTTGATGGATCCGTATGTATCTTTATCTTTCTGTCAAATCCATGTAGTAGTATATGGTACTACTAGTAATTATCTTACCTTTCGCATCAACTTCATAATTTTCCTACGTACTCCATGCATGACTGCGCTAGAACCAAACTTCTCATTACGCTAGGGAAAATCATTATTTCTATCTATTGGTCGCGCCATGGAGCAGAACCAAATTTTACAAGTTACAAGTTCAAAAGGAAAAGCATGCCGTGTTTGCGTCGCACTCCCACATGTTTGGTCCGGCACGCCACTCAAGGGGGGATGCATGCCATGTTGCATTTTCACTTACAAGTGGGACCGTGGTTGTGCAAACCGACTATCGGCAAACCCCCACCCCGCCCACCGCGCGATGGCTATGAAAATAGGAGGGAGAAGAGATGGATGTAGCACGGACTCCAAGAAAATTGGTGTTGGATGGGACTCATGTGGGTGGTGTGTGCCTTACTACTAGACATGAATGCTAGTTATGGCCCATGCGATCCCACTATATCGAGGTGTTGGTTACGTAGAACAAATTTCCTGGAGTCCATGCTCAGCCCTGCTCCATCTCTCTTCTCAGCCAGCCAACAGACGCGCGGTGCCCATCTTCTGTTTGCTCATATGCGGTCCCACATGTCAGTAAAAACGCAAGAGGACCCACTGAACCTGCACATCTTTCACCTCGACGTGCAGGTGATGAAAAGCAAATCCAATAAAGATCTACGGTGGCCGCTTTTGGAGTTACTCAAGAGTAGTAAAATTCTTTTTACAGTTTAACCCAAGATGCACATCACATGGCTTCAACTACCACTCTAATTTATTGCATGACACGACCTGGATGCTGGATGTCCCATGTGTCGGCAAAAGGAGGAAGAACTCGACCAAATCTTCGGTTGTGCTCTCGGATTAGAATAGTTGTGCTAACTTAAAATTTTATTGTGTATAATGGATGCAAGTTTTGGTATTGGGAAGAAGAGTACAACGATATATTGATAGCGCGCAATTTAGTAGATGTTCTAGCACTTTTAGCTAGCTTAGAGGCTAGAGATGAGACTAGTGCACTTGTTGATAGAATAGAGGCTAGACACATCTACTTCTTTACACTCGAAGAAAAAAGAAGCACGCAGAATCGAGTGTCCGCGGATCAACAATGAATGTATCAAGAAGGCACTAATCCAACTTACAGGAGCAGTTTGGAAGTTGGACATCTTCTAATATGTATTCTTGTGGTTATTTATTTTCTAGTCAAAATTTTGGTGATGTATTTCCATGTACTAGAAAATCAATGATGAAAAAAAGATATGTGTTTGCAAAGAAAAATGTACGCGGCCGGGATGCGTCCGCCCGTTCGGCGCATGGCAAAACAGAGGTCCGTTTGGGGTCGTGCGTTGGAGTTGGCCTTACAAGTGGGACCGCAGTTGAGGAAACCGACTATCAGCAAACCCCCACCTCGCCCGTCGTGCGATGGTTGAGTTAAAGAAGCGACGAGGTTGAAGAGATTATTGTAGCACAGACTCCAACAAATATGGTGTCAGATGGAAGTCGTGCTGGTGGCGTGTGCCGTACTCCTGGACGTGAATGCTTGTTCTGGCCCATGCCACCCTACTACTCCTACTACTTATAGTAGTAGTATTGAGGATTCGAGGTGCTGGTTACGTATAGCGAACACATTAACATATGGCCCACCTCACACTGCGGCCAAATTTCCTGGAGTCTGTGCTAGGTTAAAAAGTGTTCTTTTTGAGGATGGGTGGCTGGTCTCAAGTTTAAGACTTGTTGTATTACGTACGTAGACATAGAGATAGTGCAGCATGTGAAGCTAGTACAAATAGTGTACAATTGTTAATTGGCCTCATCCGTTAACCTGTTGCAATGCACGTACAATTATGAATTCGGAAAATATATTTTTTCCTCGTCGCAGCACCCACACAGCCTCATCCGATAACCTGGTTGCTACTTTGTGTCATGCATGGCAATAAATATAGTACTGTATATTACCCACATATGATACTATGCATTACGGAGGTAGTATCATATATTAGTATCATGCATATGATACTAGTATATGATACTCTCCATTACAACTAGCATTAGGCTGCCCGTAATGGGAGTATTATAGGTAGTATCATGCATGCCAACTAAGCAATTTTGGTGAGGTGGCATGAAATTAAATGAAGAAAGAGAGGCTTGAGTATCATATCATGATACCGTAACATATTAAATGATGTGCTACTTTGTGTCATGCATGCCAATAAATGTACTACTATATGATACCAACATATGATACTATGCATTACGGATGTAGTATCATACACTAGCATCATAGCATGATACTAGAATATGATACTCCACATTACAACCAGCCTTAAAGACTTTTTTTTAGCTAAGGCATTCTAATGTTGTTGCACAGCCAGTATACCAACGATGAAACTTGTTACTACCTTCATATTTTTGCACTGTTAATGCTTATAGATTACATACCTCACTTTCAGGAGATAAGTCAATTTTTTTGTACAGTGTCACCAAAATGCCAAGGCGTTAATGTCAATTTATTTTGGTTAAACTGCACAAAAAATTATGAAGACAAGAGGAAAGGCCAAGAGTGGGCACCTCCTTATCCGTCTGTTTTCTTTGTTTTGGTTGGTCAAGTTTTATGTTTAATCTACTATCAAGATTGGGATAGAATTTTCAGGTCCTCTGGAGTTTGAAATGATATATACCTTCAAGGTACATGGTTTGCAAAAAAATTATACTATCATTAGTTCATAATGCGAATTACCTTCACACTTTTGTATTTGGTTTAATGTTGTTGCCAGCTAGTATAGCAATGCTGAAACTTGTTACCTTTAAATTTTGTATTGTTAATGCTTATAGAAATCTTCAAGTGCTAGCTTATGGAGATTAGTTCAGTAAAACCATTATACTCTACCCCGTAATAAAAAAATTAATCCACTGTTCCACTAGCCAGTGGATTAGTGTATATATGTACTATTTGAATGGTGTTGCATTAGCGTATCGACATATAACAGTTGTGGCAAGCTTTCCCAGAGCAACAAGTTTTAGCATTGGTATACTAGCTGTGCAACAAGTTTCAACATTGGTAAAGAGGGCGTAGAGTACACTCAAATACTGCCAGTAAAGCTAGCCACACCTTTGTTAAGATTGGAATAGCAATTTTTCATGTTCACCCGAGTTCAAAATGATATTTACCTTGAAGGTACTAGGTTTGCAATTTTTTAATACTGACATTAGTTAATAATGCTAGTTACCTTCAGACTTCTGTATTTGGTTTAATGCTCTTGCACAGCTAGTATACCAATGCTGAAACTTGTTACCTTTACATTTTGTATTGTTAATTCTTATAGAAATCTTCCAGTGATAGAGCTTATTGAAATCTTTCAGTGCTAGAGCTTATAGAAACCTTTTCCCATTAAGAAATTGGAATGCTTATATTTGTGAGTCTATGCTTCAACTAGTGCCACTTTTATAGTTATCACACTTTCAATATATATGCAAACAAGGATGCTCTCTTTTAGTGGAACTGTCCAACTGGTTCAACACTAGGAGCATCTTTTCTTCCAAACCTTTATATCCAATTGGTGGCAGTATGAGTTGTTCAATAAGAAAGTACATGGTTTGCTACTATCTTGCTACTCTTTTTGTACTGCCATTAGATAGTAATACTAGTGGTTTGCATGTGAATTTATTGGCAGGGTGGACCTACATTGGAGGTGCAGGACATGCTTCAATGATTGGATGCTCAATTTCGGTATCGATTTCACCTCTTCCATCACTACGAACATGGATATCCTTGGTCTGATGAAGAATAGGCGCTATATTTCTGCTCTGAACAAGAAAATCAATTCAGTATGAAATTGTCTAGGGCAAAACATGCCTGTATCAAATTGTCCAGTGCAAAACATGACAGATGCTAAGCGGAAGAGACATGTTTAAACCGAAAATACAAGGCGGGGTATATGTTTACTAGCTGCTTATATTTGTGCAGAAGAGATGTCTGCCCGTTGCTATTTGGCAGCCACACAAAGTGACCGCAATTTTGGTTGAACTGCACAAGAGAATAGTATAGTCACTGCATGAAGTGCCATTTGAAAATAGACAGAGAAAGATTGGATAGTCACTACATGGACTGCAGAAAAATAGTACTGTACTATTTATTGGCCAACACTAGGTGCTTCATTGCTTTGGTCTGATTATACAATGGGCATCATTTTGCCTAAGTTAATGTTTGTATTCTGAAAATTGTCTCCCCGTGTGATCGAGAGAAGACCAAATCATATTGCAGTGGATGTTCCTCCATCATGTGTGGTTCATTCTGATGGTTCCAGCTGTTGGTGGAACCACTTACGTTTGCAAGAGGAATTGTAGACTTCACAAACAAATTTGTCTTTCAGTCTATACTGAATGTTGGCCAAGAGAAGCATCCATGTTAGTAGGAAGAACATATGTCTTTTCTAGATCTTTGCTTTTGGAGCTACATATTTGTATATGATCTGTGAATCATTGAGATGCATTAACATGTTGATCTTATCTATGGGAATCGTACTAGTTGTTTTTAGTTGTGTCGGATCTTTGCTTTTGGAGCTACATATTTGCATATGATCTGTGATCATTGAGATTCATTAACATTTCCTTATATCTGTTCGCTCAGTGTTTACAAGTTACTGATCGATCACTACCTAGCCTACTAATGTGCTCCTGGCAGTTTTAGTTGCGACGCAAGATCCGAAGTGGCAGTCTTTTGAATAAAAATGCCTACCTCTGAAGAAACTGAAAAGCTGCTCTGAAGAAAATGCCATGCGAATCTGAAGAAACTGCTAGCAAAATCGTCCGCAAATGCCTTATCTCCCAGTGAATGTTCATCAGTTAATGCGATCGTACATGTACACCATCCGACCTACTTGATCCTACACGGATAACTAGCGGATCACGCACGTACTACCTCCTTTCCGGTTTGCAGGGCTCAATTCAAAAAATGACCTACTCGATCCTACACAAATAAATAGCGGATCACGCACGTACTACGTCCTTTTCGGTTTGCAGGGCTTAATTCAAAAATCTCACCAACCAAGTTAGATGATGAGTGGTGGAATGTGTTTTGACAAGGAGGGAGTACCTCATCTGGATGATTCGAGTTCGCAAGTGCCTTATCTCCCAGCTAAAGTTCATCAACTAATGCCCTCAGCTGCGACTCGTTGCATGCTGCTCCGCATACTGGCTACGAGCGATTTTGAGTGCATGCATGCAGCCGGCCGTAATTAAGGCAGCTAACTGATCTGAAAAAGATACGCTTTAATTGTCGGGGGCCGTTTAAATCCGTGGAATCATTATTGACAATGAGGGAGATGATTCGAGTGCACTCGTTTGACCGTCATGCCATGCCTGCTAACATACGGGACGGGACGACACAAGGAGGGAGATGATTCGAGTACACTCGTTTTACCCAGCATGGACGGGACGGGACGGCATAGTCTGAATTTCAGTTCCTCTAGTTTTCTACGGCACGCTGGTGCGCTAAGCCATGCCTGCTTAATTATGCATTGAATTTCGATGACCGTCGCGCTACCTTCCGCTTATAAGTACTGTTTCTCGGCCATCTATGGTGGCATCGTTACCCAACTCGCCCTATCCTCGCTCTCGCCACGTCCGCCATGCCCCCGCCCGTCCGCGATAGGTGAGGCCGGAGGCGGTCACCGCCGGAACTAGTGTTCGGTTTTTCACAGAAAGGCAGACGGAGGGAGGAGGCATTCTATCCGTCTTTAGATGGCAATGCAGAGATCGAGGACTTGTTGTAGCGCGACCGCCTGGCGGAGGAGCAGGAGCGGTTGGAGTGTGACCGCTTGGCGGAGGAGCAACGTATCGCCGATTTGCGCTGCCAGCGGGACATGGAGCAGCAGCGCACCGACACTCTGAGTAGCTAGCAGAGCGCCCGCAACTTGGCCGACTACATGGAGGCCGGCGCCCGGTAAATAGCCCTGGAGGCTGTCGGGCAGACACGCGTTCGCGACGCCGATTTTTACTACCAGCTCGTCAAGTGGGTTTTCCGCTTAAAAGCCAAAGCTTCGGTGGACCACGCCGGCATGGATAGGGCCAACGCGCGTGAGCAACGCGTTCTATCGCACCTCTGGCAAGTCTGAGGCAAGGTGGAGGACGCCATTGCTGGCGTTTAGCATGTGCCGCAGATGGCGGCCGGCATCGTCTAGTTAGCTAAGAGTAAGTTAGTACTTGTACGCTACTAGAGTATTAGTGGGAGTAGATAGTTAACTTGGCTATGATGGTTGTCAACGTGGAAGTTCAGTACTCTATATGTGGATCACTCCTGTTACGTTGCTCTGAATGTTGAACTTTCCGTTTGAACGTACGGAATGGGCTGTTATTTTTTAAAATGGGTTGTATTTGTCCTCCATGGGTTTAGAGGCTGACTTATGGGCCTACCAAAGTTGATGCGTACACAATCAGGAGATAATTGTACGTGGAGAGGATGACAGCAGGGACCCGCCAAGGTCATGGCAATACGCAAGCAAGTGCCACCTTATTTCAAGCCAATAAAAAATTGGCTCCTCCTAATGGATTTATGACATCTAGCTCCCATGCCATTGTCAACGTAGTCAATAAACGACAGAATTGCACAATGAGCGGCTGACAGCAGGGACCCAGTAGCTCGCCCAGTTATTTTTGTTTTGGGTTAATTTGATAAATGCCACTCCAAATCTGGTGTTTCTGAGAAATGCCACTTCAATTTCCAAACTTTGAAAAATGCCATTTCATGCCATTTCCAGTGGCATTTTTCGAAGTCTGCAGTGGCGTTTTTCAAAGTTTGCAAATTGCAGTGGCGTTTTCCAAAGTTTGCAAAAATTGCAGTGTCATTTTTCAAAGTTTGGAAATTGCAATGGCATTTTTATGAATCTCCATAATTGTTGTGGCATTTATCTAATTTTTATTTGAGACAAAAGCAGGGTGTCAACTGGGCTGTGTGAGGCACTCTGGCCTGTCTAGACAGCCTTCTCTTTTATGTTTACCGCAGACCAGCCCAGTATTTTTTTTTCTGAAAATGGCTAGCCCAGTTTTTTTTTTTGTGATTTGCCAAGTAACTCGCTTTGTCAAGCCTGTTGGGCTGCAAATCTATCAAGACGAGGAGAGCTTCATTTGGCAAGACGAGAAAATGGCCTATCAGTAATGAGAAATGGTTGTAAATTTTTTAAACACATCAAACCGGCAATTAGTTTCAAATTTATTTTTTTCATCTCGAGATTTTAAATTGCATTAATTTTTATGCGTGGAAAAATTGTTGGATTTTATATTGATATACATTTTAAATTAGTTTGAATGTGACTCGAAATTTCGGGATTAAAAACAGTTCGGACCGCACCGAAATATGAAAAATTTCGTATTACTTTTTAACCGTGGCCACAATATGGGCTGTAATGCTAACAAAAAGAATATGGGCTCCAAAAAAAACCTTAAGAATTAGCAAATGTGCTGAAAATTATTAGAAATAATGGCAAATGGGCTGAGTGATGTTTTCCATAGATTTGTGGCTTTCCTACAAAAAAAGGTTGACGCACAAGTAGTGACTATTGGATGTCCATCCAACGGCCGTCGTGCTTCTTCAATCTCTGCTCTTCCTGCTCCAGCCGCTCAAACAAGCGCCGGCAGGACTGCCTGCTCTCTTCTCCCCGCGGCTGGCTGTGCTGCCGCGCAGGCCTCACCACCCCATCGTACTCCCATCGCTGGCCTAGCCATCCCTCTACTCACCCACACATGTTGTTTTCTCCATGGATGGCAGAATAAACAGTAAACCCTCGTACTCCTCCATGTGGGAAACAACTGCCGAGTCTTCCCTGGCTCCGTCTCATTCCCTTCCTAGGCCTCGCCGTCGTCCACCGCCCTGGTGCTCTCGGCACGGCCTGGTCAATGTGGTCAACGACCGACATGCATCTGAAGTGGACTATACGTGGAGAGGCTGACAGATGGGTCCACGGCCGCACGCAAGGAAATGCCTCCTTATTACACGCAAAATAATGATTCCTCCACCTGACATCTGGGACCCACCGAATGGGCCTCTGTATTTTGCGAAAAAAACGTTACCGCCGCTGACAGCTCGGACCCACCAGCTATATCTTCGCACGCAAGGAAGTACCTCCTCATTACGCACAAAAAAATGAATACTCTCCCTGTTAGCTGGGACCCAGTATAGTGGCAGGCTGTCTTGTGGGCCTACTAAGTTGACGGGGATGGAGGGCTTTGTCAACTTAGTCAGTACGCACGATTATTAGTCAAGTGACCGTACGATGTGCATCCAACGGCCGTAGTGCTTCTTTAACCTCTGGTCTTCTTGCTCCAGCCGCCCAAACCAGCTAGCAAACCAGCGCCGGTCGTGCCTCGTGCTCCTGCCTCCCATGGCCGGCTATGCTCCCGCGGATGCCTCACCGCCCACTACTACTCCCACCGCTGGCCAGGCCATCCCTCAACACACCAACACCCCATGTTATTCTGCCGCGACGGCAGCCTCACACCGCAGCCGAACCAGTGAACCCTCGTACTCCTCTCCGCGTGGGTTTCCATTGTCGCGTCTTCCCCGGCTCCGCGTCGTCCCCTTCCTAGGCCTCGACGTTGTTCACCGCCCTGGTGCTCTCGGCGCGGCGTGGTCAACGTGGTCAAGGAACGACTTCCAACATAAGAGTACTGTACGTGGAGAGGATGATAGTTGGGTCGACGGCCGCAGCAAGGAAGTGCCTCCTTATTACACGCAAAATAATTATTCCTCGACCTGACAGCGAGGACCCGCCGGACGGGCCACCGTATTTCGCGAAAAAAATATTTCCCCCTGAATGTTGGGACCCACCATCTACATCTTCGCATGCAAGGAAGTGCGTCCGGGCAAAAAAAAAGATTCGCCCCCCTGACTGCTGGGACCCACTAGCTACATCTTCGCACGCAAGGAAGTGCCTGATAGTCGGGACCCACCTGGTCGAAGCGTACGTAGCGTTGTCATTCTGGTCGTGAACGTGTACGTACATACTTGTCGATGTAGAGGCGCGCACGTGTCATAGTAGAGGCGCGCACGTAGCATGTACACGTACGTACATCGGCGAGTGTGCAAGAAAGAAAGTGCGACCACGTACATACATACGGGCAGGGTATCGAACGCCTACTCGCGCATACGTACGGCCAGGGCTCGTGTACATGGATGGGTCGGAATGGACAAACAGAGTCGTCGTCGTGTTCATGGGGAGCCAACCGGCTGATTCGGAACAGAATGCGTCGTCGTGTTCATCGGGAGGGCTTGGAAGAAACAGCTGATGGAAACGAGGCCTGGTGTACCGCAGAACGAAGGAAACGGCCTTGTGTTCAACCGGCCATGTTCGAAATGGGATCAGGTTCATTTGGAGGGGTCTGGCGTACCACAAAATGGAGGAAACGGACCTCCTATCGTCGAAACAAGGGTCCTGTTGATCGAGAGGGGTGTGGCGTACCGCAAAACAGACGAAACAGACTTGTGTTGGAGTGCTACGGTCGAAAAGGGGGGTCCTGTTCATCGAGAGGGTGTGGCGTACAGCAAAACGGGACTCCACGGGATACTGTTCATCACCACTGTCTACCCCCTCCAGCGTCCACGGGCTACTGTTCATACACCGTCGACCTCCTCCAGCCTCCACCTGCGACTTTTGAGCGTCCATCGCATGCTACTCCACCGGCTACTGTTCAACCAGCCCTCTCCACGGGCACCTGTTCAACCACCCCTCCACGGGCTACTGTTCATCCAGCCCTCCACGGGGTGGTCCTGTTCATGCAGCCCTCCACGGGGTGGTCCTGTTCATGCAGCCCTCCACGGGGTCTTTTTCATGCAGCCCCAACAGGCTCGATCGAACAGGGTCCTGTACATGCAGAGGCAACACCACGGGGTCCTGTTCAGCCACCCCCACTGGGAACTGTTCATCCAAACCCCCCAGCAACGCTCACTGTTCATGGAGAGGCAGCATCGATCGACTTCAATTAGCAGCAGTAGCGAAGGAATCGCTCGATCGGGTTCAGTTAACAGCCATCAATCGATCGCCCGGGTTCAGTAATGCGTAGCCTACAGTGCAATCGCTCGGGTTCAGTTAGAGCCCAATGACTTGCTCAGGTTCAGTTAGAGCCCAACGCCTCGCACCCACGCACGTGCGTGTACAAGAGAAACGAGCATCGCTTGGCCCCGACCACCCATCGTAACCGGGAACACACCGATATTTTCCTCGCCCTCGCTTCTACCACGGTTTTTTCCATCATGACCGGCCCAAAGAATGTCATGCAACTGCGTCTCCGGCCCGCCCAGGATGAAAATCCCATTTTTTCATGATTTTTTGTCATAGAAGTAGGACCCCACCATATCTATGATGATACCATGTTTTGTCATAATTATTGTCATAGAAGTGTCATAAGTATGACAGGAAAAAGTTTCGTTCGGACCAAAATGGCATGGATGTGTCTTTTTTTGTAGTGCGTGCCGGCGCTACGTCGAGCCGGCGTGCATCGGTGGTGGAAGGACCAGAGCTGCTACGACAACGGTGCACTCTCCTCCCCCACGCCAGCTATAGCAGCAGTCGGATCGTTGGGCCGATGCTAGTGACAACGTTTCCACAGCGTCACCCGACCCGCGAGCCCGCTGCGACCAACGTCAAGTTCTTCGGGAGCGAGCCTAGGAAGACGCTCGGACCACTATCGTGCGACGGCGGGAAGCGCGCCATCAATCAAATAGGCACGCGGGGCCTACGATGGACCACCCAGCGCTGGCGAATTCTGTTGACTTACCTTACGAGGTAGGTTGTCCGGCCTTTACCCGTGAGTTGTGGTAGTTCCAGTGGCCCTCAGACCACACGTTCAAGCCTGAGGTTGGAGAAAAGTACAATGGCAACACTCACCCGTCGGAGTTCCTCAGCATCTACACCATCGCGATGCAGGTAGCTGGGGCTTGCAACGACAAGGTGCTCGCCAACTACTTCTCGTTAGTGCTTAAGCCCAAAGTTATGTCATGGTTGATGCACCTGCCCGTGGGTTCCATTTCTTCTTAGTAGGATCTGTGCCACGATTTGTTGGCGCCTTAACCGGGGGCCACCAAGCTCGTCGCCAGGAAAGCGATTTGCATGTCATTCCCCAGAAGGATGGCGAAACCCTGCGCAAGTACATACAAAGGTTCAGCCGTGTGCAGTACAACATCCCAGACGTTTACCCCGCCGCCATCATCAGTGCATTCCATTAGAATGTGCGTAACCACAAGATGCGTGAGGAGCTGGCGATGAACAAGGTTAAAGATGTAGCCGAGCTTTATGTTCTAGCCGATAGATGTGCTCGGGCTAGAGAAGGAAGGAAGTACCCTAGCAAAGACACCGGCGCGGAAACCAACTCCACAGACAGAGACGCTATCACCCTGGCAAACAAGGGTTGACGCCGCATTATGAAGCGTAACGGCAAGGCCCTGATTGCCACAGAGGGAACCAACGACCCCGGCGCCGCCAAAAAGGTCAAGGCTGACCACCCCTGCAAGGAAGTTGACGGGTGCACCGCTTGCCGGGCCTTGGCGGCTGCTGACAAGCCAGGAGGATCCGAGAAGCAGTACTGCAAGATCCATCGCACCAAGGGCCATGACCTCCAGAATTGCCGACAGGTTGAGCTGCTCGCAGAGAAGCAGAAAGCTGAGTATGAAAGGCGTGATCAGGAGAAAGCCCAGGATGGTGCCGAGGCGCCCGGCAAGAAGCTTGGTGGCCGAGGTGGTCGCAGCGGCCAAGATAATCACCCAACGAGGCCCGCTCGGGGCCGCGACAAGAAAGAGGGAGACTATGTGTCCAGCGAGGACGGGTTCTAGAAAGCTACAGAGGCCATGTGCATCGATGATGGCGCCTCGTTGCACACCTCTCACCGCCAATTAAACCAGTGGGCGCGTGACGTCATTGCGATAGAGCCATCGTTCGACGACCAGAGGCCACTGAAGTGGTCCAGCACGCCTATCATATTTGACACCAAGGATCACCCTGATCGCACAACTGCTGTCGTGTGTTTGCCATTGTTGGTTTCACCAATGATACTCAACCTCAAGGTGAAAAAAGTGCTAGTTGACAGTGGGGTCGGTCTGAACCTTGTCTCCACCGGTGTGATCGATAGGCTACAAATCCTCGATAGAGATCTCGAGGAGACGAGCACGTTTCAAGGGGTCAACCTGGGGAGGAGTCAGTAGAAAGGATAGATCGCTTTGCCCGTTACATTCGGGGGAGAGCTGAATCATAGGACGGAGAAGATTGTTTTTGACGTTGCCAAGATCCCCTTGCCCAATAATGGGATCCTTAGCTGCCCAGCACTGGCTGATACGTCCAAAACGTATCTATAATTTCTGCTTGCTCCATGCCACTTTTGGGTGATATTGCAATGATATTCATACACTTCCATACACTTTTGATCATATTTGGACTAACTTACTAATCCACTGGACCCCAGTGCCAGTTTCTGTTTTCGGTTGTTTTTGTATATCAGGTTTTCACGTTACGAGAACTGCCAGGAAAAATCCAGAAAAATTATATAAAAAATCAGCGTTCCGGAAACTACAGTGCGTCCGAAGGGCAGCGGGGGGGAGGGGGGGGGGCACCAGGGCTCCAGGCGCCCTGGCGGCGCGCCCCCCCTGGGCCGCGCCGGGGGGGCGACTGGGCCCCCCGAAGCTTCCCCGATGCTCCCCTTTGGCATATATTTAAAGCGTCCTCCGAATCCCTCAGAACAGGAACTCTTTTGGCGATCCCATCTCTGTTCCGCTGCCGCCGCCGCTTCCAAGATCGGGAGCACCAGGAGAACTCTTCCCAGCACCCTGCCGGAGGGGAGGATCACCACCAGGAGCTTCTCCACCACCATGGACGCCTCCCGGATGACTCGTGAGTAGTGTCCCTTGGACCATGAGTCCATGACCAGTAGCTATGTGATGTTCTCCTCCCGTACTTGTGCTTCACTAATTAGTCCTCGTGAGCTGCCCTACATGATCGAGGCACATATGTAATCCTTATGCTGTCGCTATGTTGAGTTTGCTAGGATCCGATGGATTGTGAGATTATGTTCAGATTGATCTTGAGTAATATATTTGATCTACCTCTTTTATATTTATGTTCATAAGTAATTCTTGCATGTTCTCCGTTGTTATTTATTGTTTTGGCCAAGTAATACGTAGTGACTCCAAGAGGGAACGTTATGCTCGATTGTGGGTTCATGCCCCTCGATGACTAGCTTGAGTGACAGAAACATGAGTCTAGGGGATGTGCTGTTGCCACAAGGGGGAAAACAACGGTGCTTGTGCCCGCGGGTGCAAGGATTGTTTACTTTACGCAAAGTTCTTTTAATGCAGTTGTCTGTTTCATTGAGTTTACACTATGGGTGGGACTCGCAACTTAATACCAGCGAGATGTTCTGGATAGATATCTCAAGGTGGATGATTAGTAGTAGATATTGATGGATTTCGGTCTACTTATTTTGGCGTACCGCCCATGCTTTGAACCTCAACCTTTCTGCAATGTAATCAGCATTGGTTTGCGTTCGTGGTCCTGTCAATTGCCCAGCTGTAATTTGTTTACCTCACATAGTTGTTTTATCGTCTTTTGGGAGAGAGACATCACCAGTGAACATCATGAGACTCCGGTCCATATTACCATCATTGATCACATCCGCTATTTACTTTTTCGCTTTTACTTACTATTGCAAAACACTATCTATCACTACTATCATTTGCTTTTAACCCTTTGTGAACTACAAGGCCAGAGGGATTGACAACCTCTCTGTACTCGTTGGGAGCAAAGTTATTTGTATCTGTGTGCAGGTCCACGTTGATTGCTAATTTGCGCCGTTAGTAGTTGACACCTACTTGTTAAACCTAGGAGTCTCTAGGGATTCGATCCTTGGCATCTTTGCTAAGGGAAAACACTTCTACATACTGCATCTTACACCTTCCACTTGGGGTAACCAACAAGGGGTTCGAGGCCCATCAAGGAGTATTTTCTGGCGCCGTTGCCGGGGACTCCACTCTTCAGGATAGGGGAGTTGCACGCTATCTTTTACCTTTGCTTTTTAGTCTTGTTAGTTTACCTTTCAGTTTTCGCTTTAGTACCTTTTATCGAAAATCACAAAAATAGTTATCTTGTTCTTTAGTTATCATTATGTCGGGTCCTTTTGTCTTTGACGAGGCAAAAGTTCTCACCTTTAAACAAAGAGGTGGGGAAAGTTTGAAAGATGCTTGGTATAGAATTAATGATTCACAAAAAAGAGCCACCAAGAAGCAACCTACTACTATCTTGCTTAGAAATTTTTATGTTGGAATTACTTCTTGGAATAGGTTTATTCTAGATACTGCTATCAATGGGAATTTCCTAGAGGCCCCAGTTTGGGAGTCTCTTAGTATTATTGAAAATCTTGTTGGGAATCTCCCTGTTGTTAGCATTCGAGAGGACATCACCCTAGCTCACATTATGAAAAAACTTGAAAAGATAGAACTAGAGATGCCAAGCATTAATAAGATAAATGAGTTGGATCGTAAGATCCAAGGGAATTTGAATAGACTTGATAGCTCCATGCATAAATTTTTTAAAATTTTGGAGACTGTCAAATTCCATGACTTGGACTCTTCTAGGATAGACAAGATTGAGGAAATATTTGATACCCTAGGAACTACCTTCTCCTCAATCAAAACCAAAAAGGTAGAAACTCCGGCAAAGAGGGAGCCTAAGTTCGTTCACGTTCCAAAGGCTCCCCGTTCTAAAAGTAATCCATCTATTGCCAAAGGGGTTGAAACTGTAAAGACCTTGGAAGAAACACCTGACTTTGATAAATTTATAAATGAATCTTCCCTTGACTTTTATCCTTTTGGTCTTCTACCTAGGACTATCTCTATGAGGCCTTTATTTGAGAGTCCTCTTAAGACTAGTTGTATTATTGAAGAGGTTTTTGATGATCTTGATGATGGTTCAACTGATACAACTCGATCTCTATGCATTATGCCTAGCTTAAAGGCATAAAAGAAAGCGCTTTTGGGAGGCAGCCCACATGAATAAATTTTTTGCTTTTGTTCTGTCTTGATGTTGTTTACTTCTGTAGCATCGTCATTGTATCTTTGCTTTTCATATTTGTGCCAAGTATAGCCTCTGATTGCTAGAAAGTTCAAAAGTTGTGAGGTGCTGTCCAGAAAACAGATTCTGTCCTTGGATAGAAAAATTCGTATAAAATCACCAGGTCATCTTTTTTGTCTGAATTTTTTCGACAGAATTCTCTATATAATTGTCTTTCGTGCGTCTGTTCTGAGTTTTTTTATTTGAGTTGCATAAGTATCCCGAACAGATCAATTACTACCTGCTGTTCTGTTTTTCACAGATTCTGTCCTGTTTTGCCTTTCCTTCATTTTGCAAATCAAGAGCTTGCTTTTTCTTTGCAAAAACCTTTTGGCAATCTTGAGAAACAGTAGAACTTCAAGAATATCTTTATTTCCAACAAGGTATAATTATTTTATTAAGGGTACTAACCTCGCTAATCAGATTATGATGAGTTATGTATGAAGGGAGTTTTCAAGTGTGCGAGGGAAGATGATAAAAAGATTCAGGAGTGTCAAGCGCTCAAGCTTGGGGATGCCCCCGTGCACCCCCAAGAAATATTCAAGGATACTCAAGCGTCTAAGCTTGGGGATGCCCCTGTGCATCCCCTTCTCCATCGACATTATCAGTTCGTCTTTCGTTTCGCTATATTTTTATCACTTCAAGTGTTATGTGCTATGCTTGGAGCGTCTTGCTTTTAGTTTTCTTTTTAGTTTTTCATAACGAGTCGGAACTCAGCATTCTTTATGTGGGAGAGAAACATGCTCCACTTCTACCTAGAACATAACATAGAATTTTAATGTATATCTTTGCTGTGTGTGTTCTTTGTCTTTTAATAGCTACTATCATGCTCTGCTCTTAGTATTCATGCTTATCTTTTTTAGAGAGCTTTTGTTTAGTTGGTTGCTTGAACTCTCTTTAATTATCATGCTCACCTTATTAAGAGAGTTTTCTTCCGTTGCATTGGTTAATATGTCTATGATAAAGATGCTACGTGCATAATGGTGCTTAGTAGTTCAGGTTTTCTTATGGTTAGTCTCAAATAGCTGGGGGATTCCCAATGTGTTATTGGAATACCAACATGATTTGTTTGCCGATGATGTGGTATGGTTTAGTAATATCTTCCTTCGAGAATTTATTTTGATTGACTTGGCGTATGCTCACGCATATTTAAGACTGTAAAGAAAGTCTGTCAAGCCTTGATGATCTTTTATTTCTGAGTAGCGATATAACTTCCATGCCTGATTCAATATTGCTTTGTCGCTCTGCATGATTATGACCGTCATTGCTCTCTTAGTTGGTCGCTCCCAGTATTTTGCTAACCTCCACCTGTACTAAGCAGACTAACCTTGCAATACATAGTTCATGGGAAAGTAGCTTAAAAACTATTGTGGTAAAGAATATGTTGCTTATGTATCTTATTTCTTATAAGTTGCTTGCTGAGCGGTAACCATGTTTCTGGGGACGCCATCAACTGTCACACTTTTGTTGAATATCATGTGAGTTGCTATGCATGTTCATCTTGTCTGAAGTAAGGGTGATTTGCCATGGGTTGAATGAATATGCTTATTGTTAGAGAAGAACATTGGGCCGCCAACCAAAGCCATGCATCATGGTGGAAGTTTTAGCTTGGACATTAATCCTCAATCTCTTATGAGAATATGCTTATGCATTAAAGAGGAGTCCATCATATATTTTCTATGTTGTCCCGGTATGGATGTCCTCAAGTTGAGATCTATCAAAAACGAGAAATCAAATGCGATTTATCTCCTTGGACCTTTGTACAGGTGGCATAGAGGTACCCCTTTGTGACACTTGGTTGAAACATATGTAATGCAATGATAACCCATGGAAATCCGAGCTAATTAGGACAAGGTGCGAACACTATTGGTATTCGATGCATGAGGCTTGCAACTTATAGGATGTTTTATACATGACACATATGAAGTACTACTACCGTTGACAAAATTGCTTCCATGTTTTCAAAATAAAAAGCTCTAGCACTTAACCATTCTTTTACTTTTATGCGTCTCCACTTTCTTTTAAAAGCACCAACTACTGAGAGCATGATTGTCATTCTGAGTGTAATGTGCATTGTCCCAAAGTAGCATTGTCTTTTGCATGATTGTGATATCGTTTATTTTGAAATCATTGTATCTAGTCATCACTTAAACCTTGAAGGTGCCCCTACATTTATGTTTTGCTTCACTAAAGGGGGCAAGCTAGATATCACTTTATCATATTTGCACATCATATTTATTGCAAATCTTTTTGATGCTTCAATGTCATGTTGTAAAACTTTCAGTCATTTGTGATTTTCTCATGAGGCAACTTAATTACTATAGAATCATTGTCTCAGTAAGCTTTTGTCATATGACTATGAATAAGTCCTATATGGTTAATAGCATGTCACCACAGAAATTATTCTTGTTATCATTTACCTACTCGAGGACGAGCAGGAATTAAGCTTGGGGATGTTGATACGTCCAAAACGTATCTATAATTTCTGCTTGCTCCATGCCACTTTTGGGTGATATTGCTATGATATTCATACACTTCCATACACTTTTGATCATATTTGGACTAACTTACTAATCCAGTGCACCCCAGTGCCAGTTTCTGTTTTCGGCTGTTTTTGTATTTCAGGTTTTCACATTACGAGAACTGCCAGGAAAAATCCAGAAAAATTATATAAAAAATCAGCGTTCCGGAAACTACCGTGCGTCCGAAGGGCAGTCGGGGGGGGGGCCACCAGGGCTCCAGCCGCCCTGGCGGCGCCCCCCCTGGGCCGCGTCGGGGGGGCGCCTGGGCCCCCCGAAGCTTCCCCGATGCTTCCCTTTGGCATATATTTAATGCGTCCTCCGAAACCCTCAGAACAAGAACTCTTTTCGCGATCCCATCTCTGTTCCGCCGCCGCCGCCGCTTCCAAGATCGGGAGCACCAGGAGAACTCTTCCCGGCACCCTGCCGGAGGGGGGGATCACCACCGGGAGCTTCTCCACCACCATGGACGCCTCCCGGATGACTCGTGAGTAGTATCCCTTGGACCATGAGTCCATGACCAGTAGCTATGTGATGTTCTCCTCCCGTTCTTGTGCTTCACTAATTAGTCCTCGTGAGCTGCCCTACATGACCGAGGCACATATGTAATACTTATGTTGTTGCTATGTTGAGTTTGCTGGGATCCGATGGATTGTGAGATTATGTTCAGATTGATCTTGAGTAATATATTTGATCTACCTCTTTTATATTTATGTTCATAAGTAATTCTTGCATGTTCTCCGTTGTTATTTATTGCTTTGGCCAAGTAATACGTAGTGACTCCAAGAGGGAACGTTATGCTCGATTGTGGGTTCATGCCCCTCGATGACTAGCTTGAGTGACAGAAACATGAGTCTAGGGGATGTGCTGTTGCCACAAGGCGGAAAACAACGATGCTTGTGCCCGCGGGTGCAAGGATTGTTTACTTTACGCAAAGTTCTTTTAATGCAGTTGTCTGTTGCATTGAGTTTACACTATGGGTGGGACTCGCAACTTAATACCAGCGAGATGTTCTGGATAGATATCTCAAGGTGGATGATTAGTAGTAGATATTGATGGATTTCGGTCTACTTATTTTGGCGTACTGCCCATGCTTTGAACCTCAACCTTTCTGCAATGTAATCAACATTGGTTTGCGTTCGTGGTCCTGTCAATTGCCCAGATGTAATTTGTTTACCTCACATAGTTGTTTTATCGTCTTTTGGGAGAGAGACATCACTAGTGAACATCATGAGACTCCGGTCCATATTACCATAATTGATCACATCCGCTATTTACTTTTTCTCTTTTACTTACTATTGCAAAACACTATCTATCACTACTATCATTTGCTTTTAACCCTTTGTGAACTACAAGGCCGGAGGGATTGACAACCTCTCTGTACTCGTTGGGAGCAAAGTTATTTGTATCTGTGTGCAGGTCCACGTTGATTGCTAATTTGCGCCGTTAGCAGTTGATACCTACTTGTTGAACCTAGGAGTCTCTGGGGATTCGATCCTTGGCATCTTTGCTAAGGGAAAACACTTCTACATACTGCATCTTACACCTTCCACTTGGGGTAACCAACGAGGGGTTCGAGGCCCATCATTGGCCAAGTTTATGGTGGCATCACATTACTCCTACAACACGTTGAAGATTCCCGACCCAATGAGCATCATCACCGTCCCCTCCGACAAGAAAGATGCACTCAACTACGCCAACAAGCTCTACTCAGAGGCAGTTGCAGCAGACGCTGCCAAGGCACTTGCTCCTACCACTGAGACCTCGAGGGAGAATAAAAGCGGCAAGACCTTTGCCCCTACCGGAAAGGCCCCTTCCGACAAGACTTATGACCCCGACAAGAGCTCGTGTACCCCCTCCGGAAAACGCGCCTCTTCGGAGAGCCGCATTCCCATTGGAGACGTGCCAGAGAGCTCCGCCAGTGGGAGCAAGAGGTCCAATGTGGCCCCACCAGACACCAAGAAGGTCCCCATCAGGGAGGATGGAACAGGTGGGGCTTTTACCATAAGCTCTAACATTGAGAGCAAATAGGAAGGCATGCTCGTTAACTTCCTGCTGGAGAATGTCGACGTGTTTGCATGGCAAGCATCTGACATCCCTGTCGTTCCCAGGGAGGTGATTGAGCACCACCTTGCTGTTTGTCCCAATAGCGGCCCGTCAATCAGAAGGTCAGAAAGCAAGCGTTGGAGCGTCAGGATTTCATCATCTAGGAGATCAAGAAGTTGGAGGCAGCATGTTTGGTCAGAGGAGTTCTCCACTCCACGTGGTTGGCCAATCCAGTGGTAGTGCGTAAGGCAAATGGGAAATCGATCCTTTCCCTTTGCCACGCATTGACCAGATAGTGGACTCCACTGCTGGGTGCGACCTGCTGTCTTGCCTCGACGCCTACTCAGGATATCACCAGATCTTCATGATGACGAAAGAAGAAGAGAGAACTGCGTTCATCACCCCATGGGGTACGTACTGCTTTGTACGGATGCCTTACGGGTTTAAAAGCCCTGGATCGATATTTGCCCGAGTAGTCCAAATCGGTTTTGAACCCCAGCTACATAGAAATATGGAAGCTTACATGGATGCCATAGTGGTCAAAACCAAGGACAAGGCCAGGCTCATGCAGGATCTGGAAGAAACATTTGCAAACTTACGCAAGATCAACCTCAAGCTCAATCCAGAGAAGTGCGTGTTCAGCATCCCATCCGGAAAACTCCTAGGTTTCTTCATGTCTCGACGCGGAATCGAAGCAATTCCCAACAAGATTGAAGTGATTGAGCAGATTGAGGCGCCAAGATGAGTCAAAGACGTCGGTAGGCTCGCTGGCTGGATTGCTGCTCTAAGTAGGTTCATCTCCAAAACTGCTGAGCACGACCTCCCATGGGTCCAATGAAATGGACTCTAGAGGCATAGGCAGCGCTGCAAGATTTGAAGAGATACCTCTCCTCCACACCAATACTAGTGGCGCCAAAACCACAAGAGACGTTGCTGCTATATCTAGCGACAACGAATCAAGTGGCCAGTGCTGCGCTAGTAGTGCAGAGAGTGTTTGAGGATGAAGCAACGGTAGCGGCCGAGTTGTCGGATGATGGGCCAGGGCTCTCCCTGGCAGGGCCTAATAACGACAAGGAAGAACCCCTGGCAAAGCCTGGTCCCGACAAGACAGGGCATGCGCAAGGAGGCAAAGTTGAACAGAAGAAGAAGGTGGTGCAGCACCCGGTTTACTTTCTCAGTTCCCTCCTGCAGGGGGGTAGACCAAGATATTATGGTATACATAAGCTACTTTTCGGCCTCCTTACGGCCTCGAGGAAGCTGCGTCACTATTTCGAAGCGCAAGAGATCATCGTCTTCACTCGCCTCCCTTTGCAACGGATCTTGCACAACCTAGATGTAAGTCGAAGGATTGTGGAGTGGGCATTGGAACTATCAAGCTTCGACCTCAAGTTTGAAAGTACTTCAACAATCAAGAGCCGAACCTTGGCAGATTTCATACCAAAATGGACCTCAACGCCCGACTAGAGATTCAGGAGATCACCCTTCCCGGCAAGGAGACGGGCCGTGATTGGATTATGTACTTTGACGGAGCTTTCTCACTACATGGTGCTGGTGCTGGTGCCGGCGTACTACTCGTCGCAGCCATCGGGGAGCGCCTCAAGTACATAGTCCAGATGCACTATCATCTGGAAAAATCAACGAACAACACTACAGAGTACGAGGGATTGCGTGCCGGTCACAAGATCATGGCAGACCTCAGAATCAGGAAGCTCATTATCAGGGTGATTCGAAACTTGTCATCAAGCAAGTTAACAAGGATTACCATAGCCCGTTGATGGAGGCCTCTTTGGATGATGTGAGGAAATTGGAGGAGCGGTTTGACGGCCTACAGGAGAAGCAGAGCATGTTCCTCGAGTAGAAAATAACATTGCCGACGACTTGTCCAAACGTGTTTCCCTCAAGTTGCCTGCGGAACCGGGTACCTTTGTGTTCAATTAACCCAACCATCCATTGAGCCATCTGCGGGGCAGAACAAACAAAGGAAGGCAGGCCCGAGTAAGTACTTTCTCGCTGAGCTCGTAGGAGCCGCTGACAAGGACGTTGCCGGCGCCCCCAAGCTTGACAGGGAGCAGCAACCTCCGGCATGGCCCCAAGCCCGGACCGTAGAGGCAGCTGCCCCCATGGACGAAGATGAGCCTTTAGTCCTTGTAGTCGAGCCCCGGGCTCCGGCAAGGGCGCAGTGCACCATCTGCTTCCTCCAATCAGGGGAACTCCTTGAGGAACAGGAAGAAGCAGAGAAAGCAGTCCATCAGTCTAGCATGTACCAGTTTGTGGATAATGCCCTGTACAGAAGGAGACCGAACAACGTGAAATTGAAGTGCATTCCTCGGGAGGACGGACTGGAGCTATTGGCAGAGATACACGGAGGCATGTGTAGCTCCCACATAGGGTCAAGAGCCTTTGCCGGCAAAGCATTCCGGCAAGGATTCTTCTGGCCCACCGCCCTCCAGGATGCAACTCCACTAGTAACCGACTATGAAGCATGCTAGTTCCATTCAAAGAAGCTTCATCAACCAACTCAAGCTATTCAGACAATTCCTCTTTCCTGGCCATTTTTGGTCTGGGGGCTCGACATACTGGGCCCCTTTCCCTGTGTCGTCGGGTGCTTTGAGTACTTGTACATCGCGATTGACAAGTTCACAAAGCGGCCGGAAGTGGAACCAGTGAGAAAGGTGATATAACAATCAGCTGTCAAGTTCTTTAAGGGACTAGTCCGCCATTTTGGTGTGTGAAATAGTCATCACCGACAATGGCACACAGTTCACGAGCCGCACTTTCATGCAGTACATCCAAGACCTAGGCGGCAAGGTTGGTTTTGCTTCTGTTGCTCATCCCAGAAGCAACGGCCAAGCTGAGAGGGCGAATGCAGAAGTGTTGCGAGGCCTCAAGACCAGAACTTTCGACATGATACACTAGTGCGGAAGACGCTGGATTGATGAGTTGCCAACGATTCTTTGGTCAATCACGACGATACCAAATCGAGACACTGGCCAGACACCCTTTGCCCTGGTATACGGGGCAGAAGCAGTTATCCCCACGTATGTCATATACGGGTCACCTTGACTGCTTGCTTATGATGACCTTGAGAAAGAGCAGGTGCGCCAAGATGACGCGACACTCTTTTAGGAAGATCATCTTTAGGCTGCTGTGCGAGCCGCTCGCTACCAGCAAGCCTTGCGCCGCTACCATAGCTGCAAGGTTCACGCGAGAGGCCTTGAGGAAGGCGACCTTGTTCTTTGGCGAATTGAATCTGCCAAGAATTCAAACAAGTTGACGCCGAAGTGGCAAGGCCCTTATCGGGTAATACGAGTCACCAGGCCCGATGTAGTCCGCCTAGAGACCGACGATGGCATTCCGGTGATCAATTCCTGGAATATAAAAAAACCGCAAGTTTTACCCCTAAGGCGCGGTTGCTGGGAGACCCGACAACCCCCTTTTGTACTAGCCTTGCAGGCAAGGCATGTATCCCTATGTACAAAGCCAAGCGCAGACCCTGTGCACAGTCAGGGAAGAGAAACCCTTTATTATGTACAGTTTCCCGTTGATTTACATGTTTATATGTATGCGTATATACATGCTTGTCCAAGGTATTGTACTGCTTTTTGGTTCAAATAAATGTTAATGGACCGCCAAGGTACCATGCTCCTGTCCTCTCTCCTTTCCATCCGCGGCAAGGACTTTTGATTCTGCCAAGGACCCGGCCCTGACAAGAAGATAGGAAGACTGCCCGGCAAGTTGATCCCCGGCGGACCAAACAGGTAAAGTTCCCCTCTTGCCCATTCATGTTCGTAACCCGTGGCGAAGATGACCCTCGGCGAGACTCGTGGCCGTGGGAGGAGGGCGATGCAGATGATGGTGCTGCCACCGGCGGTCAGTCGGAGTCGGAGTCGGCATCCTCGTGCCCGCTACCATCATCGTCGCTATCGCTGTCCTCTTCGTCACTATTGCTCGAGGAGGAGGTTTCGTTGTCGGTGGATCTCTCCACGGAGCACCCTAAGCGGATTCCCAAGCATCCAATGACCTTGACGGAGAGTAGTTCATTCTCCATTAATTTGCACTGGACAATGTTCCCCTCCAACATGCTATGGGCACGGGCAAAGGTCTTCCACTCACGGCGAAGGTACATGGCCTGAGGGGCGGGGAAGTCGATGTCGACCCGCATGCGACCGTTCCCACAGCCCCTCAAATGCATCCTCAAGCCCTGCGGCGGGACAAGCTCCATTTCCGGAGCAAACAGGGTGGGAAGGCAGAGGTGACCACACACTGGCCCTCTATTGGGGGGAGAGCCGCTAGCAGAAGTGCGGCCGATGCACAACCCAGTCCTCCTCTCCCCCGAGCGCCATGGCGGCCTCGGCCTCACCCCTCCCTCTTCCTCTCACAGCGGGCTCAGCTGCGATGAGTTCCGCAGGATGGGGAACACGCTGTCGAGCAGAAGCCCACGTCGCTGCCATTGGACTGCCTGCGCGCCCTCTAACCATGGCGACTGGAAGAGAAGGATCGAGCAGGATGAAGATGAATGCAGAACGACGTTGTCCCTCTCCCCTTTTAGAGAGTGGAGGGAGCGAGGCTCGGCACCCCAACCTTATGGTGGCCGCCCCACTCAACCAATCCAGCCGCCAGGGGCGCGGGGAATCAAGACCGACCCGCTGCTCCAATCAGGGACGCCTGGTTGCCCGCCTCAGCGTTAATGCTCGTGCCCTCTCTATCTGCCACTTACCCTCCCTGAGGCATGGGGGGCACGTGGAGGGCGAGCCAGAATCGAGAAGAAAAATGGGGCGACCGTTCCCCGCCCTACGATCGTGGGGCGCGGACGCCATGATGGCCACGACCAGAGCCCACTTAGTAAATGAGCAGCGCCCCTGCGGCTTCCTCTTTTATGGGGAAGACGCGGCCCGCCTCATTACTATTCACTACGACGTGACGCAAGCATGCTGAAATCGTTCCACGCACGATTCCCACGTCACGCACCCAATATGAGTCGTGGGGAAGCGCACTAGTGAAGGGATCACCATAGTTAAAACTCTGCCACACGTGCCCACACACCATTCTGGCATGGCCCAACAATGCTTCGCGCTTATGTGTGGCCCCGGCCCAGGGCCTCCTGTCGATGTACAAAAGTAGGGGCCCTTTTCCACCCCTTTACTTGTGCATGGGTAGTTGTATCCACACCTGCGGTCACGCTTGGTGGACAAGAAGAAGGAAAAGCACGAGACTACCAACGCAAACCTCAAGCCAGAGGCATGAAGAACAGAGGGGCAAGGTGGACTCCCACCGCAACGCCCTTGCCGTGGTGGCCTACATAGCCCCGGCAAGAGTCTTGCTGGGGCAACTTGTCCAACACCAGCAAGGCCACAACCCTTGGGTCTGGGAACTCTAACACCATCAACAAAGTTAAGACCAAGATTCAGGGTGCCCCTGCGTGGTGGCATGCAGACATTCATGAACACCAAAGGCCTTCGAGTCTCGATAAGGACCAGAAGACTAAGACCCCCGACAAGAGCCTTGCCGGGGACAATGAAGACCCCTGGCAAGATCCTTGTCGGGGACACCCATCAGGCCCAGGCAAGACCCTTGCCGGGGGCGTCTGCGAGGCCACAGCCAGGCCCGCGCCCGCCAAGGTTTCGCTGCCCCGCAGCCACTCCTACACGGCAACTAACTCGCCAAGAGGATTCCGCCCCCACTCGTGTTGGGCCTCCAAGCGTAGAGTTTTGTAGGAAAGTAGCAAATTTCCCTCAAGTGGATGACCTAAGGTCTATCAATCCATGGTAGGTGTAGGATGAAGACGATCTCTCTCAAACAGCCTTGCAACCAAATAATAAAAAGTCTCTTTTGTCCCCAACACACCAAACACAATTAGAAATTATATAGGTGCACTAGTTCGGCGAGGAGATGGTGTTACAAGTGTAATATGGATAGTAGATACTGATTTTTGTAATAGTAACAATAAAAACAACAAGGTAGCAAGTAACAAAAGTGATCAATCTTTCAACAATACTAATATAATTGGATCACATAACCACCCCTCAACGTGCGATGAAGAATTACTCCAAAGGTCCAATCTAGCTAAGAACATGAGAAGAAATTATTTGTAGCTATTCTTTCCAACCGATCTATCTAAGAGTTCGTACTAAAATAACACCAAAACAAGTTCAGATTTATAATACTCAATCCAACACAAAGAACCTCAATGAGTGCACCAAGATTTCTACCGGGGAAACAAAGAAAAGAACGTGCATCAACCCCTATGCATAGATTACCCCAATGTGACGGCGGGAATCCACAAGTTGAGTGTCAAAACACATATCAAGTGAGTCAATATGATACCCCAATGTCACCGCAGGGAATTCATAGCAAGACATGCATCAAGTGTTCTCAAATCCATATTCAATCCAAAGAAATATAAAAGGGAAAACTCAATTCATCACAACAAGATAGAGAGGGGAAAACACCATATTATCTGACAATATTAACAAAGCCCGGGATACATCTAGATTGCGCATCTCAAGAACACGAGAGAGAGGGATTAAACACGTAGCGACTGGCAAAAACCCTCAACCCGAGGGTGGACTACTCCCTCCTCATCATGGTGGCTACCGATATGATGAAGATGGCCACCGGTGATGATTTCCCTCTCCGGCCCAGTGCCGAAATGGGTCTAGATTGGTTTTTCGTGGACTATAGAGCCTTGCGGCGGTGGAACTTCTGATCTAGGGTTATTTCTGATGGTTGCTCTATTTATAGGATTTTCTGCCGTCGGTCCCATGTCCGGATGGGCCTCGAGGTGACCACAACCCACCGGGGCACCAATGGCCCACCAGGCGCGCCCTGGTGAGTTGTGCCCTCCTCATGGCTCTTCTAGCCCTCCAACGAAGTTTCAGGGGTCTCTTTTGTTACAAAAGAAATCATCAAAAAGTTTTAGCTCATTTGCAGAACTTTCATTTCTGCACCAAAACAACACCACAGTAGTTCTGCTGAAAACAACGTCAGTCCGGGTTAGTTCCATGCAAATCATACCAAAACCATATAATTTTTTTATAAACATGTCATGAATACTTCATAAATTATAGATACATTAGAGACCTATCAGCATCCCCAAGCTTAATTCCTACTCGTCCTTGAGTAGGTAAATGGTAAAAGAAATAATTTATGAAGTGTCAATGCTAGCAAAGTGCATAAGTTTGATCAGTGATAACTTCAATCACTTGTCCTAGCATCATAACAACAACTCTTTCTCATAAATCTCATCATGATAAAGTAGCAAATTGAATTTTTGATGTGGAATGCTACCTATCATGTTCATCACATAATCTTTGCTTGATAGCATGGATAATTGTACTTTTATATGGTTCAAAGCAATAGTTTAGTTTTGACATGGGGACTTTAATACTCAAGCATACCGACAAACAACCATATCTTTTCAAAATATCAGTACTAAAGCAAGTTATCCCTAGACCATCATGCTCAACCATTGATCAATTCATGAAACACACTCGCATATTAAGTATACCCAATACTCAAGTACGATCATAGTGCCTCCTAGTTGGTGCTTTATAAGAGAAGATGGAGACTCAAATTCAAAATAAAAATTGCATGAAGTAAAACAAAGTCCCTTCGCAGATGGAAGTAGGTATTTGTAGTGTTGCTAGAGCTCAAATCTTAAATCGAGAGATAAAATTATTTTTGCTGGCATACTTTTCCCACCAACAAAAACGACTTAGAGTTCCTAACACTTTCCATGCTAGACATATCATAGGCGGTTCCCAAACATAAAATAAAGTTTATTCCTTTTTCACCAAACTTTCACAAGCCATGGCTAACAGTATCCACGGGTGCCCTCCATACCAACACATTCCAAGTATTTATTATTTGACAACATAAATTAAATTCATTTTTTTCATTTCAAGACTGGGATCCCTAATACCTTTTCCTTACTCTCCTGCAATGAGAAGTAAATAAACACACATCGTGAGAATAATACATCTAGCATGGAAAATATTAGCCACCCCTCACTACCTCAAGAGCGGTACGAGCACACAAAAGAGAAATTTATTTTGAAAATTAGAGATGGCACATACAAATTTTCTTAGAACGGCAAAGGAATACCACATATAGGTAGGTATGGCGGATTCATGTGGAAAAACTAGTTTGAAGAATTTTGGATGCAAAAGTAGTGACCATACTTAGTGCAAAATGAAGGCTAGCAAAAGATTAGAAAGCAACCAACCAAGAAACGAATAGTCTCATAAGCGAGCATTAAGCATAATTAACACCAAATAATGCACCACAAGTAGGATGTAATTTCATTGCATGACTATTGACTTTCGTGCTTGCATAGGGAATCACAAACCTTAACACCAATACTCTTACGAAAGCAAAATTACTAGTCAACATGACTCACATATCACATCATCATATCTCAAAACAATTACAAGAAATCAAATTTATTTTGTCCAATGATCTTCATGAATATTTTTATTATATCCTTTTGGATATCTATCCCTTTGGGACTAATTTTCATGTGTTGCTTTTGAAAAGCTCAAACAAATATAAGTGAAGAACATGAGCATAATATTTTATTCTATCAATTTAATCTAAGTGAAGCATGAGAGATTTTCTTCAAAAATTATGAATCATACCGTGCTCCAAAGGATATAAGTGAAGCACTAGAGCAAACGACAAACTACTCCAAAAATATATAAGTGAAGATCAAACGAGTAGTTATGTAAATATGTAGCTATGTGAAGACTCTCTTTTATTTAAAACTGTCATATCTAAGTATTTTATTCTAACAGCAAGAAAAATAAAAATAAAAAGACATTTCAAGAATAACACATCCCATGTGAAGAAGCAAAAACTTAGGATCAACCGATACAAACCGATAATTGTTACTGAAGAAAGGTGGGATGCCTACCGGGGCATCCCCTAGCTTAGATGCCCGAGACTTCTTGAATTGTTGTATTGGGATGAGTTGGGCATCCCCAAGCTTGAGCTTTTGTGTCTCCTTAATTCCTTTTATATCATGGTTTCCCTAAACTTAAAAACTTCATCAACACAAAACTCAACAAGAACTCGTGAGATAAGTTAGTATAAATCAATGCAAAACCTTATCATCCTCTACTGTAGAAAATCACTAAAATTATAATTTAAGATTGCATAATAAATGCCTCTGCATATTTAATACTCCTATCCTCAAATAGAATCATTAAACATGTAAACAAATGCAAACAATGCAAACATAATAGCAATCTGTCAAAACAGTGCAGTCGGTAAACAATGCAAGAGGATCCATACTTCCCTTACTCAAAAAATTCTGAACTTTAACATGTTGTAGGACATTTTTCATAGCTTGCTGTGCAAAAAGCTTCAACCTCTTATCACATTCCAACTTTTCTCGGGAACTTTTACAATAGCAACAAACTTTCTGTTTTCAAACAGCAACAACTAGACTTGCAAAATAAGCATGGTAAAGGATATCCTTGACACTTTTATTTAAAAAAATACAAAACATTATTTTCAAGACCAGGAAGCAAATCCTAACAAAATAAAATGACACTCCAAGAAAAACTCATATCATGTGACGAATAAAAATATAGCTTCAAGTGAGGTTACCCATAATGTTGGAGACGAAAGAGGGGATGCCTTCCGGGGCATCCCCAAGCTTAGTTGCTTGGGTATTCCTTGAATATTCCCTTAGGGTGACTTGGGCAATCCAATGCTTAGGGTCATGCTGCTCCTTATTCTCCTCATATCGATATATCACCCAAAACTTTTAAACTTCAATCACACAAAACTTAACAAAACTTCGTGGAATGGGTTCATATGATAAAACAAATCATTCACTTCGGGTACAATCAAAGACAAGATTCATAATTGTTCTCACACAATTCCTACTGTAGCTTATCATTTATAAAATTTATATTGATCAATATAAGCCATAGAAACTACTCCCTCCGTTCCCAAATATTTGTCTTTCTAGACATTTCAAACGGCTACAACATACGGATGTATGTAGACATATTTTAGAATATATATTCACTCATTTTGATTAGTATGTAGTCACTTGTTGAAATCTCTAGAAAGACAAATATTTAGGAAAAGAGGGAGTAGAAAACAAGCAAACTATGCATTGAAAACAGAATCTGTCAAAAAACAGAACAGTCTGAAATGATTTGAACAACCACCATACTTATTCAACACTAAAAATTCTGAAAAATTAGGAAAACGTAGGAAATTTGTATATAAACCACGTGTAAAAATTTCAGCAAATTATCATGTTCCAGTGATTTATTGAATTTTCTGCACTAGAAGCAAAACTTTCTGTTTTTGCACAGAATCTAATCATCTATCATCCACACCATCCCAAAGGCTTTACTTGGCACTTAATTGAAACATAACATGTAAACCATGATAAATACTATAGCTTAACCATGTGAACATACAAAAACAGTAGGTATATGTGTTGGGTGGTCTCCCAACAAGCTCTTTTCTTTAATGCATTTTAGCTAGGCATGGTGAGTTCAATGATGCTCACATAAAAGATAAGGATGGAAACATAAATAGATCATCATGAATCATAAGTTCCTCTCTAATAATAATTCTCAGTAGCATCATGAATCGATTCATCAATATAGCCATCACATAAAGCAATCTTTTCATGATCCACAAGCATAGAAATTTTATAACTCTCCACATAAGAAAATTTCTTATCCTTCACAATGATGGGAGTATAATATGAAACTCAAATACTATAAATTGTTTCCACATTCAAAGAACAATGTTCAGTAAAAGGATATCCAAAATTATGACAATAATCATCACTACTTTTTAGAACATAAGTATCATCAAAATAATCATCATAAGTAGCAAGTTTGTTCTCATCATAGATAGGAGACATGCAACCATCATAGCAAATTTGATCATTCAAAGTAAGGGGACTGAAAAGATCAAACTCATTAAGCATAACACCCCCAAGCTTGGGACAAACACTAATTGCATCAATTAAATTCTCAAGCATGTCATTCTCATTAAACATAGCATCCCCAAGCTTGTGGCTTGGCATATCATGAGCATAATCCCTCTCATCATTAATAGTACGAATAGCACGAACGGCATAACAATTGCTATCGTCATAATTTCACAAGTTTGTTCGAAAAAGATTTCCAAGATTATAAGAAGTATCATTATCTTCCCAATCATAATCATCACAACAAGCAATAGGCATAACAAAATCATCATCCATAGTGCTATCGGACATTGTGCCATAAGATAAAGAAGCAATATCATCATCAAGTGCATCATCTTCCACAATTATTTTTGATTAATTTTGATGAGGCACAACAATAATAGGAGGAACATTATTTGGGAAATATACCTTTTTACTTCCCGTATTTCTTCTTTTCTTCTTCTTCGACACATCATGTGTGGGTTTAATAAAACAAATCGAGCTTCTTATTGATGAGATTGGTTGAAAAGGGAGATCTTCCTCATCACCTATCACATTATGGGAGACAATAGGAGGGAAAGTGGAAATCTTTACCCTTTCACTATTATTCCTTTTATATTCTATGGGTTTCCCCATCTTTCAATAGTTGGCAATATAAGAATTTTCATTGCAATTTTCCGCACAAAACATATATTTCTTTCATGCTAGTTTCAACATGGTCCGTGAGTATGAATGCTTCAACCCAACTATTCTTATCTGTCAATTCTTCACACCCCAAATATAAACAAAGTTCATTGTAAAGTTCCATAGTGATCAAGTTATTGCAATATTTGGACATGATTCGATCATGAAAAACCATTCATTGGAAATTAAGGTAACCAACTTTATTGCAAATTTCACAAGTAATAGGATAAAGAGAACATAATTTTGTAGCAAACTCATCTTTCACTTTGAGCCATTGATTGGTTTAATCATGTTTATGCTTCTTGCAAAATGTATCATCCCTATGAGACAGGTCTTCACAAAGTCTTTCCACAGCACAAAAAATGACATGCTTATAAGAAACATTTTTCTCATGACTAATGCAAATAATCATTAGCATTTTGGATATTCAAAGAATTCATACTAACAACAAAGCAATCATGCTCATCATTCAAATATTTTGTGCCAAACATTTTATTGACTTCTTCTTCTAACAATTGAGCACAATCTTCCGATCCATCATTTTCAAGAAACATGTTATAAAGATGATCAATGATATGATGCAACCTCAATTCCATTTTTTTGTTTTCTCTTCCAAAACCAATGTGGTGATAAAACAAGAAACTAAAAGATTCGATTGTAAGATCTAAAAAGCTTGAATCTAGTACACAACTTGTTCTTGTAGACTCATGTTTGGCCTCCAAGCACAGAATTTTGTAGGACAGTAGAAAATTTCTCCAGAGTGGATGACCTAAGGTTTATCAATACATGGGAGGTGTAGGATGAAGATGGTCTCTCTCAAACAACCCTGCAACCAAATAATAAAAAGTCTCTTGTGTCCAAAACACACCAAACACAATGGGAAATTTTATAGGTGAACTAGTTTGGCGAAGAGATGGTGTTACAAGTGTAATATGGATAGTAGATATTGATTTTGTAATAGTAACAATAAAAAAGCAAGGTAGCAAGTAACAAAAGTGAGCACAAACGGTATTGCAATGCTTGAAAATGAGGCCTAGGGTCCATACTTTCGCCAGTGCAATCTCTCAACAATACTAATATAATTGGATCACATAACCGTCCCTCAAAGTGCGATGAAGAATCACTCCAAAGTTCCTATCTAGCGGAGAACATAAGAAGATATTGTTTCTAACTATTCTTTCCGATCGATCAATCCAAGAGTTTGTCATAAAATAACACCAAAACAAGTTCAGATTTATAGTACTCAACCCAACACAAAGAACCTCAAAGAGTGCCCCAAGATTTCTGTCGGAGAAACAAAGTCAAGAACATGCATCAACCCCTGTGCATAGATTACCCAAATGTCACTGCGAGAATCCGCAAGTTGAGTGCCAAAACACATATCAAGTGAATCAATTTGATACCCCATTGTGACCACGGGAATTAATAGAAATACATGCATCAATTGTTCTATAATCCATAAAAGTATTCAATCCAAAGAAATCTCAAAGGGAAAGCTCAATTCGTCACAACAAAATAGAGAGGGGAAAACACCATATGATCTGACTATATTAACGAAGCCCGTGATGATTTCCCCCTCCAGCAGTGTGCCGGAATGGGTCTACATTAGTTTTTTGTGGACTATAGAGCCTTGCGGCGGCAGAATTGTGATCTAGGGTTATTTATGATGGCTTCCCTATTTATAGGAATTTTTGGCGTTGGTCTCACGTCCGGATGGGCCTCGAGGTGAGCACAACCCATCGGTGCACCAGTGGCCCACCAGGCGCGCCCTGGTGGGTTGTGCCCTCCTCTTGGCTCTTCTGGCCCTCCCACGAATCTACGGGGGTCTCTTTTATTCCAAAAAAATCATCCAAAAGTTTCAGCTCATCTGGAGAACTTTCATTTCTGCACAAAAAACAACACCACGGTAGTTCTGCTGAAAACAACGTCAGTTCGGGTTAGTTCCATGCAAATCTTACCAAAACCATATAAAATTGTCATAAACATGGCATGAATACTTCATAAATTATAGATACATTGGAGACGTATCATCCGCCACCCCGCTCCACCAATCCGGCTCCTCTGCACTACTAATAGCGCGCTGAATCAAGACCCATGGGCGGCAGTGAGATCAACCTGGCCACGAAGCTATCGAAGAATCAATGGCCTTGTCTAATCCATAAGCCCGCTAGGATCAATGGCGTGTTCTGGAAGACCGACAAATGGAGGATGCTCGCATCACCATGGAATGCGACGGGAAACCTGCCGTCAATCCGACAGGCGCAACGGCCCAGACGTCAATGAACCCCCACCTAGTGTTGGTGGGTACATACCTTTCAAGGTGGGATGGCTTGTGTCGATGCAAAAAACCTTGGGATGTGTTGCCCATATTGTACGTAGGCACGAGAGTGAGATTGCAATGGCAAGGCAAGGCCAAGCTGAAGATATAGCTCTTGTGAATCAAAGGGGTGATCAAGAAGACCAAGCCAAGGCAAAGGAACAAGATATCAACAAGGCAAACCCTCCCTTGCTATGCAAGCGAGGCAGGCTAAGCCGAGGCTGTGCGAAATAAAATCTTAAGACTACCCCGGCAGGCTTGCCGGGAAGCCAAGGGAGGGTCACCCCGCCAAGGCACCACCACTCTGCCGCACAGAGACTCAAGTCACTTATAAGTGTGATGTCGATCCCTCAGATGATTAAGTGGAACATGGCAGCCACCTAGAAGGCATTTTTTCTCCAAATGACACCCGTACAGGGACTTGTCAAGCTGACAAGACAAGTGATAGATATAGTAGCGCGACAAGCCTTGCCGGGCTACTGCATGACGTGACACAAAGTGGTGCATTTAATGCACCCTGTCCTGTCTGCCAAGATAGGTATGATAGCACCGTGGGCCATCTAATCAACCAACAACGATCATGTCGCCACTGTGGATTCCACTTGGACTATAAAAGGAGGACCGAGGCGAGCTTAGAGAGGATTCGAACTCTTGTATACTGATATGCACATAGTCGCTCTCCCCAAGGCCACCTTGTAGGGCTTGAGCACTACGTATTTCTCGCACTCCCTCATCTAATACACCAAAGCAGGAGTAGGGTTTTATGCTTCAAAGCGGCCCGAAACTAGGTAAAAACTACTGTGTCACCATTATGGTGCTGCCCCTGCAGCCTCCTCTCTTTGTGCAATGTGCCCTTCCCCCTCACCAAACCACAAAGGGGCCTACACTCCCATAGTTGATCGTGTTTTCCCAGGACACTCTGCGTTCACTCATGAGCTGCGACAACTCCGCTGGTCGTCCACCCGCATCTTCAAGCAAGAGCAGCTTGAAAAATACGATGGAAAACTGAACCCGACATTGTTTCTGAGCATCTACACGATTGTTGTCCAAGCTGTTGGAGGAAGGGAGGAAAGTGTGTTCGCCAATTAGTTCCCTTTGGCACTCAAGCCAAATGTAAGGTCGTGGTTGATGCATCTACAAAAAACTCCATTTCTTCATGGACTGACATGTGCGACGAGTTTGTTGGTGCCTTCACAGGCTGTCATCAAGAGCCTGGGCGACCCATCGACTTCTATGTCCTTGCCTAGTAGGAAGGGGAAATCTTACGAAAGTATATGCAGAGGTTAAGCCGAGTGCACCGCAATATTCCAGATATACATCCAGCAGCTGTGATTACTGCGTTCCAGCCAGATGTGCACAACAAAAGGATGCGTTACAAGAAAAATATCTGGCTGCCCAAAACTATCAATGAATTGTACACCCTGGCGGACAAATGCGCTCGTGCTGAGGAAGGAAGGCGACTTCCTGGAGACAAGGATGACATCGAGTCGATTCAGACGATGATGACAAGGCTGCTGGCTTAAAGATGAAGGGTCGGAAGCGCAACAAAAAACACAAGGAGAAGTCAGTATTGGCCGTTGAGGGCTCCGTCAGTCATGGTACCGTCAAGAAACCCAAAACCGAAGCTCCCAGCAAGGAACATGCCACGTGCACTGATTGCCGGGATGCTGCGGCAGCAGAGAAAGATGGAAAATCTGACGGGCCATACTACAAGATCCACTTCACTAAAGGACACAATCTCCAAGAGTGTCATCAAGTCGAGCAACTTGTTAAGAAGAAGAAGGCTGAGTTCGAGAAGCGCAACAAAGAAAGATACCAAGAAGGTGTTGCAGGGAAGGGCCATGGTGGCAGAGGAGGCCGCCACGGCAAGGGCCCATTGCAGAAGGATAAGCCAGCTAGAGGCCGAGAGAAGAAAGAGGTGGATGAAGAAGAAATCATCAATCAAGAGTTCCGGAAAGCGAATGAAGCCATGTGCATTGACAGAGGTGCATCCCTACACTCCTCTCACCACCAGCTCAAGTAGTGAGCACGAGAGGTCAATGCCGTCGAGCCAGCCGTAGATTCTCGGAACCTACTCAAATTGTCCAGCACGCCTATCATATCTGACGAAGAGGACCACCCCGATCGCACCACTACGGCGGGTTGTGTGCCGTTGTTGGTTTCACCAATAGTGCGCAATCAAGGTCACAAATATGCTAGTTGATGGCGGGTCTGGATTGAAACTGATCTCCCCTAAAGTGGTCAGCAAGCTGCAAATTCCCAAAGAATAGCTCAAGGCTACTTGCAGGTTCCATGGAATTTACCCCGATAGGAGCCGGCCTAAGGGTAAGGTAACGCTGCTGGTAACATTTAGTGCTGAACGGAATTACCAAACTGAGAGGGTTTTTTCCACGTTGTCAATCTCCCTTTGCTTTACAATGGGATTCTTGGTCGCCCATCCCTGGCAAAGTTCATGGCAGCATCCCGCTATGCTTACAATGTTTTGGAAGATGCCATGACCGATGGGTGTCATCTCCATTCCACCAGACAAGAAAGATGCAATTATATGTGTGGACAAGATGTACACAGACGCGGTAACTGCTGGGGCTGTCGAAGCTATAGCTCCCGCCAAGGACGCACAGAAGGGAAAGAAAACTAGTAGAGGTACCGACAAGGAGTCCGGGAATCGCGCCTCTACGGAGGGCGCTGCTTATGTTGATGACCTGTCGGATAGTTCCACTAGTAAGAGGTCCAAGGTCGCTTCACCCACTGTAAAAAGGTCCCTACAAGGAAGGATGACGCTGACGATACGTTCACCATCAGGGCCATCATACGTCTCCAACGTATCTATAATTTTTTATTGTTCCATGCTATTATTTATGATGTCTTGGATGTTTAATGGGCTTTGTCATACAATTTTATATCCTGTTTTGGGAATAACCTACTAACCCAAAGGCCCTGTCCAGATAGCTGTTTTTTGCCTGTTTCAGGGTTTTGCAGAAAAGGAATACCGAACGCAGTCCAAATGGAACGAAACCTTCAGGTAGGGATATTTTTGGAGAAAATCACGCACGGGAGACTTGAGAACCACGGAGTAAGGGCTACGAGGTGCCCACGAGGGTGGGGGGAGCATGCCCCTTCCCAGGGCGCGCCCCCCTGCCTCGTGGGCCCCTCGTGAGTCCCCCGGTGTCCTCCTTCATCCTATATAAGTCTACATATCCCGAAAGGATCAGCAACAGAGAGAAAACCCTAATTCCACCGCCGTAACCTTCTATTCCAGTGAGATCCCATCTTGGAGCCTGTTCTGGAGCTCTGCCAGAGGGGGGATCCATCACGGAGTGCTTCTACATCATCATCATCACCCGCAGCATGTGTTTTGAGTAGTTTACCACAGACCTTCGGGTCCATAGCTAGTATCTAGATGGCTTCTTCTCTCTCTCTGGATCTCAATGCAAAGTTCTCCTCGGTCTTTGAGGAGATCTATTCGATGTAATCTCTGTTCGCGGTGTGTTTGTCGAGATCCGATGAATTGTGAGTTTATGATCAAGATTATCTATGAGAAATATTTGGTTCTTCTCTGAACTCTTTTTGTGTGCTCACCATATCCTTGCAAGTCTCTTCTAAGTATTGGTTTGGTTTGGCCTACTAGATCTATAGTTCTTGCAATGGGAGAAGTGCTTGGCTTTGGCTTCAATCTTGCGGTGTCCTTTCCCAGTGACAGTAGGGGCAGCAAGGCTCATATTGTATTGTTGCCATCGAGGATAAAAAGATGGGGTTTATATCATATTGCTTGAGTTTATCCCTCTACATCATGTCATCTGGCTTAAGGCGTTACTCTGATCTTATGAACTCAATAAATTAGATGCATGTTGGATAGCGGTCGATGTGTGGAGTAATAGTAGTAGATGCAGGCATGAGTCGGTCTACTTGTCTCGGACGTGATGCCTATATACAATGATCATGCCTAGATAGTCTCATAATTATTCACTTTGCTATCAATTGTTCGACAGTAATTTGTTTACTCGCCGTAGAACATCGCTATCATGAGAGAAGCCCCTAGAGAACACTATGCCCCCCGGGTCTATTCTCAACATATCAATCTACATCTACTTTACTTTTTCCGCTTTTACTTTCTATTCTTATAAACAAAAATACCAAAAATATAAACTATCTTCTCTATCAGATCTAACTTTCGTAAGTGACCGTAAAGGGATTGACAACCCCTTATCGGGTTGGCTGCAAAGTTGTTATTTGTTTGTGCAGGTGCGAGGGACTTGTGCGTGGTCTCCTACTGGATTGATACCTTGGTTCTAAAAATCTGAGGGAAATACTTATGCTACTGTGGTTCATCTCCCTTTCCTCTTCGAGGGAATACAACGCGAGCTCGAGAAGTAGCAGGCCACCCTTGATGACAAATAGCAAAGTGTGCTTGTTGCCTTCCTATGGAAAAATGTCGATCTGTTTGGTTGGCAACCATCTGATAACCCCAGCGTTCTCAGGGAGGTCATAGAGGACCACCTTGTTGTCTGCCCTCATGCCCGACCCGTCAAGCAAAAGTTCAGAAAGCAGGCTTTCACTACAAAAATAACACTTCTGTGATGATACATGTTTGTTCTAGTAGGTCACATTTTCTGTCATGCATGTACATCCATGATGATTTTATGACAAAATCAAGATAGTTATACATGTGCTATCGTAGAAGTGTTCCATGACAATATAAAAATTATCATCACGGAAGTGTCCACTTCCATGATGATAAATGCCTCATCATGGAAGTGCTTTCGTCAAGGGTAACCAACACGTGGCATCCACCGTAATGGGTCACCATTAAGCTATTAGGTCCGGTTTTCGATCCGATAACCCGCTAACAACCAAGAACAATGCCGACTTTCCATATGTAAAATTCTCATTGGACTAAGGAACCACGTGTCAGCTCCTCGTGTAGACAGATATCTATCGACCAATGGATAGGAGGCACCTATGATACGTCGACACATGGCACGGCTCAACAGTGGCCCATTCAGGTCACAAAGTTAGCCTGTTTGACTTGCTCAAATGTTACCGGGCCAGAGCATTAAAAGCATGTTAACGTCCTGCTCACATATAACCCATGCAGGCCTGAGAACTAAAGTCCCATTATGGCTTTTTAGAATTCGGCCCAGTATCTTCAAATGCACCGTCCAACACTATAGGAATCAGGCACTTTGCCTTCTACCATGGCAGATGGCAAAGGCATGTCTAGCGGACAGCAAAGGCCTCAGCCTTTAGCTAGCACATGACCCAACGTCTGGCTAAATTAACTACGACAGAGGGCTTCTTTGCTGTCTACTTAAATGAAACGGATGACAAAGAATTTTGGCATCAGCCATCTTGAGCAAGCAGACGGCATAGGCCTTGGATGACAGAGGGATACTTTTACGTCCATTAGGTGGCTAACGGCGTGCTGTGCCGTCTTTTGGCAGATGGAAAAGTTGCAAACTTATTTTTCATCTGCTAGCTGATGACAAAGTGGCCAAATAGGCCAGCTCAAGTGCCGACCCAGGTTGCACAGGTAGCTTCCATGTGGCGGCTTTGCCGTCCGCCATCAGAAGACAAAGTACATGTATTACCCATGTTAATTCTGTTTTTTCTTGAATTCAATCAATATATATTCGTTTCAAACTAATTTCAACAAGCATACATATCCCATCCATATGGATATGATCATCCAACCCATATATATATATACCAAACCACAAGTCCATATCCAACATATATATAGCCAACATATCAAACAATTAAGGAAAAAGTCCGTATACAATGGTTTCATCCATACATACATATATAGGTACCAAGTTTGACATTGTTCATCATCCTACAAAATCAAAACAAAAAGGAAGGACAAGGAGAATAGTAGACTCCATCCACGCAAGCTTCCGTGATCTGAAGCAAATCTCCAAAATGGGAACGAAGAAAGTTAGAAGAAGAAGAATAGAAGAAGAAGAACAAAACTAAGAAGAAGAAGAAGAAATTTTCTTCTCTTTCTTAATCTCCTCTTATTTTTCTTCTTCGGCTCACTAAGGTAACCTCGGTAATTATGCCAATTTTGAGCTAACTAAGCATATTAAGTTAGTTTGGAGGAAAAAAATGCTAAGTGTAGGTCATTTTAGAGCTAACCTAGGTAAATAGGTCATTTTGGAGCTAAGTAAGGTTATTATGTCATTTTCAAGGTAAATATGCTAACTATATGACATTTTGAAGGTAAGCAAGACTATTATGCCATTTTTGAACTAAGTAAGCTAAGTATGTCATAAATGAACTAAATAAGCTAAGTATAGGTCATTATTGAGCTAACCTAGGTAGCACTACAGCAGGATGCTGGTTTCCAAGGTCCTGTGAACATTCCACCACCTATACTTCCAAAAATTTATAACCAAGGGGGAGATGACGATGGTTATGGTCACGAGAATGAGGACAAACAGGAACTATATACTCAGTGGCACCTAGCAACTTATTCCAATGGATCAGATCTTCTTGTATGTATACATGGCATTGCTAATGTTACCAATGAAGCAGGTGTTGTCTCCCATGGTCACACTATTCGAACCTGTTCCAACATCCGTTGCAGGGTATTCCGGATGGATACTAGAGTACTAGCGCCAACACATCCTTCTCCCTGGTTTAGTATTGATAGTCTTGGATAAAACTCGCTCTTCCTTGGACAAAACTATCCAAAGATGGTGAAAGGTGATCCAGCTGCTGTTGACACAACGTTACTACCATTTAAGGGAAGAAAATGTATCTATACCTTGGACATTGCTATGGTTCCCTACCCTGGCTATCACAATATGCATCCTCATATAGGCCACTTCAGCCTGGATGATCAGTCCTATGTTGGTCTCGAGATTGACAATAGCTGGCCTTTCCCAGAGAATCGGTTATGGTTCAAAGCAAGCATTTCCGTCGCTGAGGATTGGTTGAGCTGAAGTTCATTTCATCGCTTTGTTATTTGTTGTGTGAGGAAAACTTTACTTTACTAGAATGTTTTGTTGGACATAATCTATAATCCAACATGTATCCTTGCTGTCGTTGTGTGTTGATGACTTGTTGTATGTAATGAATGGTACATTTGCATATGCGTCCCATTAACTCACGCCTACTCACACAGCACACGGGTTGTGTGGTGGCACGTATATTATTTTTCTATTTGTATGACAAAAAAGTACAATGCCACTTTGTATTGGTGTCCATAGGAATAGTGCTAGTGATTTTAGTTGCAAAAATTAGATAGTGCCAGTGATATTTAGCTGCATATTTTGACAAATTACAGTGTTACAAGGTTGACAAATGCCAATGTTACTAGATAAACAAATGTCAATCTTTCTAGTTTGACAAATGGCAACATACCCAATATGACAGATGCAAATCTTCAATGTTCTGGAAATCGGTAATCGGTAACTGCTGAGTCAGCTAGGGAGTAGGGATTAATCGTGGATCGGCCAATTAATCGGAATTAATTGGTCGAGCATTAATTGGTCATGTTTTTTTATAAATCTCGGAATCGCAATGTTGAGACCAGATTTTGTCGACGCAAAAAATTAATTAAAATGGCCTCAAATGAATAAGTGCCTAATATGGAAAAAAAATCTACATGAACGTTATACGTATCAGAAAGGCAAACAACTTTTATATTACGATTATTTTGATCCAATGTCATTGGTGACATGTGAGTAAAAAAACTGTTATATGAGTGTATGTGTGTACGACACTTGAAAACAATGTTCTAAAATATGATATATTCAACAAGTATGGCAACAATCGCGTTTGGACTGCATGAGCCGACTTTTCTTTCCATGTACGTGTATGCTTGCATTGTTCCCAAGCATCACTACAACACATCTCCTTTAGTTGTTTCTTCTTTGTAGCAAGTCTTTGCAATGTAAGAAATGTCGAAGCAAATTTTGTCACTCTTGGCCTAATAATGTATCTCTTTTTTGTAAGAGACCTCATCAACACCAATGTTGCATGATGTGCATAAAGTAAAGTAGTCATCTCCTTTGCTTTGGTTATTGTAGAACTAAATAGCTTTTATTTACCAAATACCTCTACCATCAAGTTGAGGGTGTGTGTTGCACATGAGGTACAAAATATGATCGGCCTTTTTTCTTTCAACATCTGTGACGAATTGTACAACATTATTTGCACCTACAAACATCATGGTAAAACACGATAATCAATACATGATGAAAGCTTGAAAAGCAAAGAATGAGAGCAAATAAATAGTTCTGGATTGATAACAACTTTCTCAATGCATTCATCCACATAATTGAAGATGTAGAGACTTGTGTGTTCATCAGCCGATACCTCCTTGGATTCTAGAAAAACTATCACTAACTTACAATGCACACACATGTTCATGATGCTCCTCCTTTTCTTGTCTCTCCAAGCATTAGTCATGACAGAGCACCCAGTAATCTCCCTCTCAGCCTCATGTGGCTTCAACAAATCCATAGTCCTTTCCACCTCCTAAAACAACATCATTTCTTGGATATGATGTTGTGAAGGTTGCCTCGAATCAGGACCATAATGACCAAGGGCTTCACAAAATTGTTTAAAGTCATCATCATTGATAGCATTGAAGGGTATATTTTTCTTGTACATCCATCTAGCTAAATATTTCCCCACTCTGTAGCTTCTCTCCTTGTTGATACTATCATTGATGTTGCGTTGAAATTTTTTCAATTGCACACTAGGATCAACTGACGCCACAAATTGATCCATAGGCCCAACATGTTTGGGATCACCTTTACCAATTGCACTAAGCTCTTCATCATCCTCAACTTTTATGTTCACCGAGGCCCTTAATTCTTGTGCTTACTTTTCCTTTTCCACCTTCTTCTTCTTTGCGGCATGAAAAGCCTCCTTGCACCAAGCCTGTTGTTCTAGGGTGGCTACCATACAGCTTGTCACCAATCCTCTAACTTGAGCTATGTGTTGCTTCATCCTATTCACCCCTCCAAACATTTCTTTTCCGCAAAGCTTGCTTCACTCTTTGTAAATCATTTGGATCAAACAACATGGCAAATTCCCACGCCATATCATCATAATTACTTTGTAGCGATTGCGAACTCACCACCTCGGAAGCGGCACTAGAAGTAGCCATCTCCTACATACAAAAAAATTTAAATCAAGTAGGGCAACAAGATAGCAATAATTGAAGTTAAAGTGTTAAAGAACAAAATAAAATTACCAACTAGGCCATTACTAATAAATTTCCTACATAGAATTCTACATGCCAATTAAGCCATCAAAAATCAAACAACATGAAATTGATAAAGGACAATCCCGCTTAGTACTACAATTTTCGAGCATTTACAGCCGTTATGCTGTCCGAGTCATCCCAGGTTGCTATATAATCTGATGCATTTGCAAACCTTTCCTTCCTGTTCCCGATGCTACTTTGGGCCAGATTAACCACACTAATCGTGGTGTTGAGGTACTCCGTTGTCTCGATGTACATGTTGGAGTTATTATTATGACCCTAGTTGTTCTAGAGAATCACCCAGTAATCTAGCAATACTTTGTATTCCCAGTGTGATGATTCTGGCCATCATTCTCGAAAGCATCCCGTGATGCCATTTAGTTAGTAGGCCTTCTATTTCTGGGTTCATTCTACCTACTTCATGTTGGTAGTATTTGCTCGTCCCTTTAGGACATTAGTAAGCTTGTGATAGTCCTCGAGGTCCGTGGTATATCATTCTTCCAAATACCATGAACCATCCTTGGCAGAAGTTCTTCTGAACCAAAAGATCACAACCAGAGTGCTCTTGAGTAGTACTCCATTCATAGTGTGACTCTACCAGTCCTACCTTTCTGCATGGGTTATCTAGAAGAAATATGTTGAACTAGTTCGACATGCTAACCTATGCATCCACAACTCAAAAGGCTATATGTTCTTTGAGTTGTCTCCCTTTAGTTGTATTCCGGCCTTCGTCTATCAGTTGATAGTCAAGAGTAGTTGTGCATTTGTGCTATCGATGCATGTTATTCTTATGGTCCGTCAATCCATTCTATTTCAGAATGACTAGGAGAAACAAACTCCAGTACCTCATCCATATCTAGGGTTGGGTCAAAGCAGTTGTACTCCGCAGAACAAAATGCCATTAAGCGTTTGATCCGTTCTACTCTGAAGTTTTACCCTCTTTACGTCAGGATCGTCATGAGAATTGCACTATCTCTTATGAATTCTTGATACAGTGATACTTCTCGACATCATCGTTCATTCTTCGGTCTCCGTGTTATTGTAACCGGAATGCCGACAGGTGAATCGTGGTGTGTGAAATCAATAAACCTAGCAACTCCGTTGCTTGGTAGTTAAATGGACAATAACCTCATCCTTAGCGAGTTCATTATTGAATCATCACCCTAAAGTTGATCGTACTACCTATTCCACTTCTCTGGTGCACTCCTTGATTGATGAGTTAGGATTTTGTTAAGTCCTCGCTTATTTGATCATATCGTCTTGCCCTGAAAAGCAATATTGTTCTCGAGCTTAGTAACATATCGGTGGTTCGTGATTTTACGGTTATCTTCCCGGAAATATCACCAGGTTGTCCCCTGACCAATGCGTCGAGCTCGTGATCAAGTTGGTTTCATATAAACCACCCCTTATCCAAGAATCTGTGTTGGATACCCTAAACTAGTTGGTTAAGCTTAACAACAACTTGGAGAGTTCGAAGATAAAAGCTTGCCTGACTTAGTTCCTTCTAAGGGATATCTTTTGTGTGTGTGTTGAAGAAAGATGATATATTGATCGATCGATCCTCGTGATCAATTGTTGGACCTATTGTCTTGCCAAAACTTTGGTTCGAGTGTGGGCTATCCTCAAATCAAATCAGAACCAACGATGTTCTTAAAGTTGTCTTACTCGTGGGTGTCCCCCGAGCATACCTCATTATATCTGTTGGTCTGACCAATGCTACCACCTTGTTCATATAAATTGTGGAATTCCATCTTCATGGATATCTCGATGAACCGTTGTTGAGCCCATCAACATCATTTATCTTGACCATGATTCATGTTGAACATTTAAGTTAGTATTGGAAACTTTTCAAGCATGGCCTTCGTGTTCCATTCATGAGGTATATGTTTGGATGAGAGAAGTGATCTCCCCTAATTCACGTGTAAATGATGAAAGTTGCGACCGTGAATTTGAGAAAGCTTCTTTTTACCTCCTCTGGAATCATCCCAATTCAGTCATGCATACGTGCGAAGTATTCTATGGTCTGATAGACTGATCATCTTTATTCCATATGTATCCCTAGCACACCAAGCCACTAATTGATTTGTTCAAGAAAAAGAAGTCTGTTGTGCTAATCCTAGGTCATGCACATGACTTCGCTATCTTCAATGATGATTCCCAATCTAAACTCGGTAGTATTTTATTATAAGACTACTATGTGGTCACGTTTGTCTGGGACAACGTGTTCACAGGTGCCTAGCAGAACTAGCTCATGTTTTGGAGCTTGCTATCGTAGTTCACTGCCCGAGAATCTCGCAACGCCGTCTCGTCAAATTGTGTTGCAAACTTTCTTTTTTCTTTCTAGACTCGATGAGTCTGGGATGTCCTCACACCAACCAGAACTGAATCTCAGGCAGATATGATGGTTGTAGCATTTCCCAAGAACTACAATTTTGGTCTCTCGATAACCGGTAAAGTGGATGTCGTGGCCAACACACCCAGCCGGAAGACCTATTGTTGTAGAACCTTGATTGAAGAAGTTGGCCACCTCTCCATAAGGATTTCGTAGGATTTACTCCCTAGTTGTACCTTATGGATTTTTGTGCTCCTAAAGTCCGACCTTTTACTTGAAGTTCTAGGTACCAAACCATTTTAATAAATGGGTTGCGCTAGCATATCAAGGAGAATTTTAGAAGCGGAGTGCTAATTGTCTCTCGGTCGATCATCCAGATTTTGCCCCTTGACTCCGCTAAGGTGAAATCTGAGAAAGTGTTATCTTCCTTTGCATCTGCATCGTCCATCACTATTCATCATGGTCATATGTTGTGTTGTCAACACCATTGGCACGGATAATGGTAACACCTTGATGATTATGGAAATGCTCAAGTTCTTGAGAGCACGCACAAGCACTAGGTGTTATCTCTGGCACTAACCGGGATTGCTTCCAGTGTTCTTGGTTATGCTATAACCTCTCAAAGAGTAGTTTCACTCTCTACTGTTGGGTTTCTTCCCAGTTACCAGAATCATTCCCAGCATTTGCATTTTGTTCCCAACTTGCACCACCATTGTGCCAATTTTTTCATGGGTTGCCCTTTTCAGCCACTGCTATTCAGGATTATCTTCAGTAGTGGACTTGCCATGGGTCCCATCCATTTCCGATGATAAGCAAAATCATCCCTTGTGTTGTCTTCAACAAGGTAGTCCACATCATCCTTTGTGGTATCGATCACCATCTTCTTAGGTGTGGAATTATTGCCACTAGGTGAACCTTCATCGTTTGTTTCACTCCATCCTTTTGGATGTGTGTCCCGTGTCTCAGCTCAAGAGATGTTTCAACGTCTCACTGCATGAGTTGATCTTGAGTTGCTCGATCTCGAGGAGATCGATTTTGTAGAGTTTCTTTCATCGTCACTGTGTTGGACAAAGATCTCGAAAGCAAGGATGCCAGGATCAACATGAGGCAAGCAATCAACACTCATATGAAGGACACTTGGATCGGGAAGATTGTGTTAGCTTGTGTCCCCTCTGATTTCTTACCTCACTTCTTGAATCTCGGGACAAGATTCTTGTCTAATGGGGGTGAGTTGTCACATCCCTAGCTTTACCTTGCCCTAGGATAGCACTTGCTTCTTGCATCATGTTTAAATTTCTCAGAAACATGAAATGGGGTTGTTGAAACCCTAGCACCAAGTGAACTCAACTAGGTTCAAATGAAAATCTTTTCCAATGAACCCAAAATGCCCTTTGTAAAAGTTCACCATTTTTGGATTGGTTAAAAACCTCTACCAAAAATGTAGCACATATTTCTAGGACCATTCTGGATTTTTTGAATAACCCATATTGTATTTGAATTGGGGCATTTAAGTACTTTTAATATCTTTAAATGCTCCAACAATTCTGAAACTAGTTAAGGGCCTCTTTAATAATTCATTTAATACCCACAATTATTTTTAGGATTTATTAAATGATTTGGGATATAAACTAAATCAAAACAAAATAACAAAAATAGAAAAGCAAAACAAATTTTAGTAGAGAGAGAGAACTGACCGGGCGCCCACTGGTCCGGCCCAGCACGGCCCAGTCCATCTGGTTGTGCTAGTCGTCCCCTTCCTTGGGACAGAAGGAAGCCGGCCATGTGCCGCTTGTGCGCGGCCATGCACCTCGGCCACCTCGTGCTTCCCGCCGCCTACCCGACGTCGCTCTGGATGCTCTGGAAGACGCCACGCACACCCCCGGCCCCCTCGTCCTCTTCCCTCTCTCCCTGGACCTCTTTCCCCACCTCTGATCTCTCTCTCTCACGGCAACCCGAACGGAGCCGTTGCCACCGTCGCCACTCGCCACGTCCACCAATCTCCCCATGCCCAGCTAGCTATCCCACGAGCTCCGCCTCGCTGCCACGCACCTCTACGCCGAACCACAGGACCCCGGACTCCCTGAAGCCTCGTCCTCGAGCTCGTCTTCTCCGCACGACCGCCGGATGCCATCGACGAATTCGCCACTTCCAGGTCGACCCCGAGCACACTGAGTTGCGCTCCGACCTCCCAGTTAGCCTCGTCGTCTTTCCCCTCTCTCCCCAAGCTTGTTTGTCTCCCATAGATAGCCTAGCCACCGTGCCTGAGAGCTTCGCCCCGTCGGCCATGGCGCCGCCGTGGCCATAGTTGCTACAGCTCGCGGATGTGCATCCCAGGAGCCGAACGCAGGCACCATCTCCTCCCCTAGTGCACCACAACCCCAAAACCCGCAACCCATCGTGCGCCGTCCGCCACCGCGAGCTTGATTCCGACGAGCTCCGGCCACCCCAGCTCGTCCCGCTTGCCCTACCGGATGCGCGCGAGCCCCAGCTACGCGTAGGACCAAACGGTGGTCGATTTGGTCGACCGTAGGCAAATCCTGAGCCCCTCCGCCGTGCTAGCTGTTGCTGGCGGTAAGCCGTCGGCCTGTTTGGGTCTTTGACCCGAGGTTTGACCCCCCTGGGTCTATGACATGCGGGCCCCGCATGGCTAATTAACCTAGTTTAGGATTAAATCAAATTAGCTTAACCTTTGTTAGTACTAACTACGTTTAATTAGTCTAGCTGAGTCGCTGACTGGTGGGCCCAGGCCCCACTGACAGTTTAGTTAGTGTTAGTTTAAAACTAACTAACCCTATTAGCTAGTTGTGTCACTAACGTGTGGACCCCACACGTCAGGTTTGACCCTGGCCGCCCTATTGACTTGCTGACGTCACACAGACGTCATGCTGACGCAGTAATGTTTTCTGGAATTTAAAATAAATCTTAAATGATTTATTTATTTCAGAAAATAGAAAAAACTTCTAAAAATCACAGAAAATAATCTATGACCCCAACGAAAATAATTTATATATGAAAAATGATCAGAAAAATTCAAGGAATCTGTTTATGGCGTTTTCTTGCATGTTTGAACAAGTTAAACCTGCTGATCAGGTCAAATCAATTAAATGTCAATTAAATAATCACATATGGAGTTTGAATTTGAACCTTTGGTTCAAACCAACTTCATTTAATATGGTTGCTAGTTGCATTAGCCAAATCAACAGCATATTGCCATGTCATGATCATGCATCATATTGTCGCATTGCATTGATTGTGTTCTTTATCTTTTGCCGGTGTTTATCCCCTCATAGTAGACGCTGTTACGATGATGTGATCGATGACACAGATGAAAACACAGTGCTATCTTCAGAAGTGCCAGGCAAGCAAAACCCCTTTGAGCAGTCCTATACAATCCCACTCTCTCGCTCTTGCTCTCTTTTACTGCATTAGGACAACAACGCTTCAACTGTTACCTGATGTGGTAGTTGAACCACTTTCCACTTCATGACCTGTCATTGCCACAGTAAATAGTTGAAACCCACTAGCATGAGTAGGAGTTCTTTGAGCCATGTTGTGCCTACTCATTCATGCTTTCTGGTTATGCCTGCTATTGCTTAGAGTTGTGTCAGGTCTAATTCATCGGGGATGAATTGGAAGGGTGATGAACATGTCCTACTGTGGGTGAGCTAAGTGTGTGAACATGTTTTGGTAAAGGTAGCGATGAGAGGCCATGTACGAGTTTTCCGCACTTCTTCCCAGAGTATTCTTCTTCCACAAGCGAGCCACAACCACCTTTTGCATGATAGCCATGCAGTAGCATTGGTTTTCAACTTGAAAATTTTAATAATTGTCTGTTTGTTTTGCTACTACTATCGTTGTTTCAGTTATGCAATGGATCTGTGTTAACTTTCACGCTATGTTCATTTGCACCTGGTTATCATGTTCTACTTGCTAGTATTACTTTCTTATGGACCATGCTTGGTAGTAGTGCATGTTGGTGATGGCCTTCCGTGCATGACTATCGTCTGTTCTGAGTACCATTGTATGCATGTTCCTTTGCATCCAGTTGATTAAATACTTGCATGGTAGTTTTATTGTTATGTGTCGGCGTATTGGGAACGACACCTATGGGATCACAAGAATCCCTACTACGGTTAGCGGGGCGCGAGGTTGAGAGAAGAGCGGATCAAACAGATAGCACACGGTTTGTTTAACCAGGTTCGGGCCGCGAGGATGCATAAAACCCTACTCCTACTTTGGTGGATTGTATATCAGTGTTCCTCAGCTAGCTATGGGGCGTGGGGAGCTCCAAAAAGCCCCATCCTCCTCATGGTCACCTCGGGCCTCCTTTTATAGAGAAAGGGGTCGCCAAAGTGGCACACATGAGGTGGAAAGGGTACAGTGATACGAGGTTTATCCCCCGCATTACATGACAAGGCGCATTTAATGCGTCTTGCTTAGGTGTCCTTGCTTTATCGGGGACGGGGGAGAGATCTGTCTTGTCCGTCGCCGCTCCTTCTTGTGTCGACACGCACCCTGGCCAGCGATGCTTGAGATGCCATGTAGGTAGGCAGGCAGCTGAGGTGGCGCAATGGTGGGTCTTCATGAAGATCTGCATGTTGCCACGAAGGTGCCTGCCCAGCTGGTTGGGTCGGCAGCTGCATAAGGCGGTGGTAGTTTAATCGGCGTGGGCCTGATGGTGGCCCTGCGGATGTCCTTGGCAAGGGCATTGCCGGGGCCGCGGCAAGCGTCTTGCCGCGGCACCTCCTATCTTCCCCGGCAAGGAGCTTGCCGCAGCGCCTGCTGCCATCCCCGGCAAGGTGCTTGCCGGAGGTCTTGTGGTCTTCCTTGGCTGGGATCCCGCCAGGGGTCGTCGTCTTCTTAGTGTGCATCTGGTCTTGAACGTCTTCACAAAGATCTGCATGCCACTACGGGGATGTCTCCCGAATCCTTGCCCCATGGGGGTAGTGGACTCAATGGTGATCCGCTCCGTATGTGTGGGGCGAGTTGTCGCGGCAAGGGTCTTGCCGGGGCTGCTAAAGCCGGCCCAGGCAAGGATCTTGTCGGGGCTGCTAAAACTGGCTCCCGGCAAGGATCTTGTCGGGGGAACCTGCTTCGTTCCTTTGCTCTTTGTGGTCTTGGCTCTAGTGTTGCTCCAGTTCTATCGAGCTCCGATCTCACCCTGGCTCACCTCCCTTTCCTTGCTTGGTGTGGTGGTGCCCGCGGCACAGACTGCCCGTGCACACTCATAGGGGTACAAAAAGTGTACCCCCCCTTTTTGTACACCGACAGGAGCCCCTGGGCCTGGGCCACACATAAGCGCGACGCGTTGTTGGGCTAGGCCCAAAACGGTGCATGGGCAGGCGGGACGGTTTTTACCGTGGTAAGACTTTTCGCGCGCTGCGCCTCCCACGATCCGCGCGCGTGGCGCGGTGTCGAGAGGTGTGCGTGACGTGGGCGGCATGAGTGGGGTCGATTGCACGCATGCGTCACGTCACGGTTAATGTGAAAGGAGGCGGCCCGCATTTTCCCCCATAAGAAGGAATAACCGCGGGCTCGCTGCTCACTTTCTCCCCTTTCCTCGCGCCTCTTCCAATCTCAGAACCGTCGTTTCCTCTCTTCCTTCCTTCCTAAGCTTCCGCCGTCGCCTGTCGTCGTTGCTTCGCCATCCCCCTCCCTCAGTCCCCTAACTTTCTTAGCCGCCATGGCGTCCAAGTCCGTCAAGGGCAAGGGGGTGGCCAAGGGCGCTGGGACTGTGGAGCCGCCGAAGAATGCACTATTGGGGGACTGGACCAAGTCTGCCTTCTTCTTCCCCTAGACGGTTGATGTCCACGAGCTCCGGGCCTCCTTCAAGCCTCTATGGGGAGTGAAGACGGGGGGAGAGAATTCGGGACATCCGGCGACGCGCGTCATTCTTGCCGCTTGCGCCGATCCTACCCCAAATTGGTATCCTTTTTTCGTCGATTATCTTTCTTGTGGGTTATGTCCCCCTTTCTCAGATTTCTTCTGCGACATCATGCATACCTTTGGCTTTCGGCTCTTGGATTTTACTCCGAATGCGGTGGCGTGCATGGCTTTCTTTGCGCACCTTTGCGAAGGCTTCGTCGGGGTGCAGCCCAACATGGCGCTTTTACGCCATTATTTCTCCCCTCGGATGCAGCCGGGAGGTGTCGTCTCTGGATGCATCACCTGGATCCCAAGATCCAAGGGGGCGTACCCGGACGGTGCCGTGAAGGAGAGGTGGGATGAATGGCGTGGCCGGTGGTGCTGAATTGAAGACGAAGACCCGCCAAAATTCTGCAAGGTCCGCCGAGTGCCACCAGTCCATGGCAGTGATTGGAGTGATGTCGATGTCGCTGACGAGAGGCTCACTGTCGCCACTACAAGGATTCTCCGGCTCACCCAGGCTGGACTCATCCTTGAGATGATCGGGGCGGACTTTATTCGCCGTCGGATCGCCCCGTTGCACAACAAGGGGAAACCAGCCTGGCTCTTTACGAATCCGGCTGGCATTATGCGACTCCGTCCTGGCCTTGACCACAATTTTACGATGATGGCGCATGCCCATTTCTGCAAGTGGCTTTTTCAGCTTGATGTGGGTCGTGATGGCGAGGTCCAACGGACCGGCAAGGCCGCGAGGGCTGCCGCAAAGGCCGGCAAGGCCGTCAAGGGACCGTTCTTCAAGTTGCCAGCGGGGGTGGTCCCGTTGTGCAATAATTCACGTCGGTCCGAGATCATTGCTATGATGCTGGACTATAACGCGCACGGCCCTGTCCCGAGCTGGAAGGAGCCGACGGACGTGGATGTGCAGCAATTCTTTGACACCCTAACTGAGGTATATGTCAATGCTGATGCCGAGCGGTGGTTTGTCATGGACACCAGCCAGGCAGAGCTGGATTACATCGCCACTAGGGCGAGGGAAGTGCAGCTTGCCATGGAGGCCGGCAGTGCCATGGGTGTGGAGGACAAGGCCGCAACGGCTGCGGAGGAGGAGGAGCTCACCCGGTGGGCGGCGGCCGTCGGGGAGGCTAGCAGCGCCGGCACCGGAGCTCCGCTTGTCGAAGATGCGGCCGACGAGTCGTCGAAGGAGGAGGACGTGGCGGCGGGCTCGATGCTAGCCAGGGGAAGAGGGCGAGTCCTGCGGCGGGCTAGTTCCGGCGAGCCGGTCTGGCCCAGCAGGGCTACGCTGCCTCAATTGACCCTGGAGGGGTCCGGGCGTTACACGAGGGCCACGACAGCGAAGAGGCTGACGAAGGCCGCTGAGAAGAAGAAGGCAACAGCTCCTTCTCCATCTGGGTGCACACAAACCCCGCCTTCTTCGCCTCCTCCGGCAGACGTCGAGTCAGATGTTGACGCGGATCTCCCTTTTGATCTTGGGCCTCTCAGCCCGAAGAGGAAAAGGAAAGTGGTCGAAGAGGAGGAGATGGACGACGAGTAAGTACTCCGTTCCTTACTGCCATTTCCATTCTCCTGAACTAAGTCACTCATCTTGATCCGTTTTTGCTTATGCAGGAATGCAAACACGTTGGCCCAAAGGGTGAAGAGGGCGAAGGCCTCGGCGAGCCGTCAGCCCTCGGCTGGGGCTTCAGAGACGCCACTGGTGGTGTTGAGCAGCCCGGACAGCAGCCCCTGGCACAGCCCCCAGCGTAAGTTCGTCACCCTCCTCTCACTCGACATGTGGTAGGTGTTCGATGCTATGGTTTTGACCTTGTCGGGTTTGTAGGAAGGGAGCGGCAGCAGGAGGAGCCATAGAGGGCTACCCCCAACACACCACCCCCATCGACTACGCCGCCGCGAGGGGCGTCCCCGGCAAGGGCATCAAGCACGGAGCCCACACACATGGAGGAAGAGGGGAACTTGGGCGCTGGTGATTTTGCCACGGCGCCAAATACTAGCGGGGAGGGGACTTCTGCTTCACAGCCTGACACTGGTGAGTCGCCTGTCCTTCGTCTCTGTTTTTCCCTTATCCTTTTTCTTGGCTTCATTGCTGCTATTACTGCCCAGGCCCTCCTTCAGCAGATATGGAGGACGTGGATACCGTTGATGGGAATATTGCTGAGGAGGCCGTGGCGGAGGCCGACAGGATTGCCGCCAAGGAGGCCGCCAAGGATGCTGCCAAGGACACCGCCGCGGGGGCCGCTAAAGCGACCGGCGAGGCTGCTGCCGAGAGCGCCAGCGGCGGGCCTGCCGGGGAGGCCGGCAAGGCCACAGCTGAGGAAGAGGTGGTTGATGATCAGCCTCCTTCCTCCACAACCTCGGGCCCCGGTAGATATCGAAAGGTGGCGACGATCTTTTCGTCCATCTTCCGGGGGCATCAAGTTCCCGAGCGCCCGGCGGAGGGGAAGTCTTCGACGGCGAGGTGCTCGCCGCCACCGGGCTCGAGGTGGTCGATGAACCGGGTGTTGGCGGCGATGGTTCTCCAGAAGAGCAGCTTTTTCATGCTATGGGGGCCAATTTCCGAAAGCTCCATGTTCTCTACCGCGCCCGTCTGGACAAGGTTATGTCCAGGATGGCAACGGTGGACAAGGCGGAGGTGGACTTCAAGGCGCGCGTTGCTGAGACGCAGGCCTGGTTTCACCAGACTCGCGAGGAGCAGAGGGCCTTTCAGGGGGAATTGTCCAAGCGCGATGTAGAGCTCACCATGAAGATGGCTGACATTGAGAAGGCCCAGGAAGAGGCAGCGAATTTGGCTGCCGCGGCCGAGGCTGCCCGGAACCAGCATCAAGCCGCATTGGATTCCAATGAAGAAGACCTCTCCGCGCGTGAGGCAAAGCTTGCTGCAATGCTCCGCGGCAAGGATGAGGAGCTCGAGGTCCTTGTCGTGCGGCGGACTCGCGAGCTGGCGCAGAGGCACAAAGAGGCACTCGATGCCCAGGCTTTGGCCCATGCCAGCAAGGTGATGGAGTTGGAGGTAGAGCGGGACGAGCTGAAGGAACAGGCCCTCAAGCTGTCCAACAATAGTAGCACGCTCAACTGCGCCTTGGTAGAGGTGCAAGGAGCGGTCATCAGCAGGGCTGGGGAGCTCTCCGAAGCGCAGAACTCCATCAGAGATCTCAAGCCGAAACTGGAGAATCTCGAGAAGATGTTGTCGGGGAGCACGACTCTGGAGGAGACCTTGACCAGGAGCCTGGAGGAGGAGAAGCAGCTGCGGGCAAACAAGGCTGCCTCCCACCAGGAATATGTGGCGGTCGAGAACAGATGGATCAGCCGCATGGAGGACGTCGCCGGCAGGGTCACCTCGCAGTTGGCCATCATGGGGATGCCAAACGTGAGGTATACCCCCTAGTACATTGGGACCATCAAAGCCGAGCTGACCCAGTTCATAGAGGGTGTCCTTCGAGCCTTGGCTCATCTTCACTCCAACAGAGCGGCCACGTTGGCTAGGGAGGCCCGGCGACTTTCCCAGGGGGTCGTGACCAAGGTCCTCACCAAGATTGCGTACTGGAATCCCGACCTTGACTTCGAAGCCGCGATGGATAGCTTGCTAGATGGTACTGACCTCACGGTGCTCAAGGAGCGCATCAAGCCCGTCATTAGCTGCATCGACGAAATCAAGAGGGTAGAAGGCCAGCGCCGGGATTAGGCATCCCGTTCTTCTTCGTCGCTGCGGGTTCCCGACCAAGACAATTTTATCTTTAGTTAGAACCGCAGCAATGATGTGATGTAACATAACTTTGAAGTATTTTTGGGATTATGCATGCTATTTCCCTGTTTCTTGTCTCTTTGTACGTCCACCCTACGCTATCTGGGTAGGCTTGCCGGCGCAGAAACCCAGGGCGGCGTTTTGGGGACGGGTCCCCATTGGCCTGCCGAGTGAACGTGCTACCGGGCGAGCCACCTTACCACCCTTAACGCAGCCGATTGAACTGTCGAGTTTGACTCGAGTCAGAGTCGAGAGCCTTGGCAATTCCGGAAGGCTACCCTAGCGTTTCCAACGCAGCCATTTGAACCGCTGAGCGGACTCGAAACAGAACAAAGGCATTGCCGATCGGGAAGGGACCCATTTGCATACAGGTTTCTTTTTGTACAAAGAACGACAGCTCCGAGGATAATAACTTTATATAATAGAATGGAAATACCCGCGGTTCAATGTAACTTAGCTCATGTTTGTAGCCGTTCGAGTGCTGATCTTCCGGCCTCCTTCCTTCTCAAAGAGCCACGAAGACGAAGGAGTGCTGGGCTAACTGCTAGAGCCGATTCTCACAACTGCGCCCCCTACCTGGTGCGCCAAAGATTTTGGCGTATTTGGAACGACACCTATGGGATCACAAGAATCCCTACTACGGTTAGCGGGGCGCGGGGTTGAGAGAAGAGCGGATCAAACAGATAGCACACGGTTCGTTTATCCAGGTTCGGGCCGCTAGGATGCGTAAAACCCTACTCCTGCTTTGGTGGATTGTATATCTGTGTTCCTCAGCTAGCTATGGGGCGTGAGGAGCTCCAAAAAGCCCCATCCTTCTCCTGCTCGCCTCGGGCCTCCTTTTATAGAGAAAGGGGTCACCACAGTGGCACATAGGAGGTGGAAAGGGTACAGTGATGCGAGGTTTATCGCTCGCATTACATGACAAGGCGCATTTAATGCGTCTTGCTTAGGTGTCCTTGTTTTATCAGGGACGGGGAGAGATTTGTCTTGTCCGTTGTCGCTCCTTCTTATGTCGACACGCGCACTGGCCAGCGATTCCTGAGATGCCATGTAGGTAGGCAAGCAGCTGAGGTGGCGCAATGGTGGGTCTTCACGAAGATCTGCATGTTGCCACGCAGGTGCCTACCCAGCTGGTTGGGTCGGCAGCTGCATTAGGCAGTGGTAGTTTAATCGGCGTGGGCCTGATGGTGGCCCTGCGGATGTCCTTGGCAAGGGCATTGACGGGGCCCCGGCAAGGGTCTTGCCGCGGCGCCTGCTGTCATCCCCGGCAAGCTGCTTGCCGCGGTGCCTACTGCCATCCCCGGCAAGGTGCTTGCCGGAGGTCTTGTGGTCTTCCTTGGCTGGGATCCGGCCAGGGGTCGTCGTCTTCTTAGTGTGTATCCCGTCTTGAATATCTTCACAAAGATCTACATGCCACTATGGGGATGTCTCCCGAATCCTTGCCCCATGGGGGCAGTGGACTCAAGGGTGATTCGCTCCGTAGGCGTGGGGCGAGTTGCCGCGGCAAGGTCTTGCCGGGGCTGCTAACGCCGTCCCCAGCAAGGATCTTGCCGGGGCTGCTAAAACTGGCTCCCGGCAAGGATCTTCTCGGGGGAACCAGCTTTGTCCCTTTGCTCTTTGTGGTCTTGGCTCTAGTGTTGCTCTAGTTCTATCGAGCTCCGGTCTCACCCTGGCTCACCTTCCTTGCCTTGCTTGGTGTGGTGGTGCCCGCGGCTCAGACTGCCCGTGCACAATCATAGGGGTACAAAAATTGTACCCCCCTTTTTGTACACCTACATTATGTTATTGCATGGTATTTATTGTTCATGCTAGTGGTCAGGTTATGCTATGAGTAGTGTTCTATTTGTGATATTCATGCTCATTAGTATGCCATGCTCATCTGGGTAAATGTTGAACCATCTCAAAAGCTTGAGCATTGTATTGCGACATCTTCATTTCTACCGTTGTCGCTTCACGTTCTGATTCACTTCCATCCTCGAAGTATTCACCTTGTAATCCAATACAAATAGCAGCTCAAACGGTGGGGTTATGACCAAGAATATTCATTATCATCTTATGCTTCCATCAAAATAATGACCTCTACGGTGGTAATGTCCCTCGCAAGATGCCATACCTCCTAGGTTTTGAAACCAAGGCTATGATCACCAAAGCTATGGAAATCTAGGTAAATTGATACCAAAGCTCTGATACCACTTGTAGGATCAAAAGTAGGTCTAGAGGGGTGTTGATTAGTCTACTTGACCAAATAAAAATCTAACATTTTCCCATTTTTAGTTGTGGGTAGATTTTAGCAATTAGCACAAGTCAAGCAATCACCCTACACATGTAATTCTAAGAGTGTAGCTGCGGCAAGTGAAACATTGCATATGAAGTTAAGGGTGAGGGTTTGGAGAGTGCAAATGAAATGAAGACACATAGATTTTTGGCATGGTTTCAATAGGTGGTGCTATCGTACATCCATGTTGATGGAGACTTCAACAAACAAAGGGTAATGGTTGCGTGAGTAAACGGAGATGTCCTATAGGATATGGGGATCCACATACCCTTAATAGATTCGAACACTAGCTTGTTTGCGAAGAACACTACTTCCCGTGTCTGTCTACTCGTCGATCTCACGGCCTAGCTTGATGGACATGAAGGAAATGGGACAAGGCAGTTTACCCAGGTTCGGGCCACCTCGCGCCGTAATACCCTACTCCTGCTTTGTGGTGGATTACCGCGAGATGGGCTGAGGATGAACTAGTACATTGCCGGAACAACCTCAGGAAGTATGTTATTGCTTGTGCGGTGGTGAGGATGGTCTAAACAATCCATCCCCTGCTATGGTGGTGGCTAGGCTATATCTATAGTGACTTGGTCCTCTTCCCAAAATGAAGGTGGGAAGGGATCCCACAACGACCAAATTCAAAGTGAGACAACTAGTACATCTTATCCTGACGAAAGGTGGTCTTCGCCTGCAAAACTTCTGGCCGTGACGCCATGATGGGCTCGATGATGACCTTCGTCCTGTCGTCCTAGTGATCTTGGTCTTGTTGCATGGAAATGGAAACCATTGGCTGATTCCACGGGAAACCTACTGCACTGCGCCAAAGAGGAAACATGCTGCATTGCGCCAGCTGGCGCCCACCTGGCCTTGGTCGTCATGCTGTGCGTCATCTGAACCTCACGAGACGGAGGCTTGCGTAGACATCTCCGCTCCTCAGGAGCCAATCTAGAGAGGCCAATCCTTCCGGAGGGCTTGGCGTCGTCCGCCTCGTGAGGCCTGGCCCCTCGCGAGGGTCTTGTGTGTCCATGCCGCAGATAGGCAATGCTAGGCTGGTGAAGGGGCCACGCCATGGGCCGCAGGCAGGCAAGTTTGGGTACCTTGGTTCCCAGAACACTGTTAGTAGCCCCCGGGCCCAAGGCGCGCTCAGACTTGGCTTCGAGGTGAAGCCAAAGGGCAAGGGCGAAGTTCCACGGGCCCCAACCACATGTGGCCCGATCGACGCGTGGCACCTGATGAGAGGTGGGTGCCTCCACTTCCCCATGTAGCCTTGCGAACCGTCAGACCTGACGGCTGTGTGTTGTAAGCGCGGCCTTGCCAAACTTGACCGCCGCGCTCAAACTTGGCTCCCCCTCCTACTTGCGAACTTGCGGCTTCTCTCCTAGACTCAGCGTTGGCGCCAATCCTCCCTTGACCCCATGGACCCGAGGTCGAAGAAGAAGGGGAAAGCCTTCACTCCCGCCGAATCCCGGCCAGGCTTGGAGCCCATGCTCGATCGGTGGATGATGGTCAACCTGGAGGGGGTTGACAAGGTCCGGCCGGCCCTCGCCATCGACTCCAACGATTGGAAGGAGAGGACAGTCTGGCCTACCTCCCAGTCCATGATGGACATGGAGGCCACCGAGATCCCCATCTATCTCCATGCTCTCCTGGCCGGCATGGTTCCTCATTTATCTGATTTCTTCAATGTCACACTCTTGCATTACCAGATCTAGGCGCTGCATCTGGACCCAGGATACATCATCCCCCTCACCACCTTCTCCTTCATGTGGGAGGCCATGGTCGGCATTGCCCCGTCTGTCGCTTTGTCCCGCCATTTCTTCTCACTCCACCGTGTCCACGACCGGAAACACTCGGGATGCATGGCTTTCCAGGCCGTGGCGGTGATAGCTGGCTCAGGCATCGACTTCGTGCTCCTCCCGGATGTAAAGGGGTTCCGTAAGGAGCGGGTGTTTGTGGTCGCCGTACGCTCAGCCCCTTGCTCTAGCTCCCGCGAGCACCGGCGGAACCCACCTCCGGCTAGGGGCATTCAAAGCTCGTTGAACATCGGCTTGCCCATGTTTGGACCAGGCTGGCCAAGTTGAATAGGGTTGGGGTGACGATGCCAATGGTGGTGAGGGAGGTCGTCAGGCGGCGCATCGCCCTGCTCCAGCTCCATTCTCGCCCAATGTGGGCCTTCACTGGCCCCGAGGACTCCATGAGGCTTAAGGTGCCTTCGCTCCCTTCCAAGACGCAATGCTTGAGCTCCAGACGGGCAACCCTGCGCTTGCCGCGCTTCCGAAGGAGGGCTTCCTCTTGTACAATTGCTCGAACAAAGAAGACTTCACGAGACAAATTCCCTTCTTTGCCGAGTGGGGGCCACGCACGGAGGGCTTTGAAGGGCCTCACGAGAATCCCATCTTGGTGGCTCCTGTGGCGCGTGCCCTAGACGTAGGTGCAGGCGTACGAGCGTCACCGGGTGCCCCTAGGGTGATCGACGAGCAGCAGGCGTCGCTAGATGCTTCTGAGGTAGCCGCTCCTGAAGGCCCGGTGATCGCTCCAGAGGTGACCGCCAGTGAGCATGTGCGGCACGACACTCCTGAGGAGGCTACCTTTGCAGCCCAGGCAAACGCTCCTGACGTGGTGCACGCGACCCGGCCACTAAGGGCCATTCTCCGATCTTTGGCTTGCTTCACCCGAACCTCGAAGCGCTCCGCAAGAGGAAAGGGCGATGCAGCTGCAATGGTGACGGCCTCCGGCCCCTGAAATAGAGGAAGTACATAGCAATAGTTGAGTAAGTGCCTTATCTTTGTGGTTCTTCACGTGCTACATTCTTTCTTGACCCTGGCTTCTCAGGATCTCTCTGGTCGTGGTGGCAAAAAATCTTGGCGCTCTCCTTTCGGGGGCCCTTGGCTCGTTGTCGACTCCAAGCCCCCCACGCCAGGCACCATCGCAAGGTACGGAGGTGGCTCACGAGACGAATGCATCACCGGGAGGCCGTTAGCCTGCACCCTTAGTATCCTTGCTTCATGGCTTCTTCTGGGGCGATGAAGATGTGTCGAGGGCTCCTCCGCTGGTCCTCGCTACTGTTGGGAGGCCCCATTACTGTCTTTGTCTTTGAGAGGCGGGGCCGCGTTGCCCAGCTCCTCTGCTGGGGCCAATGAAGAGGCTGGGGGAGCGCTGGACACCAGCCCTCTACAGGATACAAGCGTATCAACTTGCGCCTCCCCGGCTACCCCCGGTGCTCAGGAAGGGCTCGGCTATGCGCTAGAGCTCGCGCGCAGATACAGTGCCGCCCGCCATGACCTTTTCCATGAAGCCATGAGCGCGTTGGATCGGCTTGGGAGAGAACTTGTCGAAGTCGATGCCCGCCTCGAGTCAGAGAACCTGCAATTGGTACACGAGTGGCCCAAGCTGAAGGTCGCCATCAAGCTAGGGCATCAGCAGCAAGAGCGCTCCCAGGCGGATGCCGTGGTGTCCCTCACAGCTTATCATGAGTCCCGTGTTCACGCTCTGGAGGAGGCCAGGGCCGCTGACTGTCGTCGCGAAGTGGCGGAGGAGCGGGAGGGGGAGCTTCAAATACCGCCCTTGAGCGGCAAGTCCAGGCGTGCAGGGCCATGCTAGTGGTGACACCAAGAGATCCCTCCTCCA